>OZ023266.1:155371791-155749291 GCA_964006375.1 Tillus elongatus | reverse complement strand
TATATATATATATATATATATATATATATATATAAACATATAAAAATTTAAAAATTGAAACTGACCCCGCATATGGTTTCTAGGGGTCCTAGTTCGCACAATTTGAAAGAAATTTTGCAAAGTCTCACCATCGATACCTCTCTATTAGTGAATTTTTTTAAATAAAAATTCACTATTTATGCATATTGTGTTTTCTCAATATTCTGTGTATTGCCCAGATAGATAAACCCAAATCTTGAGACCTACTTCTTAACGAACTTTGTAGACATGCTTCAAAATATGCAAGAACTATAATTTCATTCATTTCATTGTCTCCAATTTTGAAACGTTTAACAACGCGTCGTGTCAGTATTATTCAATGACTAGACCTACTTTTAATTCTGCTGAATTTTGTTCTATTCATTGGAGCCAAATAAAGGAATCTGTTGTTAAATGTTCGAACTGTTGTCTCAACTATTCTGTTACATTCACCATATATTGAAAACAAATTAAAAACATCATCTGCAGAATAACAAACTAGCATGTACAACACTGCCACTGCCTATCCTCCCATGTGATCCTGATACTAGAGACGTGAAAATCGTCTCGTCGTTTCTACAATTTCTGTGGTAAAAACTTCATGTTAAATATTAAATGCTTCAAATTTGAATAACTATATTTTCTATAAACTTAGAGAGTTTAATTTTGGTGTGTAGTAAGGTCTCTCCTAACGCAAGACATCTACCAAATTTCATTAAAATAACGTTGCAATTTTCGTACAAAAAATTTTTTCTAAAAAAAATTAAAATTTGAATAACTCAATTTTTTATAAACTTAGAAAATTGTATTTCAGTACGTAGCAAGATCTCTCTCAAGGCAACACATATAGTAAATTTCATTGAAACAGATTTGTTACTTTCAAAGAAAAAATTTTTTTTCGAAAGGAAACCTAAAATTTTCCCGGAAAACCCCGTCCGATTTTTGTGGCTAACAAACTCATCCAAGCCATTAATAAAAGAAAGCCAGTTGCTAAGTTTCATCGAAATCGGTTAATTATTTTTTGAGTTACCAGGCGGATACATACATATATATATATATATGTATATATATATATATATATATATATATATATATATATATATATATATATATATATATATATATATATATATATATATATATATATATATATATATATATATATATATAAACATATAAAAATTGAAACTGACCCCGGATATGGGTTCTAGGGGTCCTAGTTCGCGCTCATTTGCATAAATTTTTGCAAAGTCTCACCATCGATACCTCTCTATTAGTGAATTTTTTAAAAATAAAAATTCACTAAAATGACATACCTAACTGAGTAAACTACATGTTAGCAAATCTAGAACGTTTGTGACGTCATTCGGTATTCTGCAACATCTATTTTCGTCGAAGATCATCGTTTTAGCGAAATCGATCGCAAGCTAATGGCAGAGCCATGTCCAAATCTGATATGGAATCCTGCACGCGACACCTACAACTTCCAATATTGGATTAAAAAGATCCTGCTGCTTACAGCAGGACGCCTGATGCAGGATTTAATCGCTATTGGCGGATTTCATATGACCGTGCCGGGAATAAGAAATCCTTTGGATTTATTGCATTCTAGAGCGGTAGGGCCATGATTACGGTCGTTCACCGACTAGCTAAATTGATTAGCATCCTGTATTTGCTCGCTGCTATCGGTCCAAATATAAATAACTGTGATCCTGCGGGTATAACAGAGGTGATGTTTTATTTATGGAATATTCTCCTCAGCATTAGGAATATTATCTGACTTTGATTCGACCCTTACAGGGTTATGTAAATAGGTCTCTGTGTCCTTTTTATTTATGTACTTTCTAAAAACCCTTAGTTTACACACGAGTTATTTAATTACTTGTTTGTTTATCTGAATATTCTAATGCGAAATTATTTAACCCTTAACCGGCGTAGCCGGAAATTTTAACACTCAGTGCGTTTCGGAGTCCTTGGGACTCCAAAATGAAAAAGTTCTGGACGCAGCCAGTGCGTTATGGTAGTGAATTTTCATAAAAATGTTTTTAATAGCCAATATGTGTGTGTTTTTTTTCAGAAAGCAGGCATCAAATTTGATTACCAGTATAACATATATAGTAAAAACAATGTGCCATGTTTCATCAAAATAACTTGATTGTTTGAAAACGTACAGAAATTTCCAAAATAAACTTAAAGTGTAACCGAAAAAATCCGTTTCTTGGTCAACCTTATAGGTAAATAGCAAATTGAGCTTTTCAAATATGAAGCATTTAATCAAAATTCGCTACCATAACGCACTTGCTGCCTCCAGAATTTCTTAACTTACAAACATGTATTATATTTCGATGGAAAATGCAAAAACATAAGGCGTTTTAGACTAAAAAAAAATATTTGTATCACCAACGACTTATGGGCTACCTGTGATTGTCACAATAATTTTTTAAGATGTAGCTCAAAACACCGTATAATTAATGTATACAATATTTTTTCATATCTTGTATAATAACGGATATATTGAGCTTTATTGATTTTTTACGAAAATTGGACAAAAATTATATACCATTAAACTCTATAGCTAGGGCTACTGCCAAGCATCAGAGAAAGGGTCTATTTGAAATGAATTTTCTGGAAATATTTTAGTAAAATGAAGGACAATGACGGTTGAAACAAAGACTTCAGAGTTTGTAAAACATTCTTCTTGAGACATTTTTTTCCATAGCCCGTATTAGATTCAAGTTATTTGCCTAAATGTTGCGAATTTTGACGTTTTCAATTGTCACTTTGACGTTTTGAGGAAAACCCCAATTTATTTTTCTTTAAATGCCCATAACTTTTTTGTCTTTTGACCTACAGAGTTAAATCTTGGTAGGTAGCTCACATATAACGATGTAAACCTTACCAAATTTGGTTGCCCTTAATTTGTTAATTCCGGAGATATAATTTTTTTTGAAAGAAAATACAAAATTTTCCGGGAAAACCTGGGCCGATTTTCCTGACTAACGAACTTATCCAAGCCATTTGCAAAAGGAAGGTATTCACCAAATTAATCAAAATAGGCCCATTATTTTTTGAGTTATCGGTGTGATACATATATATATATATATATATATATATATATATATATATATATATATATATATATATATATATATATATATATATATATATATATATAAACATATAAAAATTGAAACTGACCCCGGATATGTTTTCTGGGGGGGCTAATTAGCGCTCATTTGAAGAAATTTTTTCAAAATTCAAAAGTCAGGATCTCCTCATTAGTGAATTTTTTTAAGAAAATTCACTAAAAGGTGTTTTTTGCAATATTATTGAACAAACTACTTTATTTTTGTTGTTTAAATAATCAAAGACATGTAAGAAAACAACATTTATATTTATAACCAACTGAGTAAGAAACTAAAACAAAGAAAATGTAGGACAAAAATACTGTGTTTCTTTTTTACAACAATAAACGTTACTACCCTTTTTTTTTGTTTTTGTTTTTTTTTGTTCCCTCAGGGCTCGTCCGCGGCCTTGCCGCCCCGATAGCACCGCAACCCTTGGTTTCTTGGAAACTGTAAAATTGAAAATGTTCGTATTAAAAACATTTTTGCTAAGGTCCAAACTACAAAAAAAAAAGAGATGAAAGTAACTTCTTATTTAAAACTGTAAAAAACTGACATTGGTTTGAAAACGCTTACTATAAAAGATAATAAATTTAGGAGTCTTCTAGATTTTCAATACATTGAACACATATTTTTTTAGAGCATTGCAAACAAATCAGTCCAGTCAAAACAATGTGTAACCTCCTGAAAAATCCGAAAGTTTTGAAACTTCGCATACTTATTTAAAGGTACGTAAGAATGAATATGCCGAAAGTCCTCATGAATATGAGGCGAGCTCTAGCGGCAATTAGCGAAAATAGGGCACTTTCTTTCGTTAATATCTCGAGAACCGTTGGCCGGAGGCAAAAGTTGATTATATACATAATTAAGGATTATCAATTTTTATACAAAAATGGTTATATACATTTTTCTCATATTTCCAATGGTTCCTGAGTTATAGGCGCTAAAAAGACCGTTTTGTAAAAAAAAAACACGTTAGGGTGGTACAATATGGCATTTCTAATAATATGTGACAATTATAAGTTACTAAATTAAATATAGTACTTGCAATGCGTACTAAACCGGCGCAGAGCGGCAGTTAGTTCCAGTAAGGTTTTCCTGCTATCGGCGTCGTTGCATGAGTCTGATGTGAAGTCATTCGTTTCTTTATTACATTTTCGTGCGTTCTTACCATTTTCGTTCGGTCAGTGCCTTAGGAGTTTTGCGCATAGTAGACGTATGTTGTGTTTAAATAATAGACATATGAAATGGAAGAGAACTGTATGTTGTGTGACAAAATTTTTCGTTCACTTTCTGGTGTAACGAAAGTTGGTTTGAAGGGATTTAGAGATCGTTACTGCTCGCTAGTGAGCAGAGGAAAGATGATTTGGGTTCTAAGCTTCGTGGTATTAAGACAATTAGATTACACACTGAGTACCAAAAACAGTACACACGGGATTAGTCTATAAGGGCTTTCCTGAAACAGCAGTCTGCTACAGACCCTTATTCACCAACACAAGATAGCTCTTTACCCCAAACAATGTCGTGTGTGAAAACATTATTTGAATTAAAAACAAAATGTTTCTTCTGTGAAGATATTACTGATGAAGAGTATGTTAAAAAACAAATAAAGAAACCTATAAAATCCCGCAGAGATGCATTCTATTGTCGAAGTAAGGAAATGATTACGACTATATTAAATTCTGCAGACAGGAGAACTGATGAAAAGGCAGAAGAAGTTAGGCTGCGTCTGTCTGGCATTAACGATCTTATCGTTGCTGATGGAGTGTACCACCTGGATTTCTACCAACAATTTGTGTCCCAGAAGCCTCCAAAAGAGGGTAGAAAACGTGGACGCCCCGAGGCAGATTACATTATAAAGGCTATGAAAGAGATTTACTCCCTCATTGAGAAGAGTGAGGAATGCCAACTTTCCTTTGAGCAATTACGTTCTGCAGTATCTGGGGATTTCAAATGATACAATTGAAAACAAACTCAAAGACAAATATGGAGAGAGAATTATAATTGCTGTGGGAGTTGGATAGGGGGATGTAACCATCTGTTTCAATGATGTTGGATTCAAAATTTTGAACTCATGGTATAATGACAGAAAAGCTGATGAAAGTAATGAGCGACTAAGAATCGTACAAGCAGCAGCAAAAATAATAACGCAGGATGTTCAGAAAAATGTGTATGATACAAGCGCCTACCCTCGCGGCAACAACTTTTTAAAAGAAGCAACTTCCTGTGTACCCCCAACTCTACAAGTTTTTCTGGATACATTGATATTGAAAAAAGCAGATAATGCATATAAAAAAAGAAAATGCATTTCTATTGCTCACAGTATTATCTCTGCGATACGTCCAACCTCTGTCATATCAGCAATAATGAACAATGTTGCTTTGTTTGTGTACAGAAGGTTTGCAATCAAGAAGTTTGTAAACCTTTTATCAAGTTTAGGGTTCAGTGCTTCATATCACAGCGCACAGCAGCTGGAAATGTCAGCAATTCATCACGTTAAACCTGGTAATGATACTCCTTTTCAACAATTTGTGTTTGACAACGCGGACTTTAATCTTAGAACACTGGACGGTCTCAACACATTCCATTCTATGGGTGGCATCAAATGTATGCCTTCTGGAAGCACAACTGTAAGCGATACCGAGGCTCACTAAGGTAGCACCTGCTATGACAGTAGGGGAACTTCAAGTGATTCCTTTACAAACTTACCAAAAATCACAAGGTGGATTTAGTAATGTGTTTGTGGAGGATTTATAACATATAGTCAAGAAAACTGATCAGCTAACTCAATTCGCTACTCTTTGGTTGGCAGTAAAATGGCTCAATATTAACCTTCATCTCATGCATAATTACCTATTGTTTCAGACAGTAAGTGTAGAAGCTGGCTAAGATAATCAAATTGCAGGGCCTTCTACCAAGAAGCGATTCCATAGGTGATTGATTTTTCTGTACAAAATTTTCCTTTTAATAACTTCAGCATTTTTTTGTTCATATATTTCATTGTTCAATATACCTACATCATGTGGCTCATCAATATACATCATAAGTAACATACATCACGTGCTTTTTATACAAAGTTGTGAAGTCTATCTCCTCAATTATCCTTAGTATACAAAATTGTAGGTAAACCATTGTCAAATATTATTAGAAATGCCATATTGTACCGCCCTAGCGGGGTTTTTCACAAAACGCTCTCTCTTAGCGTCTAGAACTCTGGAGTCATTTGGAATACGAGAAAAATGTATATAATCATTTTTGTAGAAAAGCCTTAATTCGGTATATAATCAACTTTTGCCTCCGACCAACGGTTCTCGAGATAATAACGAAAAACCAAAGAAAATGCCCTATTTTTGCTAATCGCCGCTAGAGCTCGCCTCATATTCATGAGGACTTTCGGTATATTCATTCTTAGGTACCTATACATAAGTGTGCGAAGTTTCAATACTTTCGGATTTTTCAGGAGGTTGGTTCAATTTTGAAGTTTTTTGACTGCAGTAAATAGGTGTATTGCATTCAACACATAAACAAACAGTTTTTCTTCTTAATATTGGGTCACAGAGGGAACAATACTTCCTCTGATTTATAGGCAACACTTTTTGAGCATCAGCTGGTGCCTCAGGTGCCAGCTTCCAAATTCTGCAAATACCTGCTTTTAGCTCTCTTGGTAAATTTGTTTTCTAAGATCTTTCACGAAGGAGCGGTTCATATAGTTGTTTGGCCGATAATTTTTAAAATTCGAGTCTGTCTAGCTGATTTGCGTTGGCACAAGACTGATGGATAATATATGCATTTATTGAACACATATCCACAAATCTATAAAACAGAGCCATATGCAAACGTTGTTTTCTTCTGCTACAGCAATACTTACAGCATTTTTCATGTACAGCATCCACTACAGATTTTGTATTATTATAATAGGTATTAATATCAGGCAAACCGTTATCATCATGTATGCAGTGATGCATTAGAGAAATCATGACAAGAGCTTTATTTTTCTTCGGTACTCTAGAAATAAATGTTTAATTACTTGTAAAGCCATACAATGTAGATCCCACCTGTCTTGTTTTTGAGGGTAAATATTACTTGGGTATTTCCCGTTTTTTTTTTTCATAGTAAGTAAGTTTATTTTTGATGAGATAGTCTGTAAGCTCTATTGAAGAGTACCAATTATCAGCGGTAATGTTTCTGCTGCTTCTAAATATAGGCTTACAAAGTCGAATAACAGTTTGTGAATAGTGAACCGTTTTTCTTAATCTATGACATCTTTTAATGAATCAAAGCCATTGCCACAGTAAATATATGTATTATATATGTAGTGGGTTTGAGCGTCAACAAGACATTGGACTTTTAACCCATATTTCACGGGTTTGCTCGGTAAATACATTTTGATTTTCACCTGCCCCTGAAGCCGACCAACATTTTATCCACAGTTGCATTATCTCCCAACGAGTAAGCTGATTGTGAATTTCGATTGAATTATTCATAAATATGTGAAATCGCTGTAGCTGGATCCGTTTTCACTCTTCACGAATTCTTTCCTCGTGGGTATCGAACCTCAGGCAAGCTAACAAAACACCAAATCTTTTTGCTGACATTACCAGCCGAAAAATTTCCCGGCCGGTTCCGTATGGCGAGAAAATAGATTGAATAGCCTCGGCATTAGATTTACAAGCAGCAGTTAATAACATAAGTCCCAGAAAACCATTTATTTCAACAGAATTTGTTTCCCTGTATTCTGTGCGTGTCTGACTGGCTGATGACTTATTAAGAAATTCTTGAATTTTCAAATTTGTATAATGGACAACGATATCCAGTGTATCTTGTGGGAAAAATTTCTGCCCTGCATTCACCGGTTCAATTTTTGGTAAAGTACTTTTGTTTCCTGGCAACTTCAATATATTGCGAGCTGGTGTTCTTACCTTTCGGGTTGGTTTAGTGGCAGCCTATTTATATCTGTTTTTTCCATAGAAATATTTCTTAACTCTATCAATTGTGTCATTATCCTATTCACTTTCAGTAACTTGCATCTCACCTTGGGCATCAGGTTCACTGCCGGAAAGTTCACTAGCTGTTTCGTGATCACTTGTGATAGCATTATCAGTAGTAATATTGCTATCAGGATCGCCATCTTGGTCTGACAACTCTATGTCACATTCCTCAAACCATTAGAGCACTGTTTCCTCAAAGTTAGGATCTGTAAGTCGAACTTTTTTTGTATTGTCGGACATAGTTACTAAAATTGAAAATAATACACTAACTGTGTCGCGGACTCCCACGGGCTCTAAGACCTTTGTAATACACTTCCTTTGAGGATAGACTGAAATCGAGTGAGCACGTGACTGATCACCTCACGACTGGAAGCTACTAAATAACACGTTATGTCTGATTAACAAATACAATAGTTACTAAACAGTTTATACTTTTAAGAGTCCTAGAGACTCCACAACGCCGGTAAAGGGTTAAATGATATTTTCCCCACACAATTTTACATATTATGTATACCAAATGAGTAAAGGACTATTTTACACTATATACAGGTGTCCACTGTGACCAAATGCACCAGAGTTTCCCGGAGAACGGCTGTGAATTTCGAAAAACTCTACATCACGTTGATTTTGCTTGCAGTGGGGACGCTTTTTTTGAAACCTAGCAGAAATTGTAGCATTTAACCTCCAGCGGGGGGACACTGGACCCCCTAATTTGAAAAAAAGTGACCTAAATTACGATCAGGCGGACCGTTTTGAAAATCTCTTTTGATTCTCTATAACTGCAATTTTAAAATCTAATTATTAGTTTTTTAGATATTTTCTTTCAAAGCTTAAGCTCTGGTTTTAACATCTACTGATGAATTCTTTTAGAGATTTCCTTTAAAAACTCCAAAATAAAACGTCTACAATAATAATATCAATTTGGTGTTAGGCAGCAATTACAATAAAATCGTGATAAACTGCAACTACAGCTCTTTTTTATGAAGTGTGGCTTCACTTATATGGAAAAACGAAATGAGCAATTATACTTTTAATTTCTCAATTGATCAAAATGACCATCAGCTTTCATACAATAATTCAGTCTGGGCGAATCCTCTTCTGGCATTTTTCAACATCTACGGGCTTAATTGTCTCCCTCAGTTCCTGCAGATTTTGTGGTTGAGTTTGAGAAACCTTGCTCTTTAAATATCACTATACAGAAAAGTCTAGAGGATTTAGGTGTGGAAGCTTAGCGGTCCGTTTACTAAGACCTCTTTTTGTCTGAATTACAAACTACCTTTAATCCAAGAATATGCTTCGTAGATTTTCAACACTTTATCCCCTTTAGATAAGCTGTTATGTCCAAATCAAATAACAACCTACCTGAGTATCCAAAAATCTTTTAACCATCGCTGGGGGGTTAAGGAGTCGCGGGCCAAAGGACTCCAGAGGGCAAGCTGAGGAAGTGGAAATAACAACATAAACTTTCGATGAAGCTTTCCCCAAGATATATATATATATATATATATATATATATATATATATATATATATATATATATATATATATATATATATATATATATATAAGGTGGCGCATTGATGAAAAAAAATAACTATCAGAACATTTCTTATGGGAATGAGAGAAATGCGGTTTATTATTTCAGTTGATCGGTCGGTTTGATACTTGATAGTACTACCGAAAATTAATTTCACAATGGTGTATTCTGTAGAAGAAAGAGTTGAAATAATTACTCTTTGTTTCAAAAACGATGACTGTGCCAACCGTACCGCAAATTGGTTTAATGACCGACCTCCGAACAGACATGTTAACAGGAAATACATTTTGAAGTTAGTTACAAAGTTTCGACAAATTCAGTAGCCAACAAAAACAGGATCCTGAACGTGAATTTCCGGTTATAAATGAGACTACTGAGAATGAAGTTTTAGGACAAATTGCTGCATACCCAACTTTGAGCACGAGAAAATTGGTCACTGTTTCAAACATCAGAAGAAGAATTATTCAGCGAATATTGAAGTATCATGAATTTCACCAGTATAAAATTCATCTTGCACAACAACTGACTGAAGATGATTTTGACCGACGGCTGGAGTTTTGTGAAGTTATGACTGCACGAATAGCTGAAAACGGGAACTTTCTGTTCAACATCTGTTTTTCAGAGAAGTGTACATTTTTATTAAACTCTACAGTCAATCGTTATAATTGTCGTTATTGGGCAGATAATAATCCAAGAAATTTGCACGAAATCCACACTCAAACTCCACAAAAATTGAATGTCTGGACTGGCATTTTTGGAGACTGTTTATCGGACCAATGTTTCTTGATGGCAATTTGAGTGGCGAAATGCATTTGGAGTTACTAGAAGATATATTTTACCCTGTACTAATTGACATTGTTGAAAATGATGATCGCTATCAAGAAAATCTGTTAGTGTTTCCGCATTTTTCACAACGTATTAGGGAGTTTTTGAACAGCGAGTGTCCAGAGCAATGGACGTAGAGGTGCTATTGAGTGGCCCCCTAGATCACCGGATTTAACTCCTTTAGACTTCATTCTATGGGACCATTTAAAGGGTAGAATTTTCGCAACAGAACCGGAGTCTCTGGAAGAATTACGACGACGCATTGTTGAAGAATGCCGTCTTATAACTCCACAAATGCTCCAGAATGTCAGAGCTCGTTTTGAACAAAATTTGTACTTTTGTATGGAAGCTGGTGGTCAACAATTTGAACAGTTACTTAACTGGATAAACATTTCTGAACGTTTGGTTTTGTTTTTTTAGTTTTTTAACGAAAAATTGACTAATTAGTGCATTTATTATCACAATGAATGAAATACGTCCTTGCAACTCCAACTGTGAATAATTTTTAAACGAGTTGATAAAACTTCCAAAAAAATTAGTGTGCTGAATTCAGAAAAGAAAGAGCGTTGAAATGATGTAACACTCGGCACATGTTCCCCATTTAAATTATAAGGGTTGTTATCACCACCCTTAAGGGGTTGACGTGACACAGTTGAGTCAAAATATGGCGCCCTCAATATTAAAATTGAAGGGTGTTTCAGCGTTTCTTAAAAAAACTTCTCTGGACGCAAATCGGTCTGTTTCGTTTTCAGTGCGCCACCTTATATATATATATATATATATATATATATATATATATATATATATATATATATATATATATATATATATATATATACAGGGTGTATAAAAATCGAAACTGAACCCGGATAGGGGCCCAAATTTGCGCTCATTCTAAAAAATTTGTGCAAAGTCTCACCATTAATACCTCTCTATTAGTGAATTTTTCAAAATAAAATTCACTAGTTACAGCAAACGCAGCTATACAAAACAAAGGTATAACTGCATAAATTTTGCGGCAATATCGATATACGAGTACGTCACCGTAGAAAATAATCAGCGATGACATTCGCATGCCACACATTAATCTACGTTTTTGGGGAATTTCCGCATACAAAATGTAAAGGTTATATTATTAATTAAAAACTGCAAACCACGTAAAGGTTGCCATATTGATTGGGAGACGTAGAAAGAGTACAGTGGCTTGAAGTTTATATAATGGAATATACCAAGTTCAATGCTTTAACTGGGTCATACACGTAGGTCGTTAATAATGAAAAGTAAAAATGAAACAACAGCACGTAGAGGTGAAATTGCAATATGTCGAATTATAGTTTGTGATGATTGATCACTTCGCTGCTAGCAAACTTTCATAAATAAATAAAACATGCGAGCGTTGCGCTTCGTTTCGCCGTGTTTATTATTTAGAAACAATTGCATAATAAATACACTTGGGTAAAAGCCGCTTCAGTATAGCCATGTTTTTAAATTTTGCGGTCGTGTCCCCAACAAAGTTAGCATGATCTAAAGATGAAACAGAAATATGTTGTTAATATATTTGGAAAGTTTCTACTGAGCAAGCTAATATTGCATTAAAATTGCATAATCCGTTTCAAAGAAAGTGTAAGCCTTTTTTTCTCCGTCAGGGCTCGTCCGCGGCTTCGCCGCCCCGATAGTACTGCAGCTATTGGCCTATTGTGCATAAGTGTAAGCCTTATAGATAACTTACAGAAATCCTCTTCACTTTGAATCGATTTAAAAGATTTTTAGGTGACCGTAACGTGCAGTAATAGTAGTAGTAAGATTTTAGGCCTACCTTGATTATTTAGAGATAACCAAGCAACCCAATTAATCTAAGCTTCTAATTTATATTGTCTATCGACGATTTAAGCCGCCAGAGATGAGACAAATTTTTATGCAAATGACTCAGCAAAGACAGGATTAATCTTAACAGCTGAGCAAATACAAAATGAAGGAAGCAGTCAGTAAGTCAGTAAATAATAATCAGCTGATACTTACGGTGAGGTTAGTCTTGACGAAAAATCGAATATTTGTAAGACTTACAGTACAAGACGCTGGTTTAGAGCCTCGGGGGTTCAGGGGTGAGAACGTGTGCTTCCGAACTGAAGGGTACTGGGTTCGATCCCAGGGTACTCCTTTCACTTTTTCAGTACAAACTGTAACATTAACATCAACCGAGCATTGGCATTGTATTTGAGCAAGTTGAATGTCTGCATGTTCCGCCCTTCGGAGGGGACGTAAAGGCGTCGGTCCCGCGTCCATGCGATGTTGGGCACGTTCAAGATCCTTACCCTCCTTACAGAAAGGCAGGGGTTCGGAAAAATTTCCAGGATAGTGGGGTGAAACTGCTCCCTGGCGTCGGTATATGGCCATAGTCGCGAAATTAGGCCGACGTTAAAGAAAAAAAAAACAAACACACACACGAGACGCTGGTTCTCGATAGAAGTTCGCAATTAAGGGAATCTAGATAAGTTCAAAATTCTTTTCTTTAAAATACGGGAATTGCACTTATGGGAACTTATTTGAGGAACTAATGTTAAATCAAAAACAAAAGTAAAACGCAAATATACATTCTTTATTCCCTGATAATAATTAAGGTTTTGCATGTATGCAGTGTCATGTTAAAAATATTTATATACATAGATCACCAAATTGTTGGTAAATAGACATACGGAAAAAAAGAAAAATTTGTCAGTATTAAAAATGAGGTTCTTAAATGTAATTACTATTGGCCTGGTTATTCTTTCTGGCCATATAGATTTGCATGAGTTATTAGCAGTGGCGTGCGGTGACATTTTAAATAAGGGAAGCAATTTTCAGAAATTTACCTATTTATAGTGTAACTTAATTCTTCTGTCGTTTTTGGCAAATTCGTTAATAATGTCAAAAACTGTGGATTTTGGGACATTTCCTCGACGAAGTTATTTTCAATTGAGAAAATTGAAATTTTGGAACGTCTTTCCTGTCCTGTTGAATTTCTAACAAAACTCTTGATACGTTTCAATGTAGAAAAATTTCGTTCTACAGACGCACTAGTAGCAGGAATTGTTAATACTAATTCACATAATTTGAACGCTTCAGAATATGCATTTTCCAATTTTGATTCTTTTAAGAAAGTTAAAGATTCACTCGCGTTAGTTTTTGTGTCAATAACATCGATTTCATAAATGACTGTAAGTTCTGATCATAATAAGGCTTTGTCAAAATAATGTCCATAGTGGTGGAATAATGATTTGAATGAATCTTCTGGGAAAGGTATCCCTACAAATCTTCCAAAATTACACAATTCAAGAAATTTGAGGTCATTGAGATGATCAAATCTGCAGTTAATTTGCTGCTGAATTTGATCTATAATTTTGTAGAAAAGGCGGCGGTAAGAAGTTTGAAGGTCTCCCACATTATCAGTGCGCAGACGCTTTCTTCGTGGCTCACTTTTACTAATTCCATTGTTTTTTTCCAGAACTTATCAAATTCATTCCATTTTTGAATTATAATGGATTTAAATTCACTAATTTTCTTCAGGCAAAAACCAATGTCATTTGTTTTACATTGCACTATGTTAAATACATTATCTGAAAACGGAAATATTTCCAAAAATATATTAAGTAAAAAATTAAAATTAAAGTCTCTTTTCAAACCATCCAAAAATCCTCTAGAACTATTTATTGTTTCTGCATCCCAATTTTTGCTATTTTCTATTATGTTTTCAAACAGTTCAATTAACGATTCACGGTGTTCAAATATAGTTCACACAAGTCTGCCGTTGTAGTTCCATCGGGTTGAAGCAACTTTGGGTAAACGTTTTTTAACAATTGAGTCTAAGGCTTGTGTGCGCTTCATAGATTTAGAAAAAGCAGCCATTCCACTTAGGGTAGCAAAAAACACCTTACATTCTTTAATATGGGATAAAATTTAATTTAATTTATGAGCACAACAGTGTACAAATAGAGCACTGGAAAACGTTTCCCGCACTTTAGCTTGAAGACCTCCTAAATATCATCATCATAGTTTTGGGCAATTTTTACATAGCGTATTACTACAGATAGTTGAATTAAATTAGTTACGTCAGTTGTTTCATCTAGAACAATAGCAATGAAACGAGTCTGTTTAATTTCAGATTTAATTCTGTTCAAAATAATAGTGGCGGCAGCCGCAATTAAGTCATTCTGAATGCGATTCGATGTCCCGCGAAAAACGTTAGACTGTTCCAAGTGATTTTTTAAATAGATATTGTATTAGTGAATTTTCTTAAAAAAAATTCACTAATGAGGAGATCTCGACTTTTGAATTTTGAAAAAATTTCTTCAAATGAGCGCTATTTAGGACCCCTGGAACCCAAATCCGAGGTCGGTTTCAGACTTTATATGTTTATATATATATATATATATATATATATATATATATATATATATATATATATATATATATATATATATATATATATATATATATGTTTATATATTTATGTGTCACACCTATAACTAAAAAAATAATGCACTGATTTTGATAAAATTTGGTAAATACCTTCCTTTTGCGAGTGGCTTGGATAAGTTCGTTAGCCAGGAAAATCCGCCGAGGTTTTCCCGGAAAATTTTGTGTTTTTTTTCGAAAAAAATTATATCTCCGGAATTAACAAAGTAAGGGCAACCAAATTTTATGCGCGGATTTATATCATTATAGGCAAGTTACCTGCCAAAATTTAGCTGCGTAGGAAAAAGGACAAAAAAGTTACAGGCATTCAAAGAAAAATAAATTTGGGTTCTCATCAAAACGTCAAAATCGCGATTTTAAATGTCAAAATTGGTGAGTCCCTTCCTTTTGCAAGTGGCTTGGATAAGTTTGTTAGCCAGGAAAATCCGCCGAGGTTTTCCCGGAAAATTTTGTGTTTTCTTTCGAAAAAAATTTATATCTCCAAAATTAACAAAGTAAGGGCAACCAAATTTTATACGCGGGTTTATATCATTATAGGCAAGTTACCTACCAAAATTTAGCTCTGTAGATCAAAAGACAAAAAAGTTACAGGCATTTAAAGAAAAATAAATTTGGGTTTTCCTCAAAACGTCAAAGTCGCGATTTTAAACGTCAAAATTGTTAATATTTAGGCAGTGAACCTGAAATTAATATGATCTATGGAAGGAAAATGCCACAAGAATAATGTTTTACAAAGCCTGAACTCTTAGTTTCAATCGTCATTGTCCTTCATTTTACTAAAATATTCCCAGAAAATTCATTTCAAATAGACCCTTTTTCTAATGCTTTAGCAGTAGTGTTTGCTATAGAGTTTATCGTTTAATGGTATATCATTTTTGTCGAATTATCGTAAAAAATCATTAAAGCACAATATATCCGTTATTATGCAAGTTACGAAAAAAAGTTGTACACATTAATTGTAGGGTGTCTTAAGCTACATCTTAAAAAATATTTCCACAATTACAGGCTGGCCCATAAGTCGTTGGTGATTCAAATTTTCTTTTTTTTTAGTGAATTTTTTTAATCGAACACGCCCTATGTTATTGCATTTTTGTATTTTCCATCGAAATATAATACATCTTCGTAAGAAAAGAAATTCTGGACGCAGCAAGTGCGTTATGGTAGCGAATTTTCATTAAATGCTTCAAATTTTGAATCAATTTGCTATTAACCTATAAGGTTGACCAGAAAACCAGTTTTTTCGGGAACAATTTAAGTTTACTTTCGGAAATTTTTGTACATTTTCAAACAATAAAGTTATTTGGATGAAACATGGCACATTGTTTCTAATATATAGATTATACTGGTAACCAAATTTGGTGCCTGCTTTCTTAAAAAAACATATTTGCTATTAGAAACATTTTTATGAAAATTCACTACCATAACGCACTTGCTGCGTCCAGAGTTTTTGGTTATTAAATAAACTAGGTCTTGAAAGTTTCCTCTATTTGCAGATGTAGTTGTTTCGTCATGACCCCTGAACCACAATTCATGCTGACCAAGAAAACACACAACATCAATAAGTCTTTTTAATATGTTTCTGTTTTTATCAACCAGTTCATTGTGTTGGCGATGACTAATTTCTATCTGCTTGTCAACGGCGTGTTCAATTCGCGTTTTTTTCCAAGACACTTAATTTTAAAATGGTCTGTAAATGCGCTTTAGACATAACATGTATTTTTACTACTTTATGTAGATTATTTAAGTCGAAAAACCCACTTTTATTCCACACCCCCTTTTCAGTCACAAATAGACTACCAGGCCAACAAAACAGTTTATTCCTGTTAACCATTTATATTGTTTATAAGTTTTTTCCGCGTTGAAATGTCGAATACATGTTTTAATTCTTGTATTTAAGTTTTTTTAGAGTAGGTTTCCGCCTACCTTTATTAATAATAGCAAGTTTTTCAGCAAACGATAAAGCTGAAAATCCTTTGGTTATCAAAAAACACACGACACAATCACAGGTATTATTACCACTTGTTCGTAAAGTTTGTAAATTCCCACCCCCACCGACGCCTTTGTTAAAAGCTGATGTAGTTGCAGCCATATTAATAATCATAAAATGCCAATGTATTTAACTTAGTCAACTGCTTATTTCTACGAAATAATCAAAGACATTCACGTTGTACGTGCATAGAGTCTTTCAACACGTTCTACATGTTTAAATACACGTACACTGCGTCGAGCATCGAGCAAGGGTTTCTCATTATGTGGCCTGCTGGCTACGTGTATTTAACTGAAGTCATTGCATCCACTCTCGTAGTATCAGGTTCATGCTGTTGGTTGGCGGTCGGTTTACTGGGACGACGTCCTTGCCAAGAGCGCAGAGCGCATATACAAGTACAGTATGATGCATAATAAATAATTATGTGTGAGCTTGTCGAATTAAAAATTGTAATAGATAAATTAGTTTTAGAATTTGAAATTTAATATTTAAAATACAAAATGGATTTTAAATAATGCGGTTTAATACAAATTATGTTTAAATAGGTATGTGGTCGTTATTTTAAGGGAAGCAATGCTTCCCTTGCTTCCATGGACCGCACGCCACTAGTTATTAGAGTTGCCTGTCCTGTCGCTAGATATTACCTAAATGTGAGCCTGATGCTCCTGACTAATGTTAAACTGCTAAATAATTATATTTTATTTAAATTGTCAAAAACCTTGTTGTGATTATTCTTACTCAATGGTTAAAAAAAACGTATTTGATAATCTGACACAAAATTTTGAAGGACAGAAACCTTTGAACGATCGACGCTTACATACAAAAATAAATGTGTGAGTAATTAAACCAATTTATACCGCATTGTTACAGTTAAAAGAAATCTAATTTAATCTAGAGACTCCATTTGAATAACAGTAATCCTATCAGCAAGGTCACTATACAAAAATGTGAAAGAGTTTAGCTAAATTTAAACTGGATCTCTTCAAAGGTTCAAACAATCAGTTTTATTTATTATTCTTGACACAAAACATTAAATCAGAGAGGACTCACTTGTCACGAAACACATCCCATCAGCTAAAAAAGGACCAAGGCACAGTCAAGCCTCAGGTGAAAGCTTGCGACAAGCATGAGGATCTATGCAGCAGGTGGATTACGTGTTGCATTTAGGTAGATTTCAACCTAACCGGGATCCAGATCTGCCGGAAGAGAGGCCTTGATTGAAAACGA
Organism: Tillus elongatus; assembly: GCA_964006375.1. Lineage (NCBI taxonomy): Eukaryota > Metazoa > Arthropoda > Insecta > Coleoptera > Cleridae > Tillus > Tillus elongatus. The sequence goes on along the minus strand of OZ023266.1, from coordinate 155,731,132 downwards.
CCTAGGGCGTTTTCGACTATTGATTCAAATTTATGATTACTATTAACTTGAATTTAGGGGTCAAATTCAAACTAACATTAATACGCAGGATTGTCAGTAACATTGAGAGCAATAATGAAGCCAACAGTAACAGTAGGGTTCATTCCACAACAACAGGTTCACCAAACGACAACAGGTTCACCAAAGGACAACAGGTTCACGCAACAACAACTGGTTCACCCAACGACAATAGGTTCACCCAACGACAACAGGTTAACCCAACGACAACATGCTCACCCAACGACAACACCGAGTAATTAATTAGAGAAATTCCCCCAAAGTTTTGCAATTAATTTTAAAGAGGCAGGTTATCTTACCATAAAAATAATGAGCTTTTGCGGAGTTAAACTTCACTCAAACAGTGACACAAGCACACAATCCAACACTAACTACATTAGGTGCATTAACAGCAGTGATTACCTGAAAGATGGCGCTTCTAACACTCCGTGGCACAGATTCAGTATGCCTGACGCAAACATTCCTTAAAGTAAGAGACCTCCCGCGCTCACAAACTAGCCGTCAGCCCTTCTCTACTCTGATTTGTCCACATACGAAAATCCGTTGCAGCAAGCCACCTGCTTCTCTGCGACGACACACCTCGAGCGGCAGAATTATTGATTTTTACAAAGTACTTTAAACACACGCATAAGAAATTTCCTATCAACATCGACCTTAGCTTAGGTACTCTTTAGAGCCTTATTCCTATAGCGAGGCCATCAGACAATGACATCATCCTCTGGAATTTTACAACGTTGCTGGTGCGTCAGTAAAAGTTTCTCTTCCACGAAATATTTATTTCTATAAAATATTTAATGTTTGAGAGGAATATCCGAGAAAGGTCAGCAGTGTATTACGATGGTGGGGATGAAAGCGAAATTCTATATAATCTTTTAACCCACTGAATTTTTGCTCTGCATTATTAAAGCGCTGTAAAAATTATTAAAGCTTCCCCTGATGTTCTGTTGCGTCAGGAAGAATGGTACGGTAGCAAAAAAAACGACCGAAACAACTTTACAAAATATGCCGACACAAACGTGGAAATAAATATAACGGAATTTAGATAGAGAGCCTTTCTGGTAAACAAGCTCTGCAAGTTTGTTTGTTTCAACAACCCAAGCGTCTAAGGTCTAATAGCTGCGTAAAATATAAACACAGTTCTAGACGTTAAACGTTTAGAATTTTTCATCATCTGATGGTCAGTGAAACGATTGTCATTTCTGTTTTAAAAGGGTAATTCCCAAATTTGGTCCAAATCAGTGAAGTATTTTTTGAGCTATCGGTTGGATACATATATATTGTGAGGGGTCAAATCGGGATAAGGTTATCTTTCCCTAATATGGGGAGGTTTCCACGGGATAACCTTATCTATACGGCTTTATTACGGAATTTGTTCAGGCGCCAGCAGCGAGGGTTTAGAGGAAGACGCTGCGCTCCCTCAGGACTATATCTCTGTCCTCGGTTGCTATTTACAGCTACACGGAAACTTCAGTGGAGACAGGGTTCACCTAAGTCCTCAGGCGAAGTCCTTCAGGACTCCTTAATTATGGCCTGTATATTAGAGATCAGAATGTTGCGTTTTAGGCTGGGGTGGATTGGTTGGGAAGCATTGAATTAAATACCGGATAAAACAAATAATCTATTTACAAAAGTAGGAGTGGTGAAATATTTACAAAATATATTCAAAGAAGTATTTACACAAGGGGTTTTCCCGAAATACCACACGTTTAAACTAACTTGTTGGATAACAAATCAATTTATTAGAAAACAGAGGCAGAAACAGAAATATTCGCGAGTTATACGGACGGTAAAACGAAGAGGGGTTGTAAACTCTAAGCTTGTAAGCGGGCAGAAGCGTCCCGGGATCACCAAAGCAAGGCACCGGGGTGGTAGATTCAAGCAGGCATGCAATATGCGAATTAAAAGCCAACACTAGGTGCAATATGAAGATCAGCTAACGGCTTGTTCTAATTTCTACTATCACTATTTAATTACGGACCCTCAAGCATGCAAGAGGGTCATACAGACCCTCTACGATCTGAGGAAGTGTCTCCCAAGGGAGGTGGAAATTTCCCCTCGACAAAATAAAGAAAGTCCTCCCTATCAAGTTAAAAAAAACAAGGCCTCCAAACAGTGCCCTCAGGACGGTCGGGATACCGGGTATCGCGAGACTGTTTCTATCGCCAGGAATGGTGGAGACCTACTGCAGCCCGAAATATCCCAGCTGTCGTCCAGATCCAGGGCCACCAGGGCTACGCCACGGGAGACCACTTGTGTGACTTGATCGTGACTAGACCGCCACCGGATTCAAATCAACTTTTAGTCAGCCGCTTTGCGAGTGCCCTCGCGCTCTCGGGAAGACTCCAGCTCAGGAACGCAACCCTTTTGCGCCTCCCGACGGAAACAAAGAAAACTTTTCCCACGAAGACTAAAAAACGGCAAGGTTTTCCCAATAATGTCGCTCGGACGGTCGGGATACTGGGTATCGCCAGATTGTTTCGATCGCCAGGAATGGTGGAGACCTACTGCAGCCCGAAATATCCCAGCTGTCGTTAAGATCCAGGACCACGAGAGCTGCGCCACGGGAGTCCACTTTGGGTGACTTGATCGTGACTAGACCGCCACCGGGTTCAAATCAACTTGTAGTCAGCCGCTTTGCTAGTACCCTCGCGCTCTCGGGAAGACTCCAGCTCAGGAAGGCAACCCCAGTTACTCTGAAGCTTGCTAAGCGCCCCGCTCCCCCACGCAGGATTCACCACACCCTTCGAACGTCCAGAAGGTCGAGTTCCGCCAGGATATTTCGATTACCAACACTGTTGGGAATCTATGGTAGCCCGAAGTACGCTTACTGCAGTCGGTCACCAAAACTGTAGCGGCTGATCCACGGGAGACCACTTTAGGTGACTTGATCGTGACTAGACCGCCACCGGGTTCAAATCAACTTGTAGTCAGCCGCTTTGCTAGTGCCCCCACGCTTCCGGGAAAATCGCAGCTTTGGAATGCGAGCCCCGGCTCCCCCAGGTCGCTGCGCTGACACCGACAGAAGTGAATGATTGACTTATTTAGGCGAAGCTCCGTTGCGGTCGTCTCTCTGAAATAAAACCACTGACAAACACAACAACATTCAAGACCTTTTTCACACCTGGACTTTTAACATCACCTCTGGCGAAGGCCACCAAGCGCGCCTAAGTGCCCACCGACAGAGAGAGACGCCGATCTGTGAAAAACCCCTTTCATACAGGCCCTGCACCGTACAGCTATAGAGAGAGCAACCCACCTAAACGAAGCGGAAATGAGCGGCCTGCTGAAGACGGCGTTCTCCACTTGCCACTGCTGTTAACTCTACTAAGCTGGTGCACCTAACGAATCGCTGCTTTCGTCACTGAAACGCACAATACAAACAAACACACCAAGATTCGAGACGTGGACGGTGGCTGCTTCCTCTCCGTGACTGGCTCTGCGCTCGCTGAAAGAGAACTAATTTGTTGAGGGCGTCACAACCGATCTCCAGCTCTCGTTGCGGTCCTGACGATTTTTCAATTTTGCGCTGAGAGGTGCGCGTAGGTTGATGTAGCGGACTAGCCAATCCGTCCCCACTTTCATCGCGAAGGACCCGCTTGGGCGATCATAACCCGCCACTATGCTTGTTCTTCCACCGATCTCGCGACGTGCTCTTGAAACTATATTTTATCAAATATTTGCGAATGTTTTAATAACGAAATTAAATTGAATTAAATGCAGATGGTATGGATATATTCCCCTGTTAATTAATTAGATTATCTAATGACAATTACGTCACTTTGTGACTATATATATATATATATATATATATATATATATATATATATATATATATATATATATATATATATATATATATATATATATATATATTCAAGTAGTCAGGATAAAAGAGACAGTGAGTAGCCCTCAAAGAGTGGAGTTCGGTGTTCCTCAGGGAACAATTTTGGGTCCCTTGCTTTTTAATATATATATATTAATGACCTCTTTAAATTGCGCTGTGTTGGCAAAGTAGTGGGGTACGCGGATGATACTGCTATTTTCTATACGGCAGACAGTTGGTGTTCTCTAAAAAAAACTAGTTGAAAGGGATCTTGAGGTGATTATGGCATGGTTTTCTGATAGATGGTTGACCGTGAACGTTTCAAAAACCGTGTTTGTCCCTTTCTCATCTTACGTCCGCGGTTTGCCCTCTTATGATGCGATCAGTGTTGGTAGTGATTTGGCAATACGAAGGGTGAACAAAGTATCATATCTGGGACTAGATATAGATTGCCATATGAGATGGGATTTCCATATTCAAAGATTGATTAAAAAACTTAGGGTATTGCTGTACAAATTGAGATTTATTAAGGAAATGTTGGATAATAAACATCTGCGTATTGTATATCATGCATTGGTTGAGAGTGTTCTACGTTACGGCATACTAGCCTGGGGCGGTGCGTGTGAGTCCCATCTCAGATTCCTCCAAAGTACCCAAAACCGTATTGTTAAGGTGATACATGGTAAAGGTTGTGCTTACCCTAGTGATCGTCTATACAAGGACACTTGCTTGATGGATATTAGGGAGCTATTTTACTTTACGGTTGCAAACACTCAGCATGCTCAGCGAGAAAGTCTTACAATAATAGAGCACTCACATTTTACTAGACATAGCGCACACTCTTTTAAAACGCGAAAGGTGAGGAAGGCAGTTGCGCAGAGATCGTTTGCTTACCTATGTGTAAGGGTTTATAATTCGGTGCCTCCTGAAATAAGAGAACACAATTCTTTGAATTTATTTAAGAAACGATTAAAGAGCTGGATTTTTCATACACCTAGAAGTGTCATTCACTCTTTGTTTAGAAGAAATTGACGCGCTGGTTCCAGCATGAGTCGGTGGTTTTGTGTGTGTGCGGGCGTGTGTGCGCCTGGAGGTTTGTGTGGTTGGTCGCGTGAATGTCGGTGTTTCTCTGCTTCTTTGTTTGTTTTTTTGAGTGGAGAGAGAGCAGTGTGTTTAAACTGGGGACGGGCAGGTCGGAGTGGATATCGGTATTGAGGCATGTATACTGTGATTGGAGACTGGAAACTTAGTTTGTTTTTTTTAGATGTTGGTATTTTAAAGTGCATATATGCATTTTTTGTTTTTGTGTAGTAGATGCGTTACGATGTTTTTAGTTTATGACTTCTTTGGAGGGAAGCATATGGTAGAAATGATAAAAAAATGTGTTTTTTTGTGTAGTTTTGTTTTTGCTATACTGCCAACAAGTCTTTGACTTAGGCAGTTTTTTTCTCTACATTTATTGGGGGAGATTTTTTTTTTGTGTGTGAATTTTTTCATTATTGTATGTTTACTTGTATTTTCTCTATGGAGGGAAACCTTCTCAATAAATGTGTATTATTATATATATATATATATATATATATATATATATATATATATATATATATATATATATATATATATATATATATATATATGTATATATAAAAGAATCCCTAATTCGCGCTCATTTTTTCCGAAAGTCCCACCATCGATACTTTTCTATTATTATTTCTATTATATCTATTCTATTCTTAATGAAAATTCACTAAAAGGGGAGCTTCAGGTCTTATAATCTAAGTGATGTGGAACACACAAAATAATAATCGAGACTCAAATATATTCATTTATTGACCAAAAGTGACGCTATATAATGCAAGGTATGATTTATTGAAATGATTGCCTGCGGCAGTTACCATGAGAATTTTAAATAAAAAGAATTAAAAAAAAAAAGATGAGCCTGGTACTTAGCTTTGTTTCTCAGGTGATGTTTCACGTGGGCCCCGTGAAGACGCATGAACTGCCGCTGTTAGGGCCAGTAGGATAGCACAGAATATTATAGGGCAGCTCAGGGTTGCCATAGACCGCCGGTATACCTTTACAGAGCTCTGCCTCTCCTTCGTGGCTCCAAGTCTTGGACGGCTCATTGTTGCTGGTTACTTCACCCTTGTCTGATGATACGGATGTTTTCAGGAGGTGTTCCCGATGGTTGTCGACGGGTTAAGACCCCAAAATATGAAGGGTAGCTGCAAAGAATTGAAATCGCCTCAATATTCTGTTGAATTTTAGGTTATTTGCAGGTGTAGTAGCCTGGTAGGTCTTGCATAAGAACCAGGATAATCTGCATTTTAATTTTGAAAATGAAAAAAAAAGAAGGTTGACTTTATTATTGATTAGAAATTACGCGAATACGACCGCAAGCAACCATTAAAACTAAAGCAATCTACATGAAAATCCAGTCAGCGTTTAATTAGCAGTTAATCAATTCGATTTACCCCATATAGGCATGCTGCTTACTCTTTAGCGGATAACTATATTGACCATCTTAAGTTTTGAAAATGATTTTCGGAAAGGGGACTCCATGGAAGACGACGGGATTCATATAGACTTCTTATCAAAGGCACAAACATAAACGACGGCCGAATTAACCAGTGGTCATTAAGAGCTCGAAGAGACTTTTTATATTTCTATGGCCAGCTTTAAGAAGGTTTTAAAGTTCATCGAATAACAAGGAGATATTTCATTGACTACGACTCTGGTAAATTGTGTCGATGTTTACGACGTCAGCTTATGTTGGCAGAGTCGCTTTACTAAATAAACATTATGATGATGTATTAATGAACTTTATAGTGTGGGATAGTGATGAGTCGTTATTTAACAGTCGGTTATTTTTAAACGGTTGCCGAGCCGCAACGGTAACCACCAGTTATGGATTTATAAAAATAACAGCTTACAAAATAACGCTTTTTACAGTCGTATCCGTTATCCGTATCTGTTTCAGTTCCACTGCAACTAGGTTCAATGAATAAACATCGGTTTTCATCGGCAACTGTTATTTAACCATTTAACGGGATGAATAGCCTTGAGACTGGGAATGCTAAATATGTATTATACTTATCACGTTATTTATACTAGTGTGCTCGCTCTCGCTAACAGCTTTAGGAACGTAGGATCTTCGGTACAATACAACGGTTTAATTTTAATTATAACCGGTTGTTGGATGTTGATGGGGATACGGCATACGGACACTACTACACAGAGTTAATCTGTTAAACTGAGAAGCTGTTATTTTTGATACAGTTGAGTTTCCCCTAGTATGTAAAGCCAAATATTTAATAATAAAAAATGTTGCGTGAAAAGATGAATTTCTATAAAAACGTGTTTTTACTTTCACTATAGACATAGACAACGCAAAATAGGGTCATTTCACGTGAAATTAAAGTATTTATTTATTTAAATTTATATACATTACCTAAGAAAACAGTTAACACGTCATTTTCGTTTGTCTGATAATAGTTATCAAATTGATAAAAAAATATAATGATACAACATTTTTTAATATCTATATACATTTAAATATAAAAAATTAAATGAATATATATATATATATATATATATATATATATATATATATATATATATATATATATATATATATACAGGGTGATTCTTTGGCGAAAAATAAGGGGTGTCTTTTTATAAAGTTTTTCTTGAAACCCCTTCTCCTCCAAGTTACAGCCCTTTGAAATTTTGGCAAAAAAAAGTTTTCATTAAAATAAGTAATAAACAATTAATACTATATATCTTCCTTTTTTTTTAACTTTTAAGCTCAAACTCAAACTTAATTTTTTATACTGTTGGCTGTTGTTTGCACAGTTTTTAAAAGCGTACCGATAAAGATGACCAGTGAACCGAAAATCGAAAATGTAACTAGAGATCCTTCTAAGAAAGAATAAAAGCATAATGTAATAACAAACCATATATACAGAATAAAGACAAATTTCTTTACCTAAATTTTATGAGTTGCATTATGTTGCAGTTATTAGAATCACTCCCTCTCCCTATGTAGTGTAGTAGTGTATAAAGCATTTATTTGTTGAAGCTAGTGCTGCCTTGCAATGCAATAAAAGTTCTAACGTCTAACGTCCCAAGACGCGATAAATAATGATATTTGAAATTTACGTAAAGACCCCTCATAAAATAAATTTGCGAGAAATGACTAGTTTATAATTCCTAAAACATCTAAGTAAATACTTATAGAAGACTCTTTTCTGATTTCCAAAAGTTTCACTTCAGAGTGGCAAAATATTTTCGGCAAGCTTATTATAATTTCTTACCCCTTTGTTTCATTTTCATATCGACAAAATTTGAGATTTATACACTACGTGAAATAACTGGGTAAAAATACAATGCATTTATACTAGTGTGCTCGCTCTCGCTCACAGCTTTGGGAATGTAGGAATCTATCGATCGACTATCCAGTTTAAAATAACTGAAGCCGTTATTTTCAACGGTTATTATTAAATAACGTTAACGGCTTCAACTGTTAATAAACAATAACCGTTTTTCCCATCAATAGTGTGGGAAAGGGTTGTAAAACGTGTAACACGTTACAAACTATAGTGGAATTGACCTGGGGTCAAGGACCGAGGTCGGTGGCGGGTTTTTGTTCCTCCAGTATTTGTTGGTTATAGTCTCCGCAAATAAATTATGGAACTGACAGATTTCTGTAAAAGTTAACGCGCGCAAGTAGACTAACGTTAGCAATGCAAGGTAAAATAAGAGGAGAAACGTTATTTTGTTGAATGACTAAAACATAAATATGAATAATAATATATCCAAAATTTTTTGTATATTAAAGAATTGGTCCTTAATTATTGAAAAAATTTTGTTGTCTGCAAAAAACACACACGATGTTGTTGAGGCTCTTGTGAGAATCTCTATCAAAATACAAAACTTTGGTTGAGTACACAAATCCAATCGCTGGAAATTGGTAACCACTCACGCAAAGAATATCATTAAACACAAAAAGATACAAGGATCTGCCTGGCAATAACAAATCGTACGCCGACCATCGTTTTCTGTATTCTGTAGGGGTAAAAGACGCTATTGTGATCAACTGTTCCCATTAGTCAACGCTTTAAGCGTATTCTGATTTCAGGAAGAAGAGTTTCAATTGTGTGGTTTTATATTATTTTCGAGATCGTGATATATTCTTTCCTGAACTTATTCAGCAGGCTCAAATAGAAAGGATACAATGAAAAACTAGACACGATTCAACATCACAGCCTAAAGGCGATGTCGATCTGTTGTCGCAACATAATTATCTATCCCCAGCAGCTCTCTTTATTTGATTGTGGTTTAGACACTCCATAAAATATGCCAGATCTTCCTGCAGTCTTCCCTTGGTCTACACATTCCTTTTTTCATGTATGCGTCCCTCAAATAACGTTGTCGAAATGTTATTATGTCTCAGGTCTCGGGATAATTACAATAAAATTTGCCTTTCTCGTCCTTCTTAGTCAATTTTCTTAGAAAAAAAATCTCTTATGGCGAGATCCCGATTTTTGAATTTTTTTCCCCATTGACCGCGAACTAGGACCCCTAGAATCCATATCCCGGGTTCGATTCAATTTTTATATGTTTTATATATATATATATATATATATATATATATATATATATATATATATATATATATATATATATATATATATATATATATATATATATATATATGTATGTATGTATGTATCACACCGATATCTCAAAAAATATGCATCTTTATTCTCTCACCGATATTTTATGATTGCAACAGTAGGTAAGACGTTTTATAATACTCCTGTTTGCTTTTCAGCTTATATTGTGTCTTTAATATGATGCATTGTGTAACGATTCACTTCTTATCTGGAATCATTACTGGTTCAAAGTACACTTAGAAATCCCCCAAGTATCTAAGTAATACCAAAAACCCTATCTATAATAAATATTTCAAGTTTTAGGTTTCAAAACAATTTTGATGAAAATTCGCTCAGAAATTTTGTATCGTAAGAACCGTACTGAATTCCCTATAATATACGTCGAAAATAAACATCTCTATTGTCCTGAGATTCTAGGTAAATAACAGAAGCTGACGTAATTATGATGAAATATAGAACATCGATTACCAAACGAACGGAGGAGTCCATTATTGTGGAGGTGGTATAAGTGACGTCGTGACTTCGCCGCCGATTGTAGGTCTCGTTTTATCTCATTCGAAGAATGTAGGCTAGAGAGAGCTCGCGCACGGTCACCAACGGTCACGGTAAGAACTTTTGCGTGCAGTGGTTAGGAAATGCAGAACTCGGCACATTAGCAGTGAGTCTCTGCCGAGCGTTCGTCGAGTGAACACCCCTTAGTTTCGGTGGCTATTAAATTATCTTAAAAGGGGATAATAAAATCCTTTCTGTTATCTGTACTACCTAATGATTATTGTCAGTGATTGTTTAAAGTAATTTAAACGACTTTCGAGTTGAAGTAAACATCGTATTCAGCATAAAAACGGAGTTTAGTTGTGGTTCCTTGTTCCAGCCTGTTGATTTCTTGCCTTAATCAGAAAGACTTCCTGATTATTACCGAAGTTTAAGTCAATTGGCAGTGAAATTTACTTGTGCCAATTCACGTTTTAAATTGTGATTTGCAAAGTTTCCGTCAAGCAAATTCAGAACATCGACATAGTTGTCAAATAGTTTCCTAATATTGGAGCAATAAGTCCACCAACCAAATTACTAACGATTACCTAGATATCTAAATTTCAATATTACCTGGCACTAGTCTGGGGAGTCCACAAATATAGGTACTCCAGGCAGTGCAAAACAAACAAGGAAAAAGAAAGTGAGTATCACTCTACATCCAGATCTGCCAACCTCCTAAAAGTATTGCTAATCTAAATAAATATGATAATCTGATATATAGCTACTTTAGGGTAGGGTATTTTAGGCGATCGTGACCTAAATATTGAGCAGATTAATATCCACCTGGGGTCAATAACATATACCACGGTTCTGGTTTCTAAGTTTTTCTTTGAAGGAGGTAACAATTGCCAGTGCGGAAGTTCCTTGTTCCGACTGTTCCCGAACCTATGTAGGACAAACGAATAGACGTATCAAGAATGGAGCATATGAACACACCCTCCCAGTTCAAAAATCCGCATATTTGCCCGCACTGGTCATGCGTCATATTCATACAGGACACGAAATACACTTCGACATGCCAAAACAATAGCCGCGGTTTAGAACTTTAAAATCAGAATTATCCACGAAGCGATCGAGATCTAAAAACGCCCAGGTTGCCTAAATGTGAGAGATGGTGGTATTCGAATTCCGATCACTTGGAAACCTATTATATCCCCATTACAAACACACAAAAGGACAATTATCTCAATAGAATGTTTGACTGCCCCATTACTTGACTCAACAAATACCTCTAATCTGCTTAATTCTTAGAGCACTAAAGGGCCTGACTTAATAGACCTTGACCCTACTAATTCCACTGACAAGGAGGCATGTGGTTGAAGCATTACAAATAACAAAAGACTTACGAAGAACGGTGAGATCTCTCTCAAGTCTATGGTTGAACACACTGTGACCTTAGAGACGATATCCAGCGAGATTTGGGAGTGCGCAGACTGAGACCCCGTAATCTAGCTACAACAAGTAGCCAAGCCTACCCTTACCCACCACTCTAAGGAGTGGGAAGATTCCCTTTCATATAGCACTAACTTCTTGAAAATGGCTCCAGAACACAAGGGGAAGAGTTGAGTTGCAATAAATTCTGCACGCGGTTAAACGCAAGAACCAAGTATATCTCATATATATATATATATATATATATATATATATATATATATATATATATATATATATATATATATATATATATATATATATATTATAATTAATAATTAATTGAACAATATTTTCCTTACAAAACAACTTACAAGATCAATCAAGAGTCTGGTTGTTCAATAACCTTAAAAGTCAAAAACTTGTTGATGATGCTTGTAACATCATTCTCTCTTAAACAAAGCTAGTGCACACACTCTAACATTGTAAAGAAATACAAACAGAAACCAAAACTGCAGACGAACTCCAGGGATTCGCGGAAAATATAAAAGAGTATAATTATCCTTTTTCGACTATGGACAAAATTTCTTTTCCCAAATGTTTTAAGCCACACTATGGGTAATCTACACACACTTACACATGCGCGGGCCCACAGGTCAGACGTCAGGCACAAGAAACAAAATATAAAGGAAAGACCACTACACCAGCATATTAAATTTTATGACCCTGTGGATTACACATCGCAATAATGGACCGATCTTGATCAAATTTGGTGAGTTCCTTTCTCTTGCAAGTGGCTTAGATAAGTTGGTTAGCCAGGAAAATCGGCCTAGGTTTTCCCGGAAAATGTTGTTTTATTTCTAAAAAAATATATATCTCCGGAAATAACAAAGTAAGGGGAACCAAATTTGATAAGCGTATTTGTATTATAAAGAGTGAACCATGTACCAAAATTTTGGTCTCTAAATTTAAAGACAAAAAAGTTAGTGGCAGTTAAAATATTTTTTTTGAGTTTTCCTGAAAACGTCAAAGACGCGATTTTAAACGTCAAAATTGGCAATGTTTAAGTAAAGAACGTGAAACAAATACGGATGTTGAAAAGAAAATGTTGCAAAAAGAGTGTTCTCCGAACATTTAAGTTTCAGCTTCAACCGTCATTTCCCTTCATTTTGCTAATATGTTTACAGAAAATTCATTTCAAATAGACCCTTTCTCTGATGCTTTGCCTGTCGGTTTAGTTAAGTTGATGCTTTCGCTGTAGGTTTAGTTAAGTTATGATTTAACGGTCTATAATTTTTAGCTAATTTGCGTAGAACAACTTCGTTAATGCATTTTTGCATTTTTTCATCTAAATATGATGCATGCTAGTAAGAAAAAAATCTGGACGCAGTAAGTGCGTTTTGGTAGCGAATTTTCATTAAATCCTTCAAATTTCAATAACTCAATTTGCTATTAACGTAAGGTTTGTTGGCCAAGAAACCAACATTTAAGTTAATTTTCGGACAATTTTTCTACATTTTCAAACAATAAATAATTTTGATAAAATATAGTACATTGTTTCTACTACATAGGCTATACCGGTAATCAGATTGATGTCTGCTCGCATTTGCTATTAAAAACATTTTTATGGAAATTCACTTCCATAACGCACTTGCTGCGTCCAGACTTTTTTATTTTTTCTTTAAATTGGTATAGTAATTAACAGGGACACTTTAACGCCTAGGGGCCCATCATGGCATCATAGACACATAGACTGGACCTTGAAGAGGAGGGTTCCACATAGAGGTAAGGCAATATGACTCTTAATCTAATTAACAGTTTTGTTATAAATATATACATGCTGTTCTATTATAACAGTAAAATTCTAAACAGGTTATATATATATATATATATATATATATATATATATATATATATATATATATATATATATATATATATATATATATATTTAGCCTCTTTGTCATTGTTGTTCCAAGGGCAAATTATAGGTATATTTTTTTGCGGCACGTGCATTAAGATATCACCTGCAAATTTAAATGCGTATTACAATGACTGTGAGCGTGTTTCTAATTTAATTTGAGCTGCAGCGCGATCGGTATATAGTAGAGCAACGAACGTAGCAACCTGCGAAGACCAGTGTTGATAACGTAATGATAGAAGTTGTACAAACCATCTTTTTTTTTAAATTCATAGACATATATTTGTGATCCTCTAATATTATATTTTCAATTTGATATCTAATATGGAATAGCAAATCCGAATTGATTTTACACTATACGTATGAAAACATTCTATTTTTTCACACCATACTAACACACATAATTGACGATTGTAGGCATTTACTGTGCTTTATATGTTCCAGCGTAATGGAAAAATCGTCTCTTTATATTAATGTGAGTGACCGTTTGATCAAGATTTATGTCTAGAATTATAATCAACGCGGTCACCTGAAGAATTATCTTTAGATTAATCCACTGAAGGTGTATTTTCTTAATGGGGTTGAATGCATTTATGTGCAAGTTGCGTGTTATATAAAAATGCGTTTAGTATTTTTTTATAGTTTGAATTAGACATTCTTTATAACGGAGAATTTTTAATTAAAGGAACAACGCAGCGATAAGAAAAAACCATTTCTTGCGCTCATGTAGGTTATTGCTTTAGCTGACAAAGCTAGATGAAAGCTAGTGTGTTGTGAAAATTAAGGAGAAAATGCACTTGCGTAAAAAATCTATTATAGCCTATGTGAGGCCGTAACTAGATTATTGTGGTAAAATTTAATGCCTATTTTATGCTGTCAAATATGATCCGTTGAGCGACGTTTTACATTTGATCTGTTTTAGCGAATTTTTCGTGAAACTAATAATTCATTAATGAGGAAATCTGTGCTTATATATATATATATATATATATATATATATATATATATATATATATATATATATATATATATATATATATATATATATATATATATATATATAGGGTGGCGCATTGAAAACGAAACAGACCGATTTGCGTCCAGAGAATTTTTTTTAAGAAACTCTGAAACATGTCAATTTTAATATTAAGGGGGACATGTTTTGACATAAAACTCAACTTTGTCGCATCCACCCCTTAAGGGTGGTGATAACAACCCTTATATTTTAAATAGGGAACATGGGTCGAGTGTTACATCGTTTGAAAGCTCTTTCTTTTATGAATTCAGCACACACATTTTTTTGGAAGTTTTATCAACTTGTTTAAAAATTATTTACAGTTGGAGTTGCAAGAACGTATTTCATTCATTGTAAAAAGAAATGAAATAATTAATCAAGTGTTCGTTAAAAAAACTAAAAGACCAAACCAAACGTTCAAAAATGTTTATTCAGTTAAGTAAGTGTTCAAATTGTTGACCACCAGCTTCCATACAAAAGTAAAAATTTTGTTCAAAACGAGCTCTGATATTCTGGAGCATTTGTGGAATTATTAGATGGCATTCTTCAACAATGCGTCGTCGTAATTCTCACAGAGACTACGGTTCTGTTGCGAAAATTCTACTCTTTAGATGGCCCCATAAAAAGAAGTCTAAAGAAGTTGAATCCGGTGATCTAGGGGGGCACTCAATAACACCTCTACGCCCAATGCATTGCTCTGAAAACTGTCTGTTCAAAAAATTCCTAACACGTTGTGAAAAATGCGGAGGAGCTCCATCTTGTTGAAACACAAATTAATTTTCTTGATAGCGATCATCATTTTCATTAATGTCAATTAGTAGAGGGTAAACGATATCTTCTAGTAACTCCAAATACGTTTAAAAAATTGCCATCAAGAAAAATAGGTCCGATTAAACGGTCTCCAAAAATGCCAGTCCAGACATTCAATTTCTGTGGAGTTTGAGTATGGACTTCGTGAAAATTTCTTGGATTATTATCTGCCCCATAACGACAACAATGACGACACTCGTCTGAAAAGCAGATATTGAACAGAAAGTTCCTGTTATCAGCTATTCGTGCAGTCATAACTTCACAAAACTCCAGCCGCCGATCAAAATCATCTTCATTCAGTTGTTGTACAAGATGAATTTTATACGGGTGAACTTTATGATGCTTCAATATTCGCTGAATAATTCTTATTTTGATGTTTGAAACAGTGGCCAATTTTCTCGTGCTCAAAGTTGGGTTTGCAGCAATTTGTCCTAGTCCGTAGTCTCATTTCTAACCGAAAATTCACGTTCAGGATCCCATTTTTTGTTGGCTACTGAACCACTTTGTCGAAACTTTGCAACTAACTTCAAAATGTATATTCTGTTAAAATGTCTGTTCGGATGTCGTTCATCAAACAAATTTGCGGTACGGTGGGCACAGTCATGGTTTTTGGTGTTGTAAATTTCATTTTTATTCAATATCTAAGTAGGCGTTGGTCTGACAAGTCTAAGACTTGCACATTATGAGTACATTACAGAGTAATATTTTTGTGATATTCTTAACTTTAGATTTTCATTTCTTTTTGAGCTACAGGTATCAACGTTTGTTTTTATTATGACAGCCATATTGGATTTTTTACTCATGTGATGGCCTGTAAAAAGAGCTTTCGAATGGTGTACAACATGCTTGAGACATCTTGTAATGGCACTGACAATTTTGAGAAAAACCGTTTTGAGGATAGTAGGCCATGAAATCTAATACCAGAAAACAAATGACAAAAAAAGTGTTTAAAAAGCAGTAGGCCATGGAGACTAACAATATACTCCTACTTTTAACATAATTTTCCGTAATGATTCACGATAAAAAATGGGAACTTTGAGCACACCAATAAATCGGCCCATTATTACAAATGACACATTATAACATTATCCTAAAAATTGTTATAATTTAATTAAATGGATAAACCTAGTAAATAACTAAATTTACTAACAGAACTCAATAAAAGTAGACTAATGATTCACAAAGACGCCTTTGAAAATTGTTTGATTTTTAAACGTAAGTCAACTGAAAAATAACACAAGAAAGGTTGCTATGGATATAAAACTATCGCGACAATTAAGAATACTGTCATTGTTAATTATCTGAACAATTTGAGGTGTATTTAACACGTTACTTAAAATTTTGTACTAAATAGTTTGTTTCCTGTTTATTTTCAATATTATTCAACAATGTGTTCAGTACTGAAAAATATTTTGACATGTTGGAATGTTATATTCGTTCTAACCGAAATACTGAGCCAGCTGCAAATTCATATCAAAACAACTACCCAGAAAGACGACAAACAAATACCAAAATATTTGGCAGGATAGTGACCAATCTATTGAACGACGGTAGCTTCCACGCAAATAAACTACCAATGACTAGAAATGAGGAAAGAAATCTCGTCTTACAAGTTTTAAACGAAAACCCTCCGCAATCTGTTCGGTTTTATGGTGAACAAATTCACGTTCCAAAAAGTACGGTACACCGTGTACTAAAACAAAGTCATAACCATCCATACAAACACAAACCTCCAATCGTACAAGGCTTAAATGTTGATGATTACCCTAAGCGACTTCAATTGTGCAGATGGTATCCAGGACAACGTCAGCAAGATGAAAATTTTCATTTGAAAATAATATGGACTGATGAAACCAGATTTACAAATTGTAGTGTGTATAATCGCCGTAATAGGCATTATTGGGCAAATGAAAATCCCCATCTAAAGGAAGAAAGACGATTGCAAGACAGATTTGCTTTTAATGTTTGGTGCGGCTTATTAGGTGAAAAACTGTTATTTGTATTTGTAGATTAGACAGTTAATTTAAAAAAAATTCAGGCAGCCTCATTGTTGGTCCGTTCTTTTTTGAAAATAATGTAACTGGAGAAAGGTATCTTAATCTATTGAGAAATCATATCTTACCAACAATGAGAAGAGTTCACGATAATTTAGACGATATTTGGTACCAACAAGATGGATGTCCAGCTCACAATACCAGGATCGTCAAAGAATTTTTGTACCAAAATTTTAATAATCGTGCCATTTGTAACAATACGCCAGTTCATTGGTGTGCTCGAAGTCCTGATATAACACCCATGGATTTTTTATTTTTGGGGTACTCTGAAGAATGATGTATATAAATTCGATCCACCACAAAATATCAATGAATTAC
The DNA here is from genome assembly GCA_964006375.1 of Tillus elongatus. Lineage (NCBI taxonomy): Eukaryota > Metazoa > Arthropoda > Insecta > Coleoptera > Cleridae > Tillus > Tillus elongatus. Next base: position 155,713,551 of record OZ023266.1, on the reverse strand, counting down.
GAAATAGAATCACGAAAGCTATAAATCATATTAACCAAAACACCCTCACCAGAGTATGCAGGAATGTTTCAAAAAGTTGTATAATGTGCATTGAACAAAACGGTGGCCATACTGAACAATTTTCTGTTTAGTGTATTTTTAAATTTCTATTCTATTATTTGTTGAGTTCCGTTTCTAATTGTGTTGTTTTATGGAGTTTAAGTTTCTATTTGTTATCGCCGTGTTTCGTTATTAAACTGTTTCACATAATATTACCTAGCATTATTACCTAATTAAGTATTGTAAATTAAATCACAATATTTTTTATCGTGAATCATTACGGAAAATTATGTTAAAAGTAGAAGTCTATTGTTAGACTTCATGGCCTACTGCTTTTTAAACACTTTTTTTTTGTCATTTGTTTTCTGGTATTAGATTTCATATCCTACTATCCTCAAAACGGTATTTCTCAACATTGCCAATGCAATTACAAGATTTCTTAAGCATGTTGTACATAATTGGAAAGCCCCTTTGACAGGCTATCACATAAGCAAAAAATACAATATGGCTGCCATCATAAAAAACAAACGTTGATAGATGTAGCTCAAAAACAAATGACAATTCAAAGTTGAGGATAGCACAAAAATATTACCCTGTAAAAAGTGTCCTGATAATGTGTGAAAACGCAAAGAGGCAGGGCAAAATACAAGTCATATTGGGAACGAGCATGTAATTTTACAAAACATTGATAATATAATGGTCTCCCTATCTCTAATAATAACGAAGATAGCAACACATTCCCATCCAGTTTGGGACACATTGTATATGTTATACTGGTAACCAAATTAGATGCCCGCTTTCATAAAAATAAATATATTTGCTGCTAAAAACATTTTTATGAAAATTCACTACCAAAACGCACGTGCTTCGTACATACTTTTTTATGGCTATACTCATATTTATCTTGTATATCCCGTTTTAACCAATTTTATGCTGACAAAGTGCTTGTATTAAATATCAGGATGTATACTGTGATCTATTGAATGTGTGAAGTAAAAGAGAAAATCTGGTTGACCCGTGGATGGCACGTTCAGATAGAGGACTTATATATGAGTTCCCAGCTGGGGATTAGGATGAACGGTCGAAAGAGACTTTGACAAACATTGTACATGGCGCCCACTGCTCACAGCAAACACTGAGACATATAACTTGGAATTACGTCAATGATTCTCCACGTTTGATTCTATTTTCTCACCGAGCTACTGTAATGAAGCTTTTGTTTTATTGGAAAAAACCTGGATTAGATAGATAAAACACGTGGCAGTAAATCTAAAGAAATATATATTACTTGTGTATGATGGACGCAAAGCACACTTGGAGAACGTAAATCATCACAACTCATTTTAAAAATATGACGATCGTTTAACTCACCAAGTGACAGTCATCAGAGGATGAACAATTATAAATATCTCATATTTATACTGTTTATTTTCTTTTGCAGGTAGTTGGTCGCTAACGATTTAGGGAAGTTCAACGACACCAAAATTAACATATTTCGACTGTGGCGGAAATATTTTAATTTCTTTATTATCTATCGGACGTACTTCTGTCAGTAATTGTTGTAAAGTAATCTATCGAGATTGCAGCAGTCCAATTGCGAGACGCAATCACCTCGGCCTAGAACGCCAACTGCCCCATAAGGGTGTCCACCAGGAACGTCCCGTGGTGGGACGAGGACCTCAGGCAAAGGAGGACGCAGGTTCGTAAGCTGATTAACGCGGCCAAAACGTCGGGAGCATGGGATGAACATAGACAGGCCCGCACGACCTATAACAAAATACTGAGGGACGCCAAAATGGAGTCGTGGAGGAGGCACAGCGAGGAAGTGGAAAACACGTCCGAGAGTGCTCGACTACACAAGATCCTGTCAAAGGGCCCTCAGATTAACATTGGCTCCCTTAGAACATCCTCGGGAGACTTTACAAGCTCGGGGGAGGAAACTATGAAAATTTTTTACTCCAGACGGACTTCCCCAGCTGTAACATAATAAACCAATCACCTCCGGACTGGGAACACTCAGAAATAGAGGCGCCTTATAGGCGGGCATCTAGAGTAGACTGGACAGTCGCTAAAGAGGTGGTTACCTGGAGCAAAATCAGATGGGCCATTAACAGCTCTAAGTCATACAAATTGCCGGGATTTGATGGAATAATGCCCATCATGCTCCAACAGGATATATATATATATATATATATATATATATATATATATATATATATATATATATATATATATATATATATATATATATATATATATATATATATATATATATACTGGCGCTTACCCGTACATTCCGAGGACATGGAGACTGACCAGGGTTGTATTCATTCCTAAACCTGGGCGTCCAACAGACCAGGCAAAATCCCTGAGGCCAATAAGTCTCATGTCCTTCTTGCTAAAAACAGTGGAAAAACTGCTCGACCGGCACATTAGAAGCGGTGTACTGGAAGCATATTCCCTACACTGCGGACAAGGATTTTCAAGAGAAACAGCACTGCACCAACTGGTGCTGAAACTGGAGAATACGCTGGAGAACAGGGAAATGGCGCTAGGGGCCTTTCCAGGAATAGGAGGGGGGGCATTTAGCAACACCTCGATCGGATCGGTTCTGGCAGCTGTCAGGGAGCGTGGAATAGAGGAGACCTGCTGCAGGTGGATCGGTTCCATGCTCAGGGACAGGGCGGTGTTCACCACACTCGCGGGAGGGACTCTGCTGGCGGGAGGGACTCTGCTGGCGGGCGTCGCGGCGGGGTGTCCGCAGGGGATCGTTCTGTCTCCCATGTTCTGGTGCCTAGTCGTGGACGGCCTGCTGGGGAAGCTCTCGGGAGGGGAGTATGAGGTACAGGGCTATGCGAACGACATTGTCATCATTGTAGAATTTGGCGGACTTTCATAAGTCGTGTTCTTTTTTGAGCCAAAATTTTTTTGGTCTGAGATTACGCTCAAATTGTGTCCGCCCATACTTTAAACTTAGTTAAATGTCGGAGTAAAATCAGTTCTTATGTAACTCAAGAATTTTTCAATTTAGAGAGGTTTGAAGACTTCGTAAAAAAACAAAAATAATTTTCTATAAAAACTATCACAATTCTAAAACTATTGCAGATATCGAGTTACAGATTATTTGATTTTTATCCATTAACGTCCCTTCATATTATTTATGAGTTTTATCGAATTTGGCGGACTTTCATTTTTTCGCATTTTTCCATATGTCGTGTTCTTTTTTAAGCCAAAATTTTTTTGGTCTCAGATTACGCTCAAATTGTGTCCGCCCATACTTTAAACTTAGTTAAATGTCGGAGTAAAATCAGTTCTTATGTAACTCACGAATTTTTCAATTTAGAGAGGTTTGAAGACTGTCCCAAAAAACAAAAATAATTTTCTACAAAAACTATCACAATTCTAAAAACTATTGCAGATATCGAGTTACAGATTATTTGATTTTTATCCATTAACATCCCTTCATATTATATATGAGTTTTATCGAATTTGACGGCTTTCATTTTTTCGCATTTTTTCCATACTGTCGTGTTCTTTTTTGAGCCAAACTTTTTTTGGTCTGAGATTAAGCTCAAATTGTGTCCGCCCATACTTTAAACTTAGTTAAATGTCGAAGTAAAATCAGTTCTTATGTAACTCAAGAATTTTTCAATTTAGAGAGGTTTGAAGACTTCCAAAAAACAAAAATAATTTTCTACAAAAACTATCACAATTCTAAAAACTATTGCAGATATCGAGTTACAGATTATTTGATTTTTATCCATTAACGTCCCTTCATATTATACATGAGTTTTATCGAATTTGGCGGACTTTCATTTTTTCGCAATTTTTCCATACTATAATAAGTCGTGTTCTTTTTTGAGCCAAAATTTTTTTGGTCTGAGATTAAGCTCAAATTGTGTCCGCCCATACTTTAAACTTAGTTAAATGTTGGAGTAAAATCAGTTCTTATGTAACTCAAGAATTTTTCAATTTAGAGAGGTTTGAAGACTTCCAAAATACAAAAATAATTTTCTACAAAAACTATCACAATTCTAAAAACTATTGCAGATATCGAGTTACAGATTATTTGATTTTTATCCATTAACGTCCCTGCATATTATATATGAGTTTTATCGAATTTGGCGGACTTTCATTTTTTCGCAATTTTTCCTTACTATAAGTCGTGTTCTTTTTTGAGCCAAAATTTTTTTGGTCTGAGATTAAGCTCAAATTGTGTTTGCACATACTTTAAACTTAGTTAAATGTCGGAATAAAATCAGTTCTTATGTAGCTCAAGAATTTTTCAATTTAGAGAGGTTTGAAGACTGTCCCAAAAAAACTAAAATAATTTTTGACAAAAACTATCACAATTTTAAAAACTATTGCCGATATCGAGTTACAGATTATTTGATTTTTATCCAGTAACGTTACTTCATATTATATATGGGTTTTATCGAATATGGTGGACTTTCATTTTTTCGCAATTTTTCCATACTATTATAAGTCGTGTTCTTTTTTGAGCCAAAATTTTTTTGGTCTGAGATTACGCTCAAATTGTGTCCGCCCATACTTTAAACTTAGTTAAATGTCGGAGTAAAATCAGTTCTTATGTAACTCAACAATTTTTCAATTTAGAGAGGTTTGAAGACTGTTCGAAAAAAACAAAAATAATTTTTTACAAAAACTATCACAATTCTAAAAACTATTGCCGATATCGAGTTACAGATTATTTGATTTTTATCCATTATCGTTACTTCATATTATATATGAGTTTTATGGAATATGGCGGACTTTCATTTATTCACAATTTTTCCATACTATAAGTCGTGTTCTTTTGTGAGCCAAAATTTTTTTGGTCTGAGAATAAGCTCAAATTGTGTTTGCACATACTTTAAACTTAGTTAAATGTCGGAATAAAATCAGTTCTTATGTAGCTCAAGAATTTTTCAATTTAGAGAGGTTTGAAGACTTCGTAAAAAAACAAAAATAATTTTCTATAAAAACTATCACAATTCTAAAACTATTGCAGATATCGAGTTACAGATTATTTGATTTTTATCCATTAACGTCCCTTCATATTATTTATGAGTTTTATCGAATTTGGCGGACTTTCATTTTTTCGCATTTTTTCCATTAGTCGTGTTCTTTTTTTAGCCAAAATTTTTTTGGTCTGAGATTACGCTCAAATTGTGTCCGCCCATACTTTAAACTTAGTTAAATGTCGGAGTAAAATCAGTTCTTATGTAACTCACGAATTTTTCAATTTAGAGAGGTTTGAAGACTGTCCCAAAAAACAAAAATAATTTTCTACAAAAACTATCACAATTCTAAAAACTATTGCAGATATTGAGTTACAGATTATTTGATTTTTATCCATTAACATCCCTTCATATTATATATGAGTTTTATCGAATTTGGCGGACTTTCATTTTTTCGCAATTTTTCCATACAAAAATAATTTTCTACAAAAACTATCACAATTCTAAAAACTATTGCAGATATCGAGTTACAGATTATTTGATTTTTATCCATTAACGTCCCTTCATATTATATATGAGTTTTATCGAATATGGCGGACTTCCATTTTTTCGCAATTTTTCCATACTATAAGTCGTGTTCTTTTTTGAGCCAAAATTTTTTTGGTCTGAGATTAAGCTCAAATTGTGTTTGCACATACTTTAAACTTAGTTAAATGTCGGAGTAAAATCAGTTCCTATGTAACTCAAGAATTTTTCAATTTAGAGAGGTTTGAAGACTGTTCGAAAAAAATAACAATAATTTTCTACAAAAACTATCACAATTCTAAAAACTATTGCAGATATCGAGTTACAGATTATTTGATTTTTATCCATTAACGTCCCTTCATATTATATATAAGTTTTATCGAATTTGGCGGACTTTCATTTTTTCGCAATTTTTCCATACTAAGTAGTGTTCTTTTTTGAGCCAAAATTTTTTTGGTCTGAGAATAAGCTCAAATTGTGTTTGCACATACTTTAAACTTAGTTAAATGTCGGAATAAAATCAGTTCTTATGTAGCTCAAGAATTTTTCAATTTAGAGAGGTTTGAAAACTGTCCCAAAAAACTAAAATAATTTTCTACAAAAACTATCACAATTCTAGAACTATTGCCGATATCGAGTTACAGATTATTTGATTTTTACCAGTAACGTTACTTCATATTATATATGGGTTTTATCGAATATGGTGGACTTTCATTTTTCGCAATTTTTCCATACTATAAGTCGTGTTCTTTTTTGAGCCAAAATTTTTTTGGTCTGAGATTAAGCTCAAATTGTGTCCGCCCATACTTTACAGTTAGTTAAATGTCAGAGTAAAATCAGTTCTTATGTAACTCAAGAATTTTTCAATTTAGAGAGGTTTGAAGACTTCCAAAAAACAAAAATAATTTTCTATAAAAACTATCACAATTCTAAAACTATTGCAGATATGGAGTTACAGATTATTTGATTTTTATCCATTAACGTTACTTCATATTATATATGAGTTTTATCGAATATGGCGGACTTTCATTTTTTCGCAATTTTTCCATACTATAAGTCGTGTTCTTTTTTGAGCCAAAATTTTTTTGGTCTGAGATTACGCTCAAATTGTGTCCGCCCATACTTTAAACTTAGTTAAATGTCGGAGTAAAATCAGTTCTTATGTAACTCAAGAATTTTTCAATTTAGAGAGGTTTGAAGACTGTCCCAAAAAACAAAAATAATTTTCTACAAAAACTATCACAATTCTAAAAACTATTGCAGATATCGAGTTACAGATTATTTGATTTTTATCCATTAACATCCCTTCATATTATATATGAGTTTTATCGAATTTGGCGGACTTTTTGGAGTTACAGATTATTTGATTTTTATCCATTAACGTTACTTCATATTATATATGAGTTTTATCGAATATGGCGGACTTTCATTTTTTCGCAATTTTTCCATACTATAAGTCGTATTCTTTTTTGAGCCAAAATTTTTTTGGTCTGAGATTAAGCTCAAATTGTGTCCGCCCATAGTTTAAACTTAGTTAAATGTCGGAGTAAAATCAGTTCTTATGTAACTCAAGAATTTTTCAATTTAGAGAGGTTTGAAGACTTCCAAAAAACAAAAATAATTTTCTATAAAAACTATCACAATTCTAAAAACTATTGCAGATATCGAGTTACAGATTATTTGATTTTTATCCATTAACGTCCCTTCATATTATATGAGTTTTATCGAATTTGGCGGACTTTCATTTTTTCGCAATTTTTCCATACTAAGTCGTGTTCTTTTTTGAGCCAAAATTTTTTTGGTCTGAGATTAAGCTCAAATTGTGTCCGCCCATACTTTAAACTTAGTTAAATGTCGGAGTAAAATCAGTTCTTATGTCACTCAAGAATTTTTCAATTTAGAGAGGTTTGAAGACTTCCAAAAACAAAAATAATTTTCTACAAAAACTATCGCAATTCTAAAAACTATTGCAGATATCGAGTTACAGATTATTTGATTTTTATCCATTAACGTCCCTTTATATTATATATGAGTTTTATCGAATTTGGCGGGTTTCATTTTTTCGCAATTTTTCCATACTATAAGTCGTGTTCTTTTTTGAGCCAAAATTTTTTTGGTCTGAGATTAAGTTCAAATTGTGTTTGCACATACTTTAAACTTAGTTAAATGTCGGAATAAAATCAGTTCTTATGTAGCTCAAGAATTTTTCAATTTAGAGAGGTTTGAAAACTGTCCCAAAAAACAAAAATAATTTTCTACAAAAACTATCACAATTCTAAAAACTATTGCAGATATCGAGTTACAGATTATTTGATTTTTATCCATTAACATCCCTTCATATTATATATGAGTTTTATCGAATTTGGCGGACTTTTTGGAGTTACAGATTATTTGATTTTTATCCATTAACGTTACTTCGTATTATATATGAGTTTTATCGAATATGGCGGACTTTCATTTTTTCGCAATTTTTCCATACTATAGTCGTGTTCTTTTTTGAGCCAAAATTTTTTTGGTCTGAGATTAAGTTCAAATTGTGTTTGCACATACTTTAAACTTAGTTAAATGTCGGAATAAAATCAGTTCTTATGTAGCTCAAGAATTTTTCAATTTAGAGAGGTTTGAAGACTGTCCCAAAAAACAAAAATAATTTTCTACAAAAACTATCACAATTCTAAAAACTATTGCAGATATCGAGTTACAGATTATTTGATTTTTATCCATTAACATCCCTTCATATTATATATGAGTTTTATCGAATTTGGCGGACTTTTTGGAGTTACAGATTATTTGATTTTTATCCATTAACGTTACTTCATATTATATATGAGTTTTATCGAATATGGCGGACTTTCATTTTTTCGCAATTTTTCCATACTATAAGTCGTCTTTTTAGAGCCAAAATTTTTTTGGTCTGAGATTAAGCTCAAATTGTGTCCGCCCATACTTTAAACTTAGTTAAATGTCGGAGTAAAATCAGTTCTTATGTAACTCAAGAATTTTTCAATTTAGAGAGGTTTGAAGACTTCCAAAAAACAAAAATAATTTCCTATAAAAACTATCACAATTCTAAAAAATATTGCAGATATCGAGTTACAGATTATTTGATTTTTATCCATTAACGTCCCTTCATATTATATGTGTTTTATCGAATTTGGCGGACTTTCATTTTTTCGCAATTTTTCCATACTAAGTCGTGTTCTTTTTTGAGCCAAAATTTTTTTGGTCTGGGATTAAGCTCAAATTGTGTCCGCCCATACTTTAAACTTAGTTAAATGTCGGAGTAAAATCAGTTCTTATGTCACTCAAGAATTTTTCAATTTAGAGAGGTTTGAAGACTTCCAAAAACAAAAATAATTTTCTACAAAAACTATCACAATTCTAAAAACTATTGCAGATATCGAGTTACAGATTGTTTGATTTTTATCCATTAACGTCCCTTCATATTATATATGAGTTTTATCGAATTTGGCGGACTTTCATTTTTTCGCAATTTTTCCATACTATGTCGTGTTCTTTTTTGAGCCAAAATTTTTTTGGTCTGAGATTAAGTTCAAATTGTGTTTGCACATACTATAAACTTAGTTAAATGTCGGAATAAAATCAGTTCTTATGTAGCTCAAGAATTTTTCAATTTAGAGAGGTTTGAAGACTGTCCCAAAAAACTCAAATAATTTTCTAAAAACTCTATCACAATTCTAAAACTATTGCCGATATCGAGTTACAGATTATTTGATTTTTATCCATTAACGTTACTTCATATTATATATGAGTTTTATCGAATATGGCGGACTTTCATTTTTTCGCAATTTTTCCATACTATAAGTCGTGTTCTTTTTTGAGCCAAAATTTTTTTGGTCTGAGATTAAGCTCAAATTGTGTCCGCCCATACTTTAAACTTAGTTAAATGTCAAAGTAAAATCAGTTCTTATGTAACTCAAGAATTTTTCAATTTAGAGAGGTTTGAAGACTTCCAAAAACAAAAATAATTTTCTACAAAAACTATCGCAATTCTAAAAACTATTGCAGATATCGAGTTACAGATTATTTGATTTTTATCCATTAACGTCCCTTTATATTATATATGAGTTTTATCGAATTTGACGGACTTTCATTTTTTCGCAATTTTTCCATACTATAAGTCGTGTTCTTTTTTGAGCCAAAATTTTTTTGGTCTGAGATTAAGTTCAAATTGTGTTTGCACATACTTTAAACTTAGTTAAATGTCGGAATAAAATCAGTTCTTATGTAGCTCAAGAATTTTTCAATTTAGAGAGGTTTGAAGACTGTCCCAAAAAACTCAAATAGTTTTCTAAAAAAACTATCACAATTCTAAAACTATTGCCGATATCGAGTTACAGATTATTTGATTTTTATCCATTAACGTCCCTTCATATTATATATGAGTTTTGTCGAATTTGGCGGACTTTCATTTTTTCGCAATTTTTCCATACTATTATAAGTCGTGTTCTTTTTTGAGCCAAAATTTTTTTGGTCTGAGATTACGCTCAAATTGTGTCCGCCCATACTTTAAACTTAGTTAAATGTCGGAGTAAAATCAGTTCTTATGTAACTCAAGAATTTTTCAATTTAGAGAGGTTTGAAGACTTCGAAAAAAACAAAAATAATTTTCTATAAAAACTATCACAATTCTAAAACTATAAGTCGTGTTCTTTTTTGCGCCAAAATTTTTTTGGTCTGAGTTTAAGCTCAAATTGTGTCCGCCCATACTTTAAACTTAGTTAAATGTCGGAGTAAAATCAGTTCTTATGTAACTCAAGAATTTTTCAATTTAGAGAGGTTTGAAGACTTCCAAAAAAAACAAAAATAATTTTCTATAAAAACTATCACAATTCTAAAACTATTGCAGATATGGAGTTACAGATTATTTGGTTTTTATCCATTAACGTTACTTCATATTATATATGAGTTTAACGAATATGGCGGACTTTCATTTTTTCGCAATTTTTCCATACTAAGACTGTCCCAAAAAACAAAAATAATTTTCTACAAAAACTATCACAATTCTAAAAACTATTGCAGATATCGAGTTACAGATTATTTGATTTTTATCCATTAACATCCCTTCATATTATATATGAGTTTTATCGAATTTGGGGGACTTTTTGGAGTTACAGATTATTTGATTTTTATCCATTAACGTTACTTCATATTATATATGAGTTTTATCGAATATGGCGGACTTTCATTTTTTCGCAATTTTTCCATACTATAAGTCGTGTTCTTTTTTGAGCCAAAATTTTTTTGGTCTGAGATTAAGCTCAAATTGTGTCCGCCCATACTTTAAACTTAGTTAAATGTCGGAGTAAAATCAGTTCTTATGTAACTCAAGAATTTTTCAATTTAGAGAGGTTTGAAGACTTTCAAAAACAAAAAGAATTTTCTACAAAAACTATCACAATTCTAAAAACTATTGCAGATATCGAGTTACAGATTATTTGATTTTTATCCATTAACGTCCCTTCATATTATATATGAGTTTTATCGAATTTGGCGGACTTTCATTTTTTCGCAATTTTTCCATACTATAAGTCGTGTTCTTTTTTGAGCCAAAATTTTTTTGGTCTGAGATTAAGCTCAAATTGTGTCCGCCCATACTTTAAACCTAGTTAAATGTCGGAGTAAAATCAGTTCTTATGTAACTCAACAATTTTTCAATTTAGAGAGGTTTGAAGACTGTTCGAAAAAAACAAAAATAATTTTTCACAAAAACTATCACAATTCTAAAAACTATTGCCGATATCGAGTTACAGATTATTTGATTTGTATCCATTAACGTTACTTCATATTATATATGAGTTTTATCGAATATGTCGGACTTTCATTTATTCACAATTTTTCCATACTGTCGTGTTCTTTTTTGAGCCAAAATTTTTTTGGTCTGAGATTAAGCTCAAATTGTGTCCGCCCATACTTTAAGCCTAGTTAAATGTCGGAGTAAAATCAGTTCTTATGTAACTCAACAATTTTTCAATTTAGAGAGGTTTGAAGACTGTTCGAAAAAAACAAAAATAATTTTTCACAAAAACTATCACAATTCTAAAAACTATTGCCGATATCGAGTTACAGATTATTTGATTTGTATCCATTAACGTTACTTCATATTATATATGAGTTTTATCGAATATGTCGGACTTTCATTTATTCACAATTTTTCCATACTGTCGTGTTCTTTTTTGAGCCAAAATTTTTTTGGTCTGAGATTAAGCTCAAATTGTGTCCGCCTATACTTTAAACTTAGTTAAATGTCGGAGTAAAATTAGTTCTTATGTAACTCAAGAATTTTTCAATTTAGAGAGGTTTGAAGACTGTTCGAAAAAAATAACAATAATTTTCTACAAAAACTATCACAATTCTAAAAACTATTGCAGATATCGAGTTACAGATTATTTGATTTTTATCCATTAACGTCCCTTCATATTATATATGAGTTTTATCGAATTTGGCGGACTTTCATTTTTTCGCAATTTTTCCATACTATGTCGTGTTCTTTTTTGAGCCAAAATTTTTTTGGTCTGAGATTCAGCTCAAATTGTGTCCGCGCATACTTTAAACTTAGTTAAATGTCGGAGTAAAATCAGTTCTTATGTAACTCACCAATTTTTCAATTTAGAGAGGTTTGAAGACTGTCCCAAAAAACAAAAATAATTTTCTACAAAAACTATCAAAATTCTAAAAACTATTGCAGATATCGAGTTACAGATTATTTGATTTTTATCCATGAACATCCCTTCATATTATATATGAGTTTTATCGAATTTGGCGGACTTTCATTTTTTCGCAATTTTTCCATACTATATGTCGTGTTCTTTTTTGAGCCAACATTTTTTTGGTCTGAGATTAAGCTCAAATTGTGTCCGCCCATACTTTAAACTTAGTTAAATGTCGGAGTAAAATCAGTTCTTATGTAACTCAACAATTTTTCAATTTAGAGGGGTTTGAAGACTGTTCGAAAAAAACAAAAATAATTTTTTACAAAAACTATCACAATTCTAAAAACTATTGCCGATATCGAGTTACAGATTATTTGATTTTTATCCATTAACGTTACTTCATATTATATATGAGTTTTATCGAATATGGCGGACTTTCATTTATTCATAATTTTTCCATACTATAAGTCGTGTTCTTTTTTGAGCCAACATTTTTTTGGTCTGAGATTACGCTCAAATTGTGTCCGCCCATACTTTAAACTTAGTTAAATGTCGGAGTAAAATCAGTTCTTATGTAACTCAACAATTTTTCAATTTAGAGAGGTTTGAAGACTGTTCGAAAAAAACAAAAATTATTTTCTATAAAAACTATCACAATTCTAAAACTATTGCAGATATCGAGTTACAGATTATTTGATTTTTATCCATTAACGTCCCTTCATATTATTTATGAGTTTTATCGAATTTGGCGGACTTTCATTTTTTCGCATTTTTTCCATACGTGTTCTTTTTTGAGCCAAAATTTTTTTGGTCTGAGATTACGCTCAAATTGTGTCCGCTCATACTTTATACTTAGTTAAATGTCGGAGTAAAATCAGTTCTTATGTAACTCAAGAATTTTTCAATTTAGAGAGGTGTGAAAACTTCGAAAAAACAAAAATAATTTTTTACAAAAACTATCACAATTCTAAAACTATTGCCGATATCGAGTTACAGATTATTTGATTTGTATCCATTAACGTTACTTCATATTATATATCAGTTTTATCGAATATGGCGGACTTTCATTTATTCACAATTTTTCCATATTATGTCGTTCTTTTTTGAGCCAAAATTTTTTTGGTCTGAGATTAAGCTCAAATTGTGTCCGCCTAGACTTTAAACTTAGTTAAATGTGGAGTAAAATTAGTTCTTATGTAACTCAAGAATTTTTCAATTTAGAGAGGTTTGAAGACTGTTCGAAAAAAATAACAATAATTTTCTACAAAAACTATCACAATTCTAAAAACTATTGCAGATATCGAGTTACAGATTATTTGATTTTTATCCATTAACGTCCCTTCATATTATATATGAGTTTTATCGAATTTGCCGGACTTTCATTTTTTCGCAATTTTTCGTGTTCTTTTTTGAGCCAAAATTTTTTTGGTCTGAGATTAAGCTCAAATTGTGTTTGCACATACTTTAAACTTAGTTAAATGTCGGAATAAAATCAGTTCTTATGTAGCTCAAGAATTTTTCAATTTAGATAGGTTTGAAGACTGTCCCAAAAAACTAAAATAATTTTCTACAAAAACTATCACGATTCTAGAACTATTGCCGATATCGAGTTACAGATTATTTGATTTTTATCCAGTAACGTTACTTCATATTATATATGGGTTTTATCGAATATGGTGGACTTTCATTTTTTCGCAATTTTTCCATACTATAAGTCGTGTTCTTTTTTGAGCCAAAATTTTTTTGGTCTGACATTAAGCTCAAATTGTGTCCGCCCATTTTTTTTCCCTCAGGGCTCGTCCGCGGCCTTGCCGCCCCGATAGCACCGCAACCCTTGGTTGATTGTGCATACCCTTAGTCTTACTCCACCCATTCCAAGATCACTGTGCCTTGAACTAGTCTGCACAGCGATTGGTAGGGTGAAGTTTTATATTGCTCTGTCTCCGGTCTAGACTGACCATAGATCAGTTGTCTTTTTCGGTCCAGAGCTATACACTCACACAAGATGTGCTGGGCTGATTCCTCCCCCTCGCCGCAGAGTCTGCATGCGAGGTCCCCTTCGAACCGCCCCATTTTATGCAGGTGTTTCTTGACGGCCATGTGTCCCGTCAAGAGACCTGTTGTGTTTCTGAGCTGTCCTCTGCTAAGGTTTAGCAGCTCCACAGCTCTCTTTGAACTGGGTCCGTTAATTATTGACTTCCGATGTCTGAGCCCTGGACAGTCCGCCCAGTACACCTTGTGTTGGTTTCTGACCCAGGACTTAATGGCTCCCCTGGCAGTGCTCTTTGACACGCCCAGAGCCGGTTCTGGTCCCATAAATGGTTCTTCTGACCCTCTCTTCGCGAGACTGTCAGCTTCTTCATTGCCTTTAACCCCCGAGTGACCCGGCACCCAGATGAGGGTCACCTCATTCTGCCCAGCCAGGTCGCTCGTCTCGTCTCGGCACTCACTCACCAGCCAGGAATTTACCCGTGGGCTACTTAGTGCCTTCAGGGCTGCCTGGCTGTCTGTGGCTATGAGGATCCGCTTGTTGGTGTAGCCCCTCCTCTTGTTCTCCCGCACACAGTGCAGGATGGCGTACATCTCGGCCTGAAACTCCGTTGCATGGGCTCCGAGGGAAATACTATGACTTACCCTCGGTCCTTCCGAGTAAACACCTGCCCCCGTCCCACGCTCCCCGCCAGATCCGTCCGTAAACCAGACGAGCGCGTCCCGTGGCATGCCCGGCGTCTCCTCCCGCCATGCCTCGCGATCAGGGATTTCCACTGTAAAGTTGTTTTCCCTGCACATTCGCGGGCTCGCGAAGTCTGACCTCATTTCAAGCATAGGCTCCTTCACGATCTCCTGAATTTTGCAGTGGCCCCTGAAGCCTGGGTTGATCTTCAGTCTACCATTGTGTCCGCCCATACTTTAAACTTAGTTAAATGTCGGAGTAAAATCAGTTCTTATGTAACTCAAGAATTTTTCAATTTAGAGAGGTTTGAAGACTTCGTAAAAAAACAAAAATAATTTTCTATAAAAACTATCACAATTCTAAAACTATTGCAGATATCGAGATACAGATTATTTGATTTTTATCCATTAACGTCCCTTCATATTATTTATGAGTTTTATCGAATTTGGCGGACTTTCATAAGTCTTTCATAAGTCGTGTTCTTTTTTGAGCCAAAATTTTTTTGGTCAGAGATTACGCTCAAATTGTGTCCGCCCATACTTTAAACTTAGTTAAATGTCGGAGTAAAATCAGTTCTTATGTAACTCAAGAATGTTTCAATTTAGAGAGGTTTGAAGACTTCGTAAAAAAACAAAAATAATTTTCTATAAAAATTATCACAATTCTAAAACTATTGCAGATATCGAGTTACAGATTATTTGATTTTTATCCATTAACGTCCCTTCATATTATTTATGAGTTTTATCGAATTTGGCGGACTTTCATTTTTTCGCAATTTTTCCATACTAGTCGTGTTCTTTTTTGAGCCAAAATTTTTTTGTTCTTAGATTAAGCTCAAATTGTGTCCGCCCATACTTTAAACTTAGTTAAATGTCGGAGTAAAATCAGTTCTTATGTAACTCAAGAATTTTTCAATTTAGAGAGGTTTGAAGACTTCCAAAAACAAAAATAATTTTCTACAAAAACTATCACAATTCTAAAAACTATTGCAGATATCGAGTTACAGATTATTTGATTTTTATCCATTAAGCCGATTTTAATAAAATTTGGCACATACCTTCCTTTTGTAAATGGCTTTGACATGTTTGTTAGTCAGAAAAATCGGACTAGGTTTTCCGGGAAAATTTTGAGTTTTCATTCGAAAAAAATTCATATCTCAAAAAGTAATAAGTCGATTTTAATAAAATTTGGCACATACCTTCCTTTTGTAAATGGCTTTGACATGTTTGTTAGTCAGGAAAATCGGACGAGGTTTTCCGGGAAAATTTTGAGTTTTCATTTGAAAAAAATTCATATCTCAAAAAGTAATACGCCGATTTTAATAAAATTTTGCATGTACCTTCCTTTTGTAAATCGCTTTGACAAGCTCGTTATTTAGAAAAATTGGACGAGGTTTTCCGGGAAAATTTTGAGTTTTCATTTGAAAAAAATTTTTATCTTAAAAAATATAAAATCTATGATAACCAAACTTGGCAGGTAGGTTTACGATATAAAAAGTAAACTATACACCAAATTTTAGATTTCTATGTTACAAGAAAAAAAAGTTATAATGAAATATTTTGTGCCAGATCATTTCTATGAAAATTCACTACCATAACGCACTTGCTGCGTCCAGAATTTTTCAATTTAGAGAGGTTTGAAGACTTCCAAAAACAAAAATAATTTTCTACAAAAACTATCACAATTCTAAAAACTATTGCAGATATCGAGTTACAGATTATTTGATTTTTATCCATTAACGTCCCTTCATATTATATATGAGTTTTATCGAATTTGGCGGACTTTCATTTTTTCGCAATTTTTCCATACTATAAGTCGTGTTCTTTTTTGAGCCAAAATTTTTTTGGTCTGAGATTAGGCTCAAATTGTGTTTGCACATACTTTAAACTTAGTTAAATGTCGGAGTAAAATCAGTTCCTATGTAACTGAAGAATTTTTCAATTTAGAGAGGTTTGAAGACTGTCCCAAAAAACAAAAAAAATGTTCTACAAAAACTATCACAATTCTAAAAACTATTGCAGATATCGAGTTACAGATTATTTGATTTTTATCCATTAACATCCCTTCATATTATATTATATGAGTTTTATCGAATTTGGCGGACTTTCATTTTTTCGCAATTTTTCCATACTATCGTGTCGTGTTCTATTTCGAGCCAAAATTTTTTTGGTCTGAGATTAAGCTCAAATTGTGTCCGCCCATACTTTAAACTTAGTTAAATGTCGAAGTAAAATCAGTTCTTATGTAACTCAAGAATTTTTCAATTTAGAGAGGTTTGAAGACTGTCCCAAAAAACAAAAATAATTTTCTACAAAAACTATCACAATTCTAAAAACTATTGCAGATATCGAGTTACAGATTATTTGATTTGTATCCATTAACGTCCCTTCATATTATTTATGAGTTTTATCGAATTTGGCGGACTTTCATTTTTTCGCATTTTTCCATACTAGAAGTGTTCTTTTTTGAGCCAAAATTTTTTTGGTCTGAGATTACGCTCAAATTGTGTCCGCCCATACTTTAAACTTAGTTAAATGTCGGAATAAAATCAGTTCTTATGTAACTCAAGAATTTTTCAATTTAGAGAGGTTTGAAGACTGTCCCAAAAAACAAAAATAATTTTCTATAAAAACTATCACAATTCTAAAACTATTGCAGATATGGAGTTACAGGTTATTTGATTTTTATCCATTAACGTTACTTCATATTATATATGAGTTTTATCGAATATGGCGGACTTTCATTTTTTCGCAATTTTTCCATACTCGTGTTCTTTTTTGAGCCAAAATTTTTTTGGTCTGAGATTAAGCTCAAATTGTGTTTGCACATACTTTAAACTTAGTTAAATGTCGGAATAAAATCAGTTCTTATGAAGCTCAAGAATTTTTCAATTTAGAGAGGTTTGAAGACTGTCCCAAAAAACTAAAATAATTTTCTACAAAAACTATCACAATTCTAGAACTATTGCCGATATCGAGTTACAGATTATTTGATTTTTATCCAGTAACGTTACTTCATATTATATATGGGTTTTATCGAATATGGTGGACTTTCATTTTTTCGCAATTTTTCCATACTATATATGTCGTGTTCTTTTTTGAGCCAAAATTTTTTTGGTCTGAGATTAAGCTCAAATTGTGTCCGCCCATACTTTAAACTTAGTTAAATGTCGGAGTAAAATCAATTCTTATGTAACTCAAGAATTTTTCAATTTAGAGAGGTTTGAAGACTTCCAAAAAACAAAAATAATTTTCTATAAAAACTATCACAATTCTAAAACTATTGCAGATATGGAGTTACAGATTATTTGATTTTTATCCATTAACGTTACTTCATATTATATATGAGTTTTATCGAATATGGCGGACTTTCATTTTTTCGCATTTTTTCCATACTATAAGTCGTTTTCTTTTTTGAGCCAAAATTTTTTTGGTCTGAGATTTAGCTCAAATTTTGTCCGCCCATACTTTAAACTTAGTTAAATGTCGGAGTAAAATCAGTTCTTATGTAACTCAAGAATTTTTCAATTTAGAGAGGTTGAAGATTTCCAAAAACAAAAATAATTTTCTACAAAAACTACCACAATTCTAAAAACTATTGCAGATATCGAGTAACAGATTATTTGATTTTTATCCATTAACGTCCCTTCATATTATATATGAGTTTAATCGAATTTGGCGGACTTTCATTTTTTCGCAATTTTTCCATACTAAGTCGTGTTCTTTTTTGAGCCAAAATTTTTTTGGTCTGAGATTAAGCTCAAATTGTGTTTGCACATACTTTAAACTTAGTTAAATGTCGGAATAAAATCAGTTCTTATGTAGTTCAAGAATTTTTCAATTTAGAGAGGTTTGAAGACTGTCCCAAAAAACTAAAATAATTGTCTACAAAAACTATCACAATTCTAGAATTATTGCCGATATCGAGTTACAGATTATTTGATTTTTATCCATTAACGTCCCTTCATATTATATATGAGTTTTATCGAATTTGGCGGACTTTCATTTTTTCGCAAGTTTTCCATACTATATATAAGTCGTGTTCTTTTTTGAGCCAAAATTTTTTTGGTCTGAGATTACGCTCAAATTGTGTCCGCCCATACTTTAAACTTAGTTAAATGTCGGAGTAAAATCAGTTCTTATGTAACTCAAGAATTTTTCAATTTAGAGAGGTTTGAAGACTTCGAAAAAAACAAAAATAATTTTCTATAAAAACTATCACAATTCTAAAACTATTGCAGATATCGAATTACAGATTATTTGATTTTTATCCATTAACGTCCCTTCATATTATTTATGAGTTTTATCGAATTTGGCGGACTTTCATTTTTTCGCATTTTTTCCATACTATTATGTCGTGTTCTTTTTTGAGCCAAAATTTTTTTGGTCTGAGATTAAGCTCAAATTGTGTCCGCCCATACTTTAAACTTAGTTAAATGTCGGAGTAAAATCAGTTCTTATGTAACTCAAGAATTTTTCAATTTAGAGAGGTTTGAAGACTTCGAAAAAAACAAAAATAATTTTCTATGAAAACTATCACAATTCTAAAACTATTGCAGATATCGAGTTACAGATTATTTGATTTTTATCCATTAACGTCCCTTCATATTATTTATGAGTTTTATCGAATTTGGCGGACTTAAAGTTTTTCGCATTTTTTCCATACTATTATAAGTCGTGTTCTTTTTTGAGCCATAATTTTTTTGGTCTGAGATTACGCTGAAATTGTGTCCGCCCATACGTTAAACTTAGTTAAATGTCGAAGTAAAATCAGTTCTTATGTAACTCAAGAATTTTTCAATTTAGAGAGGTTTGAAGACTTCCAAAAACAAAAATAATTTTCTACAAAAACTATCACAATTCTAAAAACTATTGCAGATATCGAGTTACAGATTATTTGATTTTTATCCATTAACGTCCCTTCATATTATATATGAGTTTTATCGAATTTGGCGGACTTTCATTTTTTCGCAATTTTTCCATACTATAAGTCGCTTTCCATACTATAAGTCGCTTTTTTGAGCCAAAATTTTTTTGGTCTGAGATTAAGCTCAAATTGTGTGTGCACATACTTTAAACTTAGTTAAATGTCGGAATAAAATCAGTTCTTATGTAGCTCAAGAATTTTTCAATTTAGAGAAGTTTGAAGACTGTCCCAAAAAACTAAAATAATTTTCTACAAAAACTATCACAATTCTAGAACTATTGCCGATATCGAGTTACAGATTATTTGATTTTTATCCATTAACGTCTTTTCATATTATTTATGAGTTTTATCGAATTTGGCGGACTTTCACATTTTCGCATTTTTTCCATACTAAGTCGTGTTCTTTTTTGAGCCAAAATTTTTTTGGTCTGAGATTACGCTCAAATTGTGTCCGCCCATATTTTAAACTTAGTTAAATGTCGGAGTAAAATCAGTTCTTATGTAACTCAAGAATTTTTCAATTTAGAGAGGTTTGAAGACTGTCCCAAAAAACAAAAATAATTTTCTACAAAAACTATCACAATTCTAAAAACTATTGCAGATATCGAGTTACAGATAATTTGATTTTTATCCATTAACATCCCTTCATATTATATATGAGTTTTATCGAATTTGGCGGACTTTCATTTTTTCGCAATTTTTCCATACTATAGTCGTGTTCTTTTTTGAGCCAAAATTTTTTTGGTCTGAAATTAAGCTCTAATTGTGCCCCCCATACTTTATACTTAGTTAAATGTCGGAGTAAAATCAGTTCTAATGTAACTCAAGAATTTTTCAATTTAGAGAGGTTTGAAGACTTCCAAAAAACAAAAATAATTTTCTATAAAAACTATCACAATTCTAAAACTATTGCAGATATGGAGTTACAGATTATTTGATTTTTATCCATTAACGTTACTTCATATTATATATGAATTTTATCGAATATGGCGGACTTTCATTTTTTCGCAATTTTTCCATACTATAAGTCGTGTTCTTTTTTGAGCCAAAATTTTTTTGGTCTGAGATTAAGCTCAAATTGTGTCCGCCTATACTTTAAACTTAGTTAAATGTCGGAGTAAAATTAGTTCTTATGTAACTCAAGAATTTTTCAATTTAGAGAGGTTTGAAGACTGTTCGAAAAAAATAACAATAATTTTCTACAAAAACTATCACAATTGTAAAAACTATTGCAGATATCGAGTTACAGCTATTTGATTTTTATCCATTAACGTCCCTTCATATTATATATGAGTTTTATCGAATTTGGCGGACTTTCATTTTTTCGCAATTTTTCCATACTATTATGTCGTGTTCTTTTTTGAGCCAAAATTTTTTTGGTCTGAGATTAAGCTCAAATTGTGTTTGCACATACTTTAAACTTATTTAAATGTCGGAATAAAATCAGTTCTTATGTAGCTCAAAAATTTTTCAATTTAGAGAGGTTTGAAGACTGTCCCAAAAAACTAAAATAATTTTCTAAAAAACTATCACAATTCTAGAACTATTGCCGATATCGAGTTACAGATTATTTGATTTTTATCCAGTAACGTTACTTCATATTATATATGGGTTTTATCGAATATGGTGGACTTTCATTTTTTCGCAATTTTTCCATACTATATATGTCGTGTTCTTTTTTGAGCCAAAATTTTTTTGGTCTGAGATTAAGCTCAAAATGTGTCCGCTTATACTTTAAACTTAATTAAATGTCGGAGTAAAAAGTTCTTATGTAACTCAAGAATTTTTCAATTTAGAGAGGTTTGAAGACTTCCAAAAAAAAAAAAAAATTTTCTATAAAAACTATCACAATTCTAAAACTATTGCAGATATGGAGTTACAGATTATTTGATTTTTATCCATTAACGTTACTTCATATTATATATGAATTTTATCAAATATGGCGGACTTTCATTTTTTCGCAATTTTTCCATACTATAAGTCGTGTTCTTTTTTGAGCCAAATTTTTTTTGGTCTGAGATTAAGCTCAAATTGTGTCCGCCCATACTTTAAAATTAGTTAAATGTCGAAGTAAAATCAGTTCTTATGTAACTCAAGAATTTTTCAATTTAGAGAGGTTTGAAGACTTCCAAAAAACAAAAATAATTTTCTACAAAAACTATCACAATTCTAAAAACTATTGCAGATATCGAGTTACAGATTATTTGATTTTTATCCATTAACGTCCCTTCATATTATATATGAGTTTTATCGAATTTGGCGGACTTTCATTTTTTCGCAATTTTTCCATACTAGTCGTGTTCTTTTTTGAGCCAAAATTTTTTTGGTCTGAGATTAAGCTCAAATTGTGTCCGCCCATACTTTAAACTTAGTTAAATGTCGGAGTAAAATCAGTTCTTATGTAACTCAACAATTTTTCAATTTAGAGAGGTTTGAAGACTGTTCGAAAAGAACAAAAATAATTTTTTACAAAAACTATCACAATTCTAAAAACTATTGCCGATATCGAGTTACAGATTATTTGATTTTTATCCATTATCGTTACTTCATATTATATATGAGTTTTATCGAATATGGCGGACTTTCATTTATTCACAATTTTTCCATACTATAAGTCGTGTTCTTTTGTGAGCCAAAACTTTTTGGTCTGAGATTAAGCTCAAATTGTGTCCGCCCATACTTTAAACTTAGTTAAATGTCGGAGTAAAATCAGTTCTTATGTAACTCAAGAATTTTTCAATTTAGAGAGGTTTGAAGACTTCGTAAAAAAACAAAAATAATTTTCTATAAAAACTATCACAATTCTAAAACTATTGCAGATATCGAGTTACAGATTATTTGATTTTTATCCATTAACGTCCCTTCATATTATTTATGAGTTTTATTGAATTTGGCGGACTTTCATTTTTTCGCATTTTTTCCATACTATGTCGTTTTCTTTTTTGAGCCAAAATTTTTTTGGTCTGAGATTACGCTCAAATTGTGTCCGCCCATACTTTAAACTTAGTTAAATGTCGGAGTAAAATCAGTTCTTATGTAACTCAAGAATTTTTCAATTTAGAGAGGTTTGAAGACTTCCAAAAAAACAAAAATAATTTTCTATAAAAACTATCACAATTCTAAAACTATAAGTCGTGTTCTTTTTTGAGCCAAAATTTTTTTGGTCTGAGATTAAACTCAAATTGTGTCCGCCCATACTTTAAACTTAGTTAAATGTCGGAGTAAAATCAGTTCTTATGTAACTCAAGAATTTTTCAATTTAGAGAGGTTTGAAGACTTCCAAAAAAACAAAAATAATTTTCTATAAAAACTATCACAATTCTAAAACTATTGCAGATATGGAGTTACAGATTATTTGGTTTTTATCCATTAACGTTACTTCATATTATATATGAGTTTTATCGAATATGGCGGACTTTCATTTTTTCGCAATTTTTCCATACTAAGACTGTCCCAAAAAACAAAAATAATTTTCTACAAAAACTATCACAATTCTAAAAACTATTGCAGATATCGAGTTACAGATTATTTGATTTTTATCCATTAACATCCCTTCATATTATATATGAGTTTTATCGAATTTGGCGGACTTTTTGGAGTTACAGATTATTTGATTTTGATCCATTAACGTTACTTCATATTATATATGAGTTTTATCGAATATGGCGGACTTTCATTTTTTCGCAATTTTTCCATTTTTTTTGGAGCCAAAATTTTTTTGGTCTGAGATTAAGCTCAAATTGTGTCCGCCCATACTTTAAACTTAGTTAAATGTCGGAGTAAAATCAGTTCTTATGTAACTCAAGAATTTTTCAATTTAGAGAGGTTTGAACACTTCGAAAAAAACAAAAATAATTTTATATAAAAACTATCACAATTCTGAAACTATTGCAGATATCGAGTTACAGATTATTTGATTTTTATCCATTAACGTCCCTTCATATTATTTATGAGTTTTATCGAATTTGGCGGACTTTCATTTTTTCGAATTTTTTCCATACTATTATGTCGTGTTCTTTTTTGAGCCAAAATTTTTTTGGTCTGAGATTAAGCTCAAATTGTGTCCGCCTAGACTTTAAACTTAGTTAAATGTGGAGTAAAATTAGTTCTTATGTAACTCAAGAATTTTTCAATTTAGAGAGGTTTGAAGACTGTTCGAAAAAAATAACAATAATTTTCTACAAAAACTATCACAATTCTAAAAACTATTGCAGATATCGAGTTACAGATTATTTGATTTTTATCCATTAACGTCCCTTCATATTATATATGAGTTTTATCGAATTTGCCGGACTTTCATTTTTTCGCAATTTTTCGTGTTCTTTTTTGAGCCAAAATTTTTTTGGTCTGAGATTAAGCTCAAATTGTGTTTGCACATACTTTAAACTTAGTTAAATGTCGGAATAAAATCAGTTCTTATGTAGCTCAAGAATTTTTCAATTTAGATAGGTTTGAAGACTGTCCCAAAAAACTAAAATAATTTTCTACAAAAACTATCACGATTCTAGAACTATTGCCGATATCGAGTTATAGATTATTTGATTTTTATCCAGTAACGTTACTTCATATTATATATGGGTTTTATCGAATATGGTGGACTTTCATTTTTTCGCAATTTTTCCATACTATAAGTCGTGTTCTTTTTTGAGCCAAAATTTTTTTGGTCTGACATTAAGCTCAAATTGTGTCCGCCCATTTTTTTTCCCTCAGGGCTCGTCCGCGGCCTTGCCGCCCCGATAGCACCGCAACCCTTGGTTGATTGTGCATACCCTTAGTCTTACTCCACCCATTCCAAGATCACTGTGCCTTGAACTAGTCTGCACAGCGATTGGTAGGGTGAAGTTTTATATTGCTCTGTCTCCGGTCTAGACTGACCATAGATCAGTTGTCTTTTTCGGTCCAGAGCTATACACTCACACAAGATGTGCTGGGCTGATTCCTCCCCCTCGCCGCAGAGTCTGCATGCGAGGTCCCCTTCGAACCGCCCCATTTTATGCAGGTGTTTCTTGACGGCCATGTGTCCCGTCAAGAGACCTGTTGTGTTTCTGAGCTGTCCTCTGCTAAGGTTTAGCAGCTCCACAGCTCTCTTTGAACTGGGTCCGTTAATTATTGACTTCCGATGTCTGAGCCCTGGACAGTCCGCCCAGTACACCTTGTGTTGGTTTCTGACCCAGGACTTAATGGCTCCCCTGGCAGTGCTCTTTGACACGCCCAGAGCCGGTTCTGGTCCCATAAATGGTTCTTCTGACCCTCTCTTCGCGAGACTGTCAGCTTCTTCATTGCCTTTAACCCCCGAGTGACCCGGCACCCAGATGAGGGTCACCTCATTCTGCCCAGCCAGGTCGCTCGTCTCGTCTCGGCACTCACTCACCAGCCAGGAATTTACCCGTGGGCTACTTAGTGCCTTCAGGGCTGCCTGGCTGTCTGTGGCTATGAGGATCCGCTTGTTGGTGTAGCCCCTCCTCTTGTTCTCCCGCACACAGTGCAGGATGGCGTACATCTCGGCCTGAAACTCCGTTGCATGGGCTCCGAGGGAAATACTATGACTTACCCTTACTAGGCTCCTTCACGATCTCCTGAATTTTGCAGTGGCCCCTGAAGCCTGGGTTGATCTTCAGTCTACCATTGTGTCCGCCCATACTTTAAACTTAGTTAAATGTCGGAGTAAAATCAGTTCTTATGTAACTCAAGAATTTTTCAATTTAGAGAGGTTTGAAGACTTCGTAAAAAAACAAAAATAATTTTCTATAAAAACTACCACAATTCTAAAACTATTGCAGATATCGAGATACAGATTATTTGATTTTTATCCATTAACGTCCCTTCATATTATTTATGAGTTTTATCGAATTTGGCGGACTTTCATAAGTCTTTCATAAGTCGTGTTCTTTTTTGAGCCAAAATTTTTTTGGTCAGAGATTACGCTCAAATTGTGTCCGCCCATACTTTAAACTTAGTTAAATGTCGGAGTAAAATCAGTTCTTATGTAACTCAAGAATGTTTCAATTTAGAGAGGTTTGAAGACTTCGTAAAAAAACAAAAATAATTTTCTATAAAAATTATCACAATTCTAAAACTATTGCAGATATCGAGTTACAGATTATTTGATTTTTATCCATTAACGTCCCTTCATATTATTTATGAGTTTTATCGAATTTGGCGGACTTTCATTTTTTCGCAATTTTTCCATACTAGTCGTGTTCTTTTTTGAGCCAAATTTTTTTTGTTCTTAGATTAAGCTCAAATTGTGTCCGCCCATACTTTAAACTTAGTTAAATGTCGGAGTAAAATCAGTTCTTATGTAACTCAAGAATTTTTCAATTTAGAGAGGTTTGAAGACTTCCAAAAACAAAAATAATTTTCTACAAAAACTATCACAATTCTAAAAACTATTGCAGATATCGAGTTACAGATTATTTGATTTTTATCCATTAAGCCGATTTTAATAAAATTTGGCACATACCTACCTTTTGTAAATGGCTTTGACATGTTTGTTAGTCAGAAAAATCGGACTAGGTTTTCCGGGAAAATTTTGAGTTTTCATTCGAAAAAAATTCATATCTCAAAAACTAATAAGCCGATTTTAATAAAATTTGGCACATACCTTCCTTTTGTAAATGGCTTTGACATGTTTGTTAGTCAGGAAAATCGGACGAGGTTTTCCGGGAAAATTTTGAGTTTTCATTTGAAAAAAATTCATATCTCAAAAAGTAATACGCCGATTTTAATAAAATTTTGCATGTACCTTCCTTTTGTAAATCGCTTTGACAAGTTCGTTATTTAGAAAAATTGGACGAGGTTTTCCGGGAAAATTTTGAGTTTTCATTTGAAAAAAATTTTTATCTTAAAAAATATAAAATCTATGATAACCAAACTTGGCAGGTAGGTTTACGATATAAAAAGTAAACTATACACCAAATTTTAGATTTCTATGTTACAAGAAAAAAAAGTTATAATGAAATATTTTGTGCCAGATCATTTCTATGAAAATTCACTACCATAACGCACTTGCTGCGTCCAGAATTTTTCAATTTAGAGAGGTTTGAAGACTTCCAAAAACAAAAATAATTTTCTACAAAAACTATCACAATTCTAAAAACTATTGCAGATATCGAGTTACAGATTATTTGATTTTTATCCATTAACGTCCCTTCATATTATATATGAGTTTTATCGAATTTGGCGGACTTTCATTTTTTCGCAATTTTTCCATACTATAAGTCGTGTTCTTTTTTGAGCCAAAATTTTTTTGGTCTGAGATTAGGCTCAAATTGTGTTTGCACATACTTTAAACTTAGTTAAATGTCGGAGTAAAATCAGTTCCTATGTAACTGAAGAATTTTTCAATTTAGAGAGGTTTGAAGACTGTCCCAAAAAACAAAAAAAATGTTCTACAAAAACTATCACAATTCTAAAAACTATTGCAGATATCGAGTTACAGATTATTTGATTTTTATCCATTAACATCCCTTCATATTATATTATATGAGTTTTATCGAATTTGGCGGACTTTCATTTTTTCGCAATTTTTCCATACTATCGTGTCGTGTTCTTTTTCGAGCCAAAATTTTTTTGGTCTGAGATTAAGCTCAAATTGTGTCCGCCCATACTTTAAACTTAGTTAAATGTCGAAGTAAAATCAGTTCTTATGTAACTCAAGAATTTTTCAATTTAGAGAGGTTTGAAGACTGTCCCAAAAAACAAAAACAATTTTCTACAAAAACTATCACAATTCTAAAAACTATTGCAGATATCGAGTTACAGATTATTTGATTTGTATCCATTAACGTCCCTTCATATTATTTATGAGTTTTATCGAATTTGGCGGACTTTCATTTTTTCGCATTTTTCCATACTAGAAGTGTTCTTTTTTGAGCCAAAATTTTTTTGGTCTGAGATTACGCTCAAATTGTGTCCGCCCATACTTTAAACTTAGTTAAATGTCGGAATAAAATCAGTTCTTATGTAACTCAAGAATTTTTCAATTTAGAGAGGTTTGAAGACTGTCCCAAAAAACAAAAATAATTTTCTATAAAAACTATCACAATTCTAAAACTATTGCAGATATGGAGTTACAGGTTATTTGATTTTTATCCATTAACGTTACTTCATATTATATATGAGTTTTATCGAATATGGCGGACTTTCATTTTTTCGCAATTTTTCCATACTCGTGTTCTTTTTTGAGCCAAAATTTTTTTGGTCTGAGATTAAGCTCAAATTGTGTTTGCACATACTTTAAACTTAGTTAAATGTCGGAATAAAATCAGTTCTTATGAAGCTCAAGAATTTTTCAATTTAGAGAGGTTTGAAGACTGTCCCAAAAAACTAAAATAATTTTCTACAAAAACTATCACAATTCTAGAACTATTGCCGATATCGAGTTACAGATTATTTGATTTTTATCCAGTAACGTTACTTCATATTATATATGGGTTTTATCGAATATGGTGGACTTTCATTTTTTCGCAATTTTTCCATACTATATATGTCGTGTTCTTTTTTGAGCCAAAATTTTTTTGGTCTGAGATTAAGCTCAAATTGTGTCCGCCCATACTTTAAACTTAGTTAAATGTCGGAGTAAAATCAATTCTTATGTAACTCAAGAATTTTTCAATTTAGAGAGGTTTGAAGACTTCCAAAAAACAAAAATAATTTTCTATAAAAACTATCACAATTCTAAAACTATTGCAGATATGGAGTTACAGATTATTTGATTTTTATCCATTAACGTTACTTCATATTATATATGAGTTTTATCGAATATGGCGGACTTTCATTTTTTCGCATTTTTTCCATACTATAAGTCGTTTTCTTTTTTGAGCCAAAATTTTTTTGGTCTGAGATTTAGCTCAAATTGTGTCCGCCCATACTTTAAACTTAGTTAAATGTCGGAGTAAAATCAGTTCTTATGTAACTCAAGAATTTTTCAATTTAGAGAGGTTGAAGATTTCCAAAAAAAAAATAATTTTCTACAAAAACTACCACAATTCTAAAAACTATTGCAGATATCGAGTAACAGATTATTTGATTTTTATCCATTAACGTCCCTTCATATTATATATGAGTTTAATCGAATTTGGCGGACTTTCATTTTTTCGCAATTTTTCCATACTAAGTCGTGTTCTTTTTTGAGCCAAAATTTTTTTGGTCTGAGATTAAGCTCAAATTGTGTTTGCACATACTTTAAACTTAGTTAAATGTCGGAATAAAATCAGTTCTTATGTAGTTCAAGAATTTTTCAATTTAGAGAGGTTTGAAGACTGTCCCAAAAAACTAAAATAATTGTCTACAAAAACTATCACAATTCTAGAATTATTGCCGATATCGAGTTACAGATTATTTGATTTTTATCCATTAACGTCCCTTCATATTATATATGAGTTTTATCGAATTTGGCGGACTTTCATTTTTTCGCAAGTTTTCCATACTATATATAAGTCGTGTTCTTTTTTGAGCCAAAATTTTTTTGGTCTGAGATTACGCTCAAATTGTGTCCGCCCATACTTTAAACTTAGTTAAATGTCGGAGTAAAATCAGTTCTTATGTAACTCAAGAATTTTTCAATTTAGAGAGGTTTGAAGACTTCGAAAAAAACAAAAATAATTTTCTATAAAAACTATCACAATTCTAAAACTATTGCAGATATCGAATTACAGATTATTTGATTTTTATCCATTAACGTCCCTTCATATTATTTATGAGTTTTATCGAATTTGGCGGACTTTCATTTTTTCGCATTTTTTCCATACTATTATGTCGTGTTCTTTTTTGAGCCAAAATTTTTTTGGTCTGAGATTAAGCTCAAATTGTGTCCGCCCATACTTTAAACTTAGTTAAATGTCGGAGTAAAATCAGTTCTTATGTAACTCAAGAATTTTTCAATTTAGAGAGGTTTGAAGACTTCGAAAAAAACAAAAATAATTTTCTATAAAAATTATCACAATTCTAAAACTATTGCAGATATCGAGTTACAGATTATTTGATTTTTATCCATTAACGTCCCTTCATATTATTTATGAGTTTTATCGAATTTGGCGGACTTAAAGTTTTTCGCATTTTTTCCATACTATTATAAGTCGTGTTCTTTTTTGAGCCATAATTTTTTTGGTCTGAGATTACGCTGAAATTGAGTCCGCCCATACGTTAAACTTAGTTAAATGTCGAAGTAAAATCAGTTCTTATGTAACTCAAGAATTTTTCAATTTAGAGAGGTTTGAAGACTTCCAAAAACAAAAATAATTTTCTACAAAAACTATCACAATTCTAAAAACTATTGCAGATATCGAGTTACAGATTATTTGATTTTTATCCATTAACGTCCCTTCATATTATATATGAGTTTTATCGAATTTGGCGGACTTTCATTTTTTCGCAATTTTTCCATACTATAAGTCGCTTTCCATACTATAAGTCGCTTTTTTGAGCCAAAATTTTTTTGGTCTGAGATTAAGCTCAAATTGTGTGTGCACATACTTTAAACTTAGTTAAATGTCGGAATAAAATCAGTTCTTATGTAGCTCAAGAATTTTTCAATTTAGAGAAGTTTGAAGACTGTCCCAAAAAACTAAAATAATTTTCTACAAAAACTATCACAATTCTAGAACTATTGCCGATATCGAGTTACAGATTATTTGATTTTTATCCATTAACGTCTTTTCATATTATTTATGAGTTTTATCGAATTTGGCGGACTTTCACATTTTCGCATTTTTTCCATACTAAGTCGTGTTCTTTTTTGAGCCAAAATTTTTTTGGTCTGAGATTACGCTTAAATTGTGTCCGCCCATACTTTAAACTTAGTTAAATGTCGGAGTAAAATCAGTTCTTATGTAACTCAAGAATTTTTCAATTTAGAGAGGTTTGAAGACTGTCCCAAAAAACAAAAATAATTTTCTACAAAAACTATCACAATTCTAAAAACTATTGCAGATATCGAGTTACAGATAATTTGATTTTTATCCATTAACATCCCTTCATATTATATATGAGTTTTATCGAATTTGGCGGACTTTCATTTTTTCGCAATTTTTCCATACTATAGTCGTGTTCTTTTTTGAGCCAAAATTTTTTTGGTCTGAAATTAAGCTCTAATTGTGCCCCCCATACTTTATACTTAGTTAAATGTCGGAGTAAAATCAGTTCTAATGTAACTCAAGAATTTTTCAATTTAGAGAGGTTTGAAGACTTCCAAAAAACAAAAATAATTTTCTATAAAAACTATCACAATTCTAAAACTATTGCAGATATGGAGTTACAGATTATTTGATTTTTATCCATTAACGTTACTTCATATTATATATGAATTTTATCGAATATGGCGGACTTTCATTTTTTCGCAATTTTTCCATACTATAAGTCGTGTTCTTTTTTGAGCCAAAATTTTTTTGGTCTGAGATTAAGCTCAAATTGTGTCCGCCTATACTTTAAACTTAGTTAAATGTCGGAGTAAAATTAGTTCTTATGTAACTCAAGAATTTTTCAATTTAGAGAGGTTTGAAGACTGTTCGAAAAAAATAACAATAATTTTCTACAAAAACTATCACAATTGTAAAAACTATTGCAGATATCGAGTTACAGCTATTTGATTTTTATCCATTAACGTCCCTTCATATTATATATGAGTTTTATCGAATTTGGCGGACTTTCATTTTTTCGCAATTTTTCCATACTATTATGTCGTGTTCTTTTTTGAGCCAAAATTTTTTTGGTCTGAGATTAAGCTCAAATTGTGTTTGCACATACTTTAAACTTATTTAAATGTCGGAATAAAATCAGTTCTTATGTAGCTCAAAAATTTTTCAATTTAGAGAGGTTTGAAGACTGTCCCAAAAAACTAAAATAATTTTCTAAAAAACTATCACAATTCTAGAACTATTGCCGATATCGAGTTACAGATTATTTGATTTTTATCCAGTAACGTTACTTCATATTATATATGGGTTTTATCGAATATGGTGGACTTTCATTTTTTCGCGATTTTTCCATACTATATATGTCGTGTTCTTTTTTGAGCCAAAATTTTTTTGGTCTGAGATTAAGCTCAAAATGTGTCCGCTTATACTTTAAACTTAATTAAATGTCGGAGTAAAAAGTTCTTATGTAACTCAAGAATTTTTCAATTTAGAGAGGTTTGAAGACTTCCAAAAAACAAAAATAATTTTCTATAAAAACTATCACAATTCTAAAACTATTGCAGATATGGAGTTACAGATTATTTGATTTTTATCCATTAACGTTACTTCATATTATATATGAATTTTATCAAATATGGCGGACTTTCATTTTTTCGCAATTTTTCCATACTATAAGTCGTGTTCTTTTTTGAGCCAAATTTTTTTTGGTCTGAGATTAAGCTCAAATTGTGTCCGCCCATACTTTAAAATTAGTTAAATGTCGAAGTAAAATCAGTTCTTATGTAACTCAAGAATTTTTCAATTTAGAGAGGTTTGAAGACTTCCAAAAAACAAAAATAATTTTCTACAAAAACTATCACAATTCTAAAAACTATTGCAGATATCGAGTTACAGATTATTTGATTTTTATCCATTAACGTCCCTTCATATTATATATGAGTTTTATCGAATTTGGCGGACTTTCATTTTTTCGCAATTTTTCCATACTAGTCGTGTTCTTTTTTGAGCCAAAATTTTTTTGGTCTGAGATTAAGCTCAAATTGTGTCCGCCCATACTTTAAACTTAGTTAAATGTCGGAGTAAAATCAGTTCTTATGTAACTCAACAATTTTTCAATTTAGAGAGGTTTGAAGACTGTTCGAAAAAAACAAAAATAATTTTTTACAAAAACTATCACAATTCTAAAAACTATTGCCGATATCGAGTTACAGATTATTTGATTTTTATCCATTATCGTTACTTCATATTATATATGAGTTTTATCGAATATGGCGGACTTTCATTTATTCACAATTTTTCCATACTATAAGTCGTGTTCTTTTGTGAGCCAAAACTTTTTTGGTCTGAGATTAAGCTCAAATTGTGTCCGCCCATACTTTAAACTTAGTTAAATGTCGGAGTAAAATCAGTTCTTATGTAACTCAAGAATCTTTCAATTTAGAGAGGTTTGAAGACTTCGTAAAAAAACAAAAATAATTTTCTATAAAAACTATCACAATTCTAAAACTATTGCAGATATCGAGTTACAGATTATTTGATTTTTATCCATTAACGTCCCTTCATATTATTTATGAGTTTTATCGAATTTGGCGGACTTTCATTTTTTCGCATTTTTTCCATACTATGTCGTTTTCTTTTTTGAGCCAAAATTTTTTTGGTCTGAGATTACGCTCAAATTGTGTCCGCCCATACTTTAAACTTAGTTAAATGTCGGAGTAAAATCAGTTCTTATGTAACTCAAGAATTTTTCAATTTAGAGAGGTTTGAAGACTTCCAAAAAAACAAAAATAATTTTCTATAAAAACTATCACAATTCTAAAACTATAAGTCGTGTTCTTTTTTGAGCCAAAATTTTTTTGGTCTGAGATTAAACTCAAATTGTGTCCGCCCATACTTTAAACTTAGTTAAATGTCGGAGTAAAATCAGTTCTTATGTAACTCAAGAATTTTTCAATTTAGAGAGGTTTGAAGACTTCCAAAAAAACAAAAATAATTTTCTATAAAAACTATCACAATTCTAAAACTATTGCAGATATGGAGTTACAGATTATTTGGTTTTTATCCATTAACGTTACTTCATATTATATATGAGTTTTATCGAATATGGCGGACTTTCATTTTTTCGCAATTTTTCCATACTAAGACTGTCCCAAAAAACAAAAATAATTTTCTACAAAAACTATCACAATTCTAAAAACTATTGCAGATATCGAGTTACAGATTATTTGATTTTTATCCATTAACATCCCTTCATATTATATATGAGTTTTATCGAATTTGGCGGACTTTTTGGAGTTACAGATTATTTGATTTTGATCCATTAACGTTACTTCATATTATATATGAGTTTTATCGAATATGGCGGACTTTCATTTTTTCGCAATTTTTCCATTTTTTTTGGAGCCAAAATTTTTTTGGTCTGAGATTAAGCTCAAATTGTGTCCGCCCATACTTTAAACTTAGTTAAATGTCGGAGTAAAATCAGTTCTTATGTAACTCAAGAATTTTTCAATTTAGAGAGGTTTGAACACTTCGAAAAAAACAAAAATAATTTTATATAAAAACTATCACAATTCTGAAACTATTGCAGATATCGAGTTACAGATTATTTGATTTTTATCCATTAACGTCCCTTCATATTATTTATGAGTTTTATCGAATTTGGCGGACTTTCATTTTTTCGAATTTTTTCCATACTATTATGTCGTGTTCTTTTTTGAGCCAAAATTTTTTTGGTCTGAGATTAAGCTCAAACTGTGTCCGCCCATACTTTAAACTTAGTTAAATGTCGGAGTAAAATCAGTTCGAATGTAACTCAACAATTTTTCAATTTAGAGAGGTTTGAAGACTGTTCGAAAAAAACAAAAATAATTTTTCACAAAAACTATCACAATTCTAAAAACTATTGCCGATATCGAGTTACAGATTATTTGATTTGT
This sequence comes from Tillus elongatus, assembly GCA_964006375.1. NCBI lineage: Eukaryota > Metazoa > Arthropoda > Insecta > Coleoptera > Cleridae > Tillus > Tillus elongatus. Next base: position 155,679,177 of record OZ023266.1, on the reverse strand, counting down.
ATCCATTAACGTTACTTCATATTATATATGAGTTTTATCGAATATGGCGGACTTTCATTTATTCACAATTTTTCCATACTGTCGTGTTCTTTTTTGAGCCAAAATTTTTTTGGTCTGAGATTAAGTTCAAATTGTGTCCGCCCATACTTTAAACTTAGTTAAATGTCGGAGTAAAATCAGTTCTTATGTAACTCAAGAATTTTTCAATTTAGAGAGGTTTGAAAACTTCCAAAAAGAAAAATAATATTCTACAAAAACTATCACAATTCTAAAAACTATTGCAGATATCGAGTTACAGATTATTTGATTTTTATCCATTAACGTCTCTTCATATTATATATGAGTTTTATCGAATTTGGCGGACTTTCATTTTTTCGTAATTTTTCCATACTATAAGTCGTGTTCTTTTTTGACCCAAAATTTTTTTGGTCTGAGATTACGCTCAAATTGTGTCCGCCCATACTTTAAACTTAGTTAAATGTCGAAGTAAAATCAGTTTTATGTAACTCAAGAATTTTTCAATTTAGAGAGGTTTGAAGACTTCCAAAAAACGAAAATAATTTTCTATAAAAACTGTCACAATTCTAAAACTATTGCCGATATCGAGATACAGATTATTTGATTTTTATCCATTAACGTCCCTTCATATTATATATGAGTTTTATCGAATTTGGCGGACTTTCATTTCACAGAACTATAAGTCGTGTTCTTTTTTGAGCCAAAATTTTTTTGGTCTGAGATTAAGCTCAAATTGTGTTTGCACATACTTTAAACTTAGTTAAATGTCGGAATAAAATCAGTTCTTATGTAGCTCAAGAATTTTTCAATCTGGAGAGGTTTGAAGACTGTCCCAAAAAACTAAAATAATTTTCTACAAAAACTATCACAATTCTAGAACTATTGCCGATATCGAGTTACAGATTATTTGATTTTTATCCATTAACGTCCCTTCATATTATATATGAGTTTTATCGAATTTGGCGGACTTTCATTTTTTCGCAATTTTTCCATACTATAAGTCGTGTTCTTTTTTGAGCCAAAATTTTTTTGGTCTGAGATTACGCTCAAATTGTGTCCGCCCATACTATAAACTTAGTTAAATGTCGAAGTAAAATCAGTTCTTATGTAACTCAAGAATTTTTCAATTTAGAGAGGTTTGATGACTTCCAAAAAACAAAAATAATTTTCTATAAAAACTGTCACAATTCTAAAACTATTGCCGATATCGAGTTACAGATTATTTGATTTTTATCCATTAACGTCCCTTCATATTATATATGAGTTTTATCGAATTTGGCGGACTTTCATTTTTTCGCAATTTTTCCATACTATAAGTCGTGTTCTTTTTTTGAGCCAAAATTTTTTTGGTCTGAGATTATGCTCAAATTGTGTCCGCCCATACTTTAAACTTAGTTAAATGTCGGAGTAAAATCAGTTCTTATGTAACTCAAGAATTTTTCAATTTAGAGAGGTTTGAAGACTTCGAAAAAAACAAAAATAATTTTCTATAAAAACTATCACAATTCTAAAAACTATTGCAGATATCGAGTTACAGATTATTTGATTTTTATCCATTAACGTCCCTTCATATTATATATGAGTTTTATCGAATTTGGCGGACTTTCATTTTTTCGCAATTTTTCCATACTATAAGTCGTGTTCTTTTTTGAGCCAAAATTTTTTTGGTCTGAGATTAAGCTCAAATTGTGTCCGCCCATACTTTAAACTTAGTTAAATGTCGGAGTAAAATCAGTTCTTATGTAACTCAAGAATTTTTCAATTTAGAGAGGTTTGAAAACTTCCAAAAAGAAAAATAATATTCTACAAAAACTATCACAATTCTAAAAACTATTGCAGATATCGAGTTACAGATTATTTGATTTTTATCCATTAACATCGCTTCATATTATATATGAGTTTTATCGAATTTGGCGGACTTTCATTTTTTCGCAATTTTTCCATACTATAAGTCGTGTTCTTTTTTGAGCCAAAATTTTTTTGGTCTGAGATTAAGCTCAAATTGTGTCCGCCCATACTTTAAACTTAGTTAAATGTCGGAGTAAAATCAGTTCTTATGTAACTCAACAATTTTTCAATTTAGAGAGGTTTGAAGACTGTTCGAAAAAAACAAAAATAATTTTTCACAAAAACTATCACAATTCTAAAAACTATTGCCGATATCGAGTTACAGATTATTTGATTTGTATCCATTAACGTTACTTCATATTATATATGAGTTTTATCGAATATGGCGGAGTTTCATTTATTCACAATTTTTCCATACTGTCGTGTTCTTTTTTGAGCCAAAATTTTTTTGGTCTGAGATTAAGCTCAAATTGTGTCCGCCTATACTTTAAACTTAGTTAAATGTCGGAGTAAAATTAGTTCTTATGTAACTCAAGAATTTTTCAATTTAGAGAGGTTTGAAGACTGTTCGAAAAAAACAAAAATAATTTTTCACAAAAACTATCACAATTCTAAAAACTATTGCCGATATCGAGTTACAGATTATTTGATTTGTATCCATTAACGTTACTTCATATTATATATGAGTTTTATCGAATATGGCGGAGTTTCATTTATTCACAATTTTTCCATACTGTCGTGTTCTTTTTTGAGCCAAAATTTTTTTGGTCTGAGATTAAGCTCAAATTGTGTCCCCCCATACTTTAAACTTAGTTAAATGTCGGAGAAAAATCAGTTCTTATGTAACTCAAGAATTTTTCAATTTAGAGAGGTTTTGAAGACTTCCAAAAAACAAAAATAATTTTCTACAAAAACTATCACAATTCTAAAAACTATTGCAGATATCGAGTTACAGATTATTTGATTTTTATCCATTAACGTCCCTTCATATTATATATGAGTTTTATCGAATTTGGCGGACTTTCATTTTTTCGTAATTTTTCCATACTATGTCGTGTTCTTTTTTGAGCCAAAATTTTTTTGGTCTGAGATTCAGCTCAAATTGTGTCCGCCCATACTTTAAACTTAGTTAAATGTCGGAGTAAAATCAGTTCTTATGTAACTCAACAATTTTTCAATTTAGAGAGGTTTGAAGACTGTCCCAAAAAACAAAAATAATTTTCTACAAAAACTATCAAAATTCTAAAAACTATTGCAGATATCGAGTTACAGATTATTTGATTTTTATCCATGAACATCCCTTCATATTATATATGAGTTTTATCGAATTTGGCGGACTTTCATTTTTTCGCAATTTTTCCATACTATATGTCGTGTTCTTTTTTGAGCCAACATTTTTTTTGGTCTGAGATTAAGCTCAAATTGTGTCCGCCCATACTTTAAACTTAGTTAAATGTCGGAGTAAAATCAGTTCTTATGTAACTCAACAATTTTTCAATTTAGAGAGGTTTGAAGACTGTTCGAAAAAAACAAAAATAATTTTTTACAAAAACTATCACAATTCTAAAAACTATTGCCGATATCGAGTTACAGATTATTTGATTTTTATCCATTAACGTTACTTCATATTATATATGAGTTTTATCGAATATGGCGGACTTTCATTTATTCATAATTTTTCCATACTATGTCGTGTTCTTTTTTGAGCCAAATTTTTTTGGTCTGAGATTAAGCTCAAATTGTGTCCGCCCATACTTTAAACTTAGTTAAATGTCGGAGTAAAATCAGTTCTTATGTAACTCAAGCATTTTTAAATTTAGAGAGGTTTGAAGACTTCCAAAAACAAAAATAATTTTCTACAAAAACTATCACAATTCTAAAAACTATTGCAGATATCGAGTTACAGATTATTTGATTTTTATCCATTAACGTCCCTTCATATTATTTATGAGTTTTATCGAATTTGGCGGACTTTCATTTTTTCGCATTTTTTCCATACGTGTTCTTTTTTGAGCCAAAATTTTTTTGGTCTGAGATTACGCTCAAATTGTGTCCGCTCATACTTTATACTTAGTTAAATGTCGGAGTAAAATCAGTTCTTATGTAACTCAAGAATTTTTCAATTTAGAGAGGTGTGAAAACTTCGAAAAAACAAAAATAATTTTTTACAAAAACTATCACAATTCTAAAACTATTGCCGATATCGAGTTACAGATTATTTGATTTGTATCCATTAACGTTACTTCATATTATATATCAGTTTTATCGAATATGGCGGACTTTCATTTATTCACAATTTTTCCATATTATGTCGTTCTTTTTTGAGCCAAAATTTTTTTGGTCTGAGATTAAGCTCAATTTGTGTCCGCCTATACTTTAAACTTAGTTAAATGTCGGAGTAAAATTAGTTCTTATGTAACTCAAGAATTTTTCAATTTAGAGAGGTTTGAAGACTGTTCGAAAAAAATAACAATAATTTTCTACAAAAACTATCACAATTCTAAAAACTATTGCAGATATCGAGTTACAGATTATTTGATTTTTATCCATTAACGTCCCTTCATATTATATATGAGTTTTATCGAATTTGCCGGACTTTCATTTTTTCGCAATTTTTCGTGTTCTTTTTTGAGCCAAAATTTTTTTGGTCTGAGATTAAGCTCAAATTGTGTTTGCACATACTTTAAACTTAGTTAAATGTCGGAATAAAATCAGTTCTTATGTAGCTCAAGAATTTTTCAATTTAGATAGGTTTGAAGACTGTCCCAAAAAACTAAAATAATTTTCTACAAAAACTATCACGATTCTAGAACTATTGCCGATATCGAGTTACAGATTATTTGATTTTTATCCAGTAACGTTACTTCATATTATATATGGGTTTTATCGAATATGGTGGACTTTCATTTTTTCGCAATTTTTCCATACTATAAGTCGTGTTCTTTTTTGAGCCAAAATTTTTTTGGTCTGAGATTAAGCTCAAATTGTGTCCGCCCATTTTTTTTTCCCTCAGGGCTCGTCCGCGGCCTTGCCGCCCCGATATCACCGCAACCCTTGGTTGATTGTGCATACCCTTAGTCTTACTCCACCCATTCCAAGATCACTGTGCCTTGAACTAGTCTGCACAGCGATTGGTAGGGTGAAGTTTTATATTGGCCTGTCTCCGGTCTAGAGTGACCGTAGATCAGTTGTGTTTTCCGGTCCAGAGCTATACACTCACACAAGATGTGCTGGGCTGATTCCTCCCCCTCGCCGGAGAGTCTGCATGCGAGGTCCCCTTCGAACCGTCCCATTTTATGCAGGTGTTTCTTGACGGCCATGTGTCCCGTCAAGAGACCTGTTGTTTCTGAGCTGTCCTCTGCTAAGGTTTAGCAGCTCCACAGCTCTCTTTGAACTGGGTCCGTTAATTATTGACTTCCGATGTCTGAGCCCTGGACAGTCCGCCCAGTACACCTTGTGTTGGTTTCTGACCCAGGACTTAATGGCTCCCCTGGTAGTGCTCTTTGACACGCCCAGAGCCGGTTCTGGTTCCATAAATGGTTCTTCTGACCCTCTCTTCGCGAGACTGTCAGCTTCTTCATTGCCTTTAACCCCCGAGTGACCCGGCACCCAGATGAGGGTCACCTCATTCTGCCCAGCCAGGTCGCTCGTCTCGTCTCGGCACTCACTCACCAGCCAGGAATTTACCCGTGGGCTACTTAGTGCCTTCAGCGCTGCCTGGCTGTCTGTGGCTATGAGGATCCGCTTGTTGGTGTAGCCCCTCCTCTTGTTCTCCCGCACACAGTGCAGGATGGCGTACATCTCGGCCTGAAACACCGTTGCATGGGCTCCGAGGGAAATACTATGACTTACCCTCGGTCCTTCCGAGTAAACACCTGCCCCCGTCCCACGCTCCCCGCCAGATCCGTCCGTAAACCAGACGAGCGCGTCCCGTGGCATGCCCGGCGTCTCCTCCCGCCATGCCTCGCGATCAGGGATTTCCACTGTAAAGTTGTTTTCCCTGCACATTCGCGGGCTCGCGAAGTCTGACCTCATTTCAAGCATGGGCTCCTTCACGATCTCCTGAATTTTGCAGTGGCCCCTGAAGCCTGGGTTGATCTTCAGTCTACCATTGTGTCCGCCCATACTTTAAACTTAGTTAAATGTCGGAGTAAAATCAGTTCTTATGTAACTCAAGAATTTTTCAATTTAGAGAGGTGTGAAGACTTCGAAAAAACAAAAATAATTTTTTACAAAAACTATCACAATTCTAAAACTATTGCCGATATCGAATTACAGATTATTTGATTTGTATCCATTAACGTTACTTCATATTATATATGAGTTTTATCGAATATGGCAGAATTTCATTTATTCACAATTTTTCCATACTATGTCGTGTTCTTTTTTGAGCCAAAATTTTTTTGGTCTGAGATTCAGCTCAAATTGTGTCCGCCCATACTTTAAAATTAGTTAAATGTCGGAGTAAAATCAGTTCTTATGTAACTCAACAATTTTTCAATTTAGAGAGGTTTGAAGACTGTCCCAAAAAACAAAAATAATTTTCTACAAAAACTATCAAAATTCTAAAAACTATTGCAGATATCGAGTTACAGATTATTTGATTTTTATCCATGAACATCCCTTCATATTATATATGAGTTTTATCGAATTTGGCGGACTTTCATTTTTTCGCAATTTTTCCATACTATATAAGTCGTGTTCTTTTTTGAGCCAACATTTTTTTGGTCTGAGATTAAGCTCAAATTGTGTCCGCCCATACTTTAAACTTAGTTAAATGTCGGAGTAAAATCAGTTCTTATGTAACTCAACAATTTTTCAATTTAGAGAGGTTTGAAGACTGTTCGAAAAAAACAAAAATAATTTTTTACAAAAACTATCACAATTCTAAAAACTATTGCCGATATCGAGTTACAGATTATTTGATTTTATTCATTAACGTTACTTCATATTATATATGAGTTTTATCGAATATGGCAGACTTTCATTTATTCATAATTTTTCCATACTATGTCGTGTTCTTTTTTGAGCCAAATTTTTTTTGGTCTGAGATTAAGCTCAAATTGTGTCCGCCCATACTTTAAACTTAGTTAAATGTCGGAGTAAAATCAGTTCTTATGTAACTCAAGCATTTTTCAATTTAGAGAGGTTTGAAGACTGTTCGAAAAAAACAAAAATAATTTTCTACAAAAACTATCACAATTCTAAAAACTATTGCAGATATCGAGTTACAGATTATTTGATTTTTATCCATTAACGTCCCTTCATATTATATATGAGTTTTATCGAATATGGCGGACTTTCATTTTTTCGCATTTTTTCCATACGTGTTCTTTTTTGAGCCAAAATTTTTTTGGTCTGAGATTACGCTCAAATTGTGTCCGCTCATACTTTATACTTAGTTAAATGTCGGAGTAAAATCAGTTCTTATGTAACTCAAGAATTTTTCAATTTAGAGAGGTGTGAAAACTTCGAAAAAACAAAAATAATTTTTTACAAAAACTATCACAATTCTAAAACTATTGCCGATATCGAGTTACAGATTATTTGATTTGTATCCATTAACGTTACTTCATATTATATATCAGTTTTATCGAATATGGCGGACTTTCATTTATTCACAATTTTTCCATATTATGTCGTTCTTTTTTGAGCCAAAATTTTTTTGGTCTGAGATTAAGCTCAAATTGTGTCCGCCTATACTTTAAACTTAGTTAAATGTCGGAGTAAAATTAGTTCTTATGTAACTCAAGAATTTTTCAATTTAGAGAGGTTTGAAGACTGTTCGAAAAAAATAACAATAATTTTCTACAAAAACTATCACAATTCTAAAAACTATTGCAGATATCGAGTTACAGATTATTTGATTTTTATCCATTAACGTCCCTTCATATTATATATGAGTTTTATCGAATTTGCCGGACTTTCATTTTTTCGCAATTTTTCGTGTTCTTTTTTGAGCCAAAATTTTTTTGGTCTGAGATTAAGCTCAAATTGTGTTTGCACATACTTTAAACTTAGTTAAATGTCGGAATAAAATCAGTTCTTATGTAGCTCAAGAATTTTTCAATTTAGATAGGTTTGAAGACTGTCCCAAAAAACTAAAATAATTTTCTACAAAAACTATCACGATTCTAGAACTATTGCCGATATCGAGTTACAGATTATTTGATTTTTATCCAGTAACGTTACTTCATATTATATATGGGTTTTATCGAATATGGTGGACTTTCATTTTTTCGCAATTTTTCCATACTATAAGTCGTGTTCTTTTTTGAGCCAAAATTTTTTTGGTCTGAGATTAAGCTCAAATTGTGTCCGCCCATTTTTTTTTCCCCCAGGGCTCGTCCGCGGCTTTGCCGCCCCGATAGCACCGCAACCCTTGGTTGATTGTGCATACCCTTAGTCTTACTCCACCCATTCCAAGATCACTGTGCCTTGAACTAGTCTGCACAGCGATTGGTAGGGTGAAGTTTTATATTGCCCTGTCTCCGGTCTAGAGTGACCGTAGATCAGTTGTGTTTTCCGGTCCAGAGCTATACACTCACACAAGATGTGCTGGGCTGATTCCTCCCCCTCGCCGCAGAGTCTGCATGCGAGGTCCCCTTCGAACCGTCCCATTTTATGCAGGTGTTTCTTGACGGCCATGTGTCCCGTCAAGAGACCTGTTGTGTTTCTGAGCTGTCCTCTGCTAAGGTTTAGCAGCTCCACAGCTCTCTTTGAACTGGGTCCGTTAATTATTGACTTCCGATGTCTGAGCCCTGGACAGTCCGCCCAGTACACCTTGTGTTGGTTTCTGACCCAGGACTTAATGGCTCCCCTGGTAGTGCTCTTTGACACGCCCAGAGCCGGTTCTGGTCCCATAAATGGTTCTTCTGACCCTCTCTTCGCGAGACTGTCAGCTTCTTCATTGCCTTTAACCCCCGAGTGACCCGGCACCCAGATGAGGGTCACCTCATTCTGCCCAGCCAGGTCGCTCGTCTCGTCTCATCACTCACTCACCAGCCAGGAATTTACCCGTGGGCTACTTAGTGCCTTCAGCGCTGCCTGGCTGTCTGTGGCTATGAGGATCCGCTTGTTGGTGTAGCCCCTCCTCTTGTTCTCCCGCACACAGTGCAGGATGGCGTACATCTCGGCCTGAAACACCGTTGCATGGGCTCCGAGGGAAATACTATGACTTACCCTCGGTCCTTCCGAGTAAACACCTGCCCCCGTCCCACGCTCCCCGCCAGATCCGTCCGTAAACCAGACGAGCGCGTCCCGTGGCATGCCCGGCGTCTCCTCCCGCCATGCCTCGCGATCAGGGATTTCCACTGTAAAGTTGTTTTCCCTGCACATTTGCGGGCTCGCGAAGTCTGACCTCATTTCAAGCATGGGCTCCTTCACGATCTCCTGAATTTTGCAGTGGCCCCTGAAGCCTGGGTTGATCTACAGTCTACCATTGTGTCCGCCCATACTTTAAACTTAGTTAAATGTCGGAGTAAAATCAGTTCTTATGTAACTCAAGAATTTTTCAATTTAGAGAGGTGTGAAGACTTCGAAAAAACAAAAATAATTTTTTACAAAAACTATCACAATTCTAAAACTATTGCCGATATCGAGTTACAGATTATTTGATTTGTATCCATTAACGTTACTTCATATTATATATGAGTTTTATCGAATATGGCGGAATTTCATTTATTCACAATTTTTCCATACTATGTCGTGTTCTTTTTTGAGCCAAAATTTTTTTGGTCTGAGATTACGCTCAAATTGTGTCCGCCCATACTTTATACTTAGTTAAATGTCGGAGTAAAATCAGTTCTTATGTAACTCAAGAATTTTTCAATTTAGAGAGGTGTGAAGACTTCGAAAAAAACAAAAATAATTTTCTATAAAAACTATCACAATTCTAAAACTATTGCAGATATCGAGTTACAGATTATTTGATTTTTATCCATTAACGTTACTTCATATTATATATGAGTTTTATCGAATTTGGCGGACTTTCATAAGTCTTTCATAAGTCGTGTTCTTTTTTGAGCCAAAATTTTTTTGGTCTGAGATTACGCTCAAATTGTGTCCGCCCATACTTTAAACTTAGTTAAATATCGGAGTAAAATCAGTTCTTATGTAACTCAAGAATTTTTCAATTTAGAGAGGTTTGAAGACTTCGAAAAAAACAAAAATAATTTTCTATAAAAACTATCACAATTCTAAAAACTATTAAACTATTGCAGATATCGAGTTACAGATTATTTGATTTTTACCCATTAACGTCCCTTCATATTATATATGAGTTTTATCGAATTTGGCGGACTTTCATTTTTTCGCAATTTTTCCATACTATAAGTCGTGTTCTTTTTTGAGCCAAAATTTTTTTGGTCTGAGATTATGCTCAAATTGTGTCCGCCCATACTTTAAACTTAGTTAAATGTCGGAGTAAAATCATTTCTTATGTAACTCAAGAATTTCTCAATTTAGAGGTTTGAAGACTTCGAAAAAACAAAAATAATTTTCTATAAAAACTATCACAATTCTAAAAACTATTGCAGATATCGAGTTACAGATTATTTGATTTTTATCCATCAACGTCCCTTCATATTATATATGAGTTTTATCGAATTTGGCGGACTTTCATTTTTTCGCAATTTTTCCATACTATAAGTCGTGTTCTTTTTTGAGCCAAAATTTTTTTGGTCTGAGATTAAGCTCAAATTGTGTCCGCCCATACTTTAAACTTAGTTAAATGTCGGAGTAAAATCAGTTCTTATGTAACTCAAGAATTTTTCAATTTAGAGAGGTTTGAAAACTTCCAAAAAGAAAAATAATATTCTACAAAAACTATCACAATTCTAAAAACTATTGCAGATATCGAGTTACAGATTATTTGATTTTTATCCATTAACGTCTCTTCATATTATATATGAGTTTTATCGAATTTGGCGGACTTTCATTTTTTCGTAATTTTTCCATACTATAAGTCGTGTTCTTTTTTGAGCCAAAATTTTTTTGGTCTGAGATTACGCTCAAATTGTGTCCGCCCATACTTTAAACTTAGTTAAATGTCGAAGTAAAATCAGTTCTTATGTAACTCAAGAATTTTTCAATTTAGAGAGGTTTGAAGACTTCCAAAAAACAAAAATAATTTTCTATAAAAACTATCACAATTCTAAAACTATTGCCGATATCGAGTTACAGATTATTTGATTTTTATCCATTAACGTCTCTTCATATTATTTATGAGTTTTATCGAATATGGCGGACTTTCAATTTTTCGCAATTTTTCCATACTATATAAGTCGTGTTCTTTTTTGAGCCAAAATTTTTTTGGTCTGAGATTAAGCTCAAATTGTGTCCGCCCATACGTTAAACTTAGTTAAATGTCAAAGTAAAATCAGTTCTTATGTAACTCAAGAATTTTTCAATTTAGAGAGGTTTGAAGACTTCGAAAAAAACAAAAATAATTTTCTATAAAAATTATCACAATTCTAAAACTATTGCAGATATCGAGATACAGATTATTTGATTTTTATCCATTAACGTCCCTTCATATTATATATGAGTTTTATCGAATTTGGCGGACTTTCATTTCACACAACTATAAGTCGTGTTCTTTTTTGAGCCAAAATTTTTTTGGTCTGAGATTAAGCTCAAATTGTGTTTGCACATACTTTAAACTTAGTTAAATGTCGGAATAAAATCAGTTCTTATGTAGCTCAAGAATTTTTCAATTTGGAGAGGTTTGAAGACTGTCCCAAAAAAACTAAAATAATTTTCTACAAAAACTATCACAATTCTAGAACTATTGCCGATATCGAGATACAGATTATTTGATTTTTATCCATTAACGTCCCTTCATATTATATATGAGTTTTATCGAATTTGGTGGACTTTCATTTCACACAACTATAAGTCGTGTTCTTTTTTGAGCCAAAATTTTTTTGGTCTGAGATTAAGCTCAAATTGTGTCCGCCCATACGTTAAACTTAGTTAAATGTCAAAGTAAAATCAGTTCTTATGTAACTCAAGAATTTTTCAATTTAGAGAGGTTTGAAGACTTCGAAAAAAACAAAAATAATTTTCTATAAAAACTATCACAATTCTAAAACTATTGCAGATATCGAGATACAGATTATTTGATTTTTATCCATTAACGTCCCTTCATATTATATATGAGTTTTATCGAATTTGGCGGACTTTCATTTCACACAACTATAAGTCGTGTTCTTTTTTGAGCCAAAATTTTTTTGGTCTGAGATTAAGCTCAAATTGTGTTTGCACATACTTTAAACTTAGTTAAATGTCGGAATAAAATCAGTTCTTATGTAGCTCAAGAATTTTTCAATTTGGAGAGGTTTGAAGACTGTCCCAAAAGACTAAAATAATTTTCTACAAAAACTATCACAATTCTAGAACTATTGCCGATATCGAGTTACAGATTATTTGATTTTTATCCATTAACGTCCCTTCATATTATATATGCGTTTTATCGAATTTGGCGGACTTTCATTTTTTCGCAATTTTTGCATACTATAAGCCGTGTTCTTTTTTGAGCCAAAATTTTTTTGGTCTGAGATTACGCTCAAATTGTGTCCGCCCATACTTTAAACTTAGTTAAATGTCGAAGTAAAATCAGTTCTTATGTAACTCAAGAATTTTTCAATTTAGAGAGGTTTGAAGACTTCCAAAAAACAAAAATAATTTTCTATAAGAACTGTCACAATTCTAAAACTATTGCCGATATCGAGTTACAGATTATTTGATTTTTATCCATTAACGTCCCTTTATTATATATGAGTTTTATCGAATTTAGCGGACTTTCATTTTTTTGCAATTTTTCCATACTATAAGTCGTGTTCTTTTTTGAGCCAAAATTTTTTTGGTCTGAGATTACGCTCAAATTGTGTCCGCCCATACGTTAAACTTAGTTAAATGTCGGAGTAAAATCAGTTCTTATGTAACTCAAGAATTTTTCAATTTAGAGAGGTTTGAAGACTTCGAAAAAAACAAAAATAATTTTCTATAAAAATTATAACAATTCTAAAAACTATTGCAGATATCGAGTTACAGATTATTTGATTTTTATCCATTAACGTCCCTTCATATTATATATCAGTTTTATCGAATTTGGCGTACTTTCATTTTTTCGCAATTTTTCCATACTATATAAGTCGTGTTCTTTTTTGAGCCAAAATTTTTTTGGTCTGAGATTAAGCTCAAATTGTGTCCGCCCATACTTTAAACTTAGTTAAATGTCGGAGTAAAATCAGTTCTTATGTAGCTCAAGAATTTTTCAATTTGGAGAGGTTTGAAGACTGTCCCAAAAAACTAAAATAATTTTCTACAAAAACTATCACAATTCTAGAACTATTGCCGATATCGAGTTACAGATTATTTGATTTTTATCCATTAACGTCCCTTCATATTATATATGAGTTTTATCGAATTTGGCGGACTTTCATTTTTTCGCAATTTTTCCATACTATAATAAGTCGTGTTCTTTTTTGAGCCAAAATTTTTTTGGTCTGAGATTATGCTCAAATTGTGTCCGCCCATACTTTAAACTTAGTTAAATGTCGGAGTAAAATCAGTTCTTATGTAACTCAAGAATTTTTCAATTTAGAGAGGTTTGAAGACTTCGAAAAAAACAAAAATAATTTTCTATAAAAACTATCACAATTCTAAAAACTATTGCAGATATCGAGTTACAGATTATTTGATTTTTATCCACTAACGTCCCTTCATATTATATATGAGTTTTATCGAATTTGGCGGACTTTCATTTTTTCGCAATTTTTCCATACTATAAGTCGTGTTCTTTTTTGAGCCAAAATTTTTTTGGTCTGAGATTAAGCTCAAATTGTGTCCGCCCATACTTTAAACTTAGTTAAATGTCGGAGTAAAATCAGTTCTTATGTAACTCAAGAATTTTTCAATTTAGAGAGGTTTGAAAACTTCCAAAAAGAAAAATAATATTCTACAAAAACTATCACAATTCTAAAAACTATTGCAGATATCGAGTTACAGATTATTTGATTTTTATCCATTAACGTCTCTTCATATTATATATGAGTTTTATCGAATTTGGCGGACTTTCATTTTTTCGTAACTTTTCCATACTATAAGTCGTGTTCTTTTTTGAGCCAAAATTTTTTTGGTCTGAGATTACGCTCAAATTGTGTCCGCCCATACTTTAAACTTAGTTAAATGTCGAAGTAAAATCAGTTCTTATGTAACTCAAGAATTTTTCAATTTAGAGAGGTTTGAAGACTTCCAAAAAACAAAAATAATTTTCTATAAAAACTATCACAATTCTAAAACTATTGCCGATATCGAGTTACAGATTATTTGATTTTTATCCATTAACGCCTCTTCATATTATTTATGAGTTTTATCGAATATGGCGGACTTTCATTTTTTCGCAATTTTTCCATACTATATAAGTCGTGTTCTTTTTTGAGCCAAAATTTTTTTGGTCTGAGATTAAGCTCAAATTGTGTCCGCCCATACGTTAAACTTAGTTAAATGTCAAAGTAAAATCAGTTCTTATGTAACTCAAGAATTTTTCAATTTAGAGAGGTTTGAAGACTTCGAAAAAAACAAAAATAATTTTCTATAAAAACTATCACAATTTTAAAACTATTGCAGATATCGAGATACAGATTATTTGATTTTTATCCATTCATATTATATATGAGTTTTATCAAATTTGGCGGACTTTCATTTCACACAACTATAAGTCGTGTTCTTTTTTGAGCCAAAATTTTTTTGGTCTGAGATTAAGCTCAATTTGTGTTTGCACATACTTTAAACTTAGTTAAATGTCGGAATAAAATCAGTTCTTATGTAGCTCAAGAATTTTTCAATTTGGAGAGGTTTGAAGACTGTCCCAAAAAACTAAAATAATTTTCTACAAAAACTATCACAATTCTAGAACTATTGCCGATATCGAGTTACAGATTATTTGATTTTTATCCATTAACGTTCCTTCATATTATATATGAGTTTTATCGAATTTGGCGGACTTTCATTTTTTCGCAATTTTTCCATACTATAAGTCGTGTTCTTTTTTTGAGCCAAAATTTTTTTGGTCTGAGATTACGCTCAAATTGTGTCCGCCCATACTTTAAACTTAGTTAAATGTCGAAGTAAAATCAGTTCTTATGTAACTCAAGAATTTTTCAATTTAGAGAGGTTTGGAGACTTCCAAAAAACAAAAATAATTTTCTATAAAAACTGTCACAATTCTAAAACTATTGCCGATATCGAGTTACAGATTATTTGATTTTTATCCATTAACGTCCCTTTATTATATATGAGTTTTATCGAATTTGGCGGACTTTCATTTTTTCGCAATTTTTCCATACGTGTCGTGTTCTTTTTTGAGCCAAAATTTTTTTGGTCTGAGATTAAGCTCAAATTGTGTCCGCCCATACGTTAAACTTAGTTAAATGTCAAAGTAAAATCAGTTCTTATGTAACTCAAGAATTTTTCAATTTAGAGAATTTTGAAGACTTCCAAAAAACAAAAATAATTTTCTATAAAAACTATCACAATTCTAAAACTATTGCAGATATCGAGATACAGATTATTTGATTTTTATCCATTAACGTCCCTTCATATTATATATGAGTTTTATCGAATTTGGCGGACTTTCATTTCACACAACTATAAGTCGTGTTCTTTTTTGAGCCAAAATTTTTTTGGTCTGAGATTAAGCTCAAATTGTGTTTGCACATACTTTAAACTTAGTTAAATGTCGGAATAAAATCAGTTCTTATGTAGCTCAAGAATTTTTCAATTTGGAGAGGTTTGAAGACTGTCCCAAAAAACTATAATAATTTTCTACAAAAACTATCACAATTCTAGAACTATTGCCGATATCGAGTTACAGATTATTTGATTTTTATCCATTAACGTCCCTTCATATTATATATGAGTTTTATCGAATTTGGCGGACTTTCATTTTTTCGCAATTTTTGCATACTATAAGTCGTGTTCTTTTTTGAGCCAAAATTTTTTTGGTCTGAGATTACGCTCAAATTGTGTCCGCCCAAACTTTAAACTTAGTTAAATGTCGAAGTAAAATCAGTTCTTATGTAACTCAAGAATTTTTCAATTTAGAGAGGTTTGAAGACTTCCAAAAAACAAAAATAATTTTCTATAAAAACTGTCACAATTCTAAAACTATTGCCGATATCGAGTTACAGATTATTTGATTTTTATCCATTAACGTCCCTTTATTATATATGAGTTTTATCGAATTTAGCGGACTTTCATTTTTTTGCAATTTTTCCATACTATAAGTCGTGTTCTTTTTTGAGCCAAAATTTTTTTGGTCTGAGATTACGCTCAAATTGTGTCCGCCCATACGTTAAACTTAGTTAAATGTCGGAGTAAAATCAGTTCTTATGTAACTCAAGAATTTTTCAATTTAGAGAGGTTTGAAGACTTCGAAAAAAACAAAAATAATTTTCTATAAAAACTATAACAATTCTAAAAACTATTGCAGATATCGAGTTACAGATTATTTGATTTTTATCCATTAACGTCCCTTCATATTATATATCAGTTTTATCGAATTTGGCGTACTTTCATTTTTTCGCAATTTTTCCATACTATATGTCGTGTTCTTTTTTGAGCCAAAATTTTTTTGGTCTGAGATTAAGCTCAAATTGTGTCCGCCCATACTTTAAACTTAGTTAAATGTCGGAGTAAAATCAGTTATTATGTAGCTCAAGAATTTTTCAATTTGGAGAGGTTTGAAGACTGTCCCAAAAAACTAAAATAATTTTCTACAAAAACTATCACAATTCTAGAACTATTGCCGATATCGAGTTACAGATTATTTGATTTTTATCCATTAACGTCCCTTCATATTATATATGAGTTTTATCGAATTTGGCGGACTTTCATTTTTTCGCAATTTTTCCATACTATAAGTCGTGTTCTTTTTTGAGCCAAAATTTTTTTGGTCTGAGATTATGCTCAAATTGTGTCCGCCCATACTTTAAACTTAGTTAAATGTCGGAGTAAAATCAGTTCTTATGTAACTCAAGAATTTTTCAATTTAGAGAGGTTTGAAGACTTCGAAAAAAACAAAAATAATTTTCTATACAAACTATCACAATTCTAAAAACTATTGCAGATATCGAGTTACAGATTATTTGATTTTTATCCACTAACGTCCCTTCATATTATATATGAGTTTTATCGAATTTGGCGGACTTTCATTTTTTCGCAATTTTTCCATACTATAAGTCGTGTTCTTTTTTGAGCCAAAATTTTTTTGGTCTGAGATTAAGCTCAAATTGTGTCCGCCCATACTTTAAACTTAGTTAAATGTCGGAGTAAAATCAGTTCTTATGTAACTCAAGAATTTTTCAATTTAGAGAGGTTTGAAAACTTCCAAAAAGAAAAATAATATTCTACAAAAACTATCACAATTCTAAAAACTATTGCAGATATCGAGTTACAGATTATTTGATTTTTATCCATTAACGTCTCTATATTATATATGAGTTTTATCGAATTTGGCGGACTTTCATTTTTTCGTAACTTTTCCATACTATAAGTCGTGTTCTTTTTTGAGCCAAAATTTTTTTGGTCTGAGATTACGCTCAAATTGTTTCCGCCCATACTTTAAACTTAGTTAAATGTCGAAGTAAAATCAGTTCTTATGTAACTCAAGAATTTTTCAATTTAGAGAGGTTTGAAGACTTCCAAAAAACAAAAATAATTTTCTATAAAAACTATCACAATTCTAAAACTATTGCCGATATCGAGTTACAGATTATTTGATTTTTATCCATTAACGCCTCTTCATATTATTTATGAGTTTTATCGAATATGGCGGACTTTCATTTTTTCGCAATTTTTCCATACTATATAAGTCGTGTTCTTTTTTGAGCCAAAATCTTTTTGGTCTGAGATTAAGCTCAAATTGTGTCCGCCCATACGTTAAACTTAGTTAAATGTCAAAGTAAAATCAGTTCTTATGTAACTCAAGAATTTTTCAATTTAGAGAGGTTTGAAGACTTCGAAAAAAACAAAAATAATTTTCTATAAAAATTATCACAATTCTAAAACTATTGCAGATATCGAGATACAGATTATTTGATTTTTATCCATTAACGTCCCTTCATATTATATATGAGTTTTATCGAATTTGGCGGACTTTCATTTCACACAACTATAAGTCGTGTTCTTTTTTGAGCCAAAATTTTTTTGGTCTGAGATTAAGCTCAAATTGTGTTTGCACATACTTTAAACTTACTTAAATGTCGGAATAAAATCAGTTCTTATGTAGCTCAAGAATTTTTCAATTTGGAGAGGTTTGAAGACTGTCCCAAAAAAACTAAAATAATTTTCTACAAAAACTATCACAATTCTAGAACTATTGCCGATATCGAGATACAGATTATTTGATTTTTATCCATTAACGTCCCTTCATATTATATATGAGTTTTATCGAATTTGGTGGACTTTCATTTCACACAACTATAAGTCGTGTTCTTTTTTGAGCCAAAATTTTTTTGGTCTGAGATTAAGCTCAAATTGTGTCCGCCCATACGTTAAACTCAGTTAAATGTCAAAGTAAAATCAGTTCTTATGTAACTCAAGAATTTTTCAATTTAGAGAGGTTTGAAGACTTCGAAAAAAACAAAAATAATTTTCTATAAAAACTATCACAATTCTAAAACTATTGCAGATATCGAGATACAGATTATTTGATTTTTATCCATTAACGTCCCTTCATATTATATATGAGTTTTATCGAATTTGGCGGACTTTCATTTCACACAACTATAAGTCGTGTTCTTTTTTGAGCCAAAATTTTTTTGGTCTGAGATTAAGCTCAAATTGTGTTTGCACATACTTTAAACTTAGTTAAATGTCGGAATAAAATCAGTTCTTATGTAGCTCAAGAATTTTTCAATTTGGAGAGGTTTGAAGACTGTCCCAAAAAACTAAAATAATTTTCTACAAAAACTATCACAATTCTAGAACTATTGCCGATATCGAGTTACAGATTATTTGATTTTTATCCATTAACGTCCCTTCATATTATATATGAGTTTTATCGAATTTGGCGGACTTTCATTTTTTCGCAATTTTTGCATACTATAAGTCGTGTTCTTTTTTGAGCCAAAATTTTTTTGGTCTGAGATTACGCTCAAATTGTGTCCGCCCATACTTTAAACTTAGTTAAATGTCGAAGTAAAATCAGTTCTTATGTAACTCAAGAATTTTTCAATTTAGAGAGGTTTGAAGACTTCCAAAAAACAAAAATAATTTTCTATAAGAACTGTCACAATTCTAAAACTATTGCCGATATCGAGTTACAGATTATTTGATTTTTATCCATTAACGTCCCTTTATTATATATGAGTTTTATCGAATTTAGCGGACTTTCATTTTTTTGCAATTTTTCCATACTATAAGTCGTGTTCTTTTTTGAGCCAAAATTTTTTTGGTCTGAGATTACGCTCAAATTGTGTCCGCCCATACGTTAAACTTAGTTAAATGTCGGAGTAAAATCAGTTCTTATGTAACTCAAGAATTTTTCAATTTAGAGAGGTTTGAAGACCTCGAAAAAAACAAAAATAATTTTCTATAAAAATTATAACAATTCTAAAAACTATTGCAGATATCGAGTTACAGATTATTTGATTTTTATCCATTAACGTCCCTTCATATTATATATCAGTTTTATCGAATTTGGCGTACTTTCATTTTTTCGCAATTTTTCCATACTATATAAGTCGTGTTCTTTTTTGAGCCAAAATTTTTTTGGTCTGAGATTAAGCTCAAATTGTGTCCGCCCATACTTTAAACTTAGTTAAATGTCGGAGTAAAATCAGTTCTTATGTAGCTCAAGAATTTTTCAATTTGGAGAGGTTTGAAGACTGTCCCAAAAAACTAAAATAATTTTCTACAAAAACTATCACAATTCTAGAACTATTGCCGATATCGAGTTACAGATTATTTGATTTTTATCCATTAACGTCCCTTCATATTATATATGAGTTTTATCGAATTTGGCGGACTTTCATTTTTTCGCAATTTTTCCATACTATAATAAGTCGTGTTCTTTTTTGAGCCAAAATTTTTTTGGTCTGAGATTATGCTCAAATTGTGTCCGCCCATACTTTAAACTTAGTTAAATGTCGGAGTAAAATCAGTTCTTATGTAACTCAAGAATTTTTCAATTTAGAGAGGTTTGAAGACTTCGAAAAAAACAAAAATAATTTTCTATAAAAACTATCACAATTCTAAAAACTATTGCAGATATCGAGTTACAGATTATTTGATTTTTATCCACTAACGTCCCTTCATATTATATATGAGTTTTATCGAATTTGGCGGACTTTCATTTTTTCGCAATTTTTCCATACTATAAGTCGTGTTCTTTTTTGAGCCAAAATTTTTTTGGTCTGAGATTAAGCTCAAATTGTGTCCGCCCATACTTTAAACTTAGTTAAATGTCGGAGTAAAATCAGTTCTTATGTAACTCAAGAATTTTTCAATTTAGAGAGGTTTGAAAACTTCCAAAAAGAAAAATAATATTCTACAAAAACTATCACAATTCTAAAAACTATTGCAGATATCGAGTTACAGATTATTTGATTTTTATCCATTAACGTCTCTTCATATTATATATGAGTTTTATCGAATTTGGCGGACTTTCATTTTTTGGTAACTTTTCCATACTATAAGTCGTGTTCTTTTTTGAGCCAAAATTTTTTTGGTCTGAGATTACGCTCAAATTGTGTCCGCCCATTTTTTTTTTTTTTGTTCCCTCAGGGCTCGTCCGCGGCCTTGCCGCCCCGATAGCACCGCAACCCTTGGTTGATTGTGCATACCCCTAGTCTTACTCCACCCATTCCAAAATCACTGTGCCTTGAACTAGTCTGCACAGCGATTGGTAGGGTGAAGTTTTATATCCGCCCATACTTTAAACTTAGTTAAATGTCGAAGTAAAATCAGTTCTTATGTAACTCAAGAATTTTTCAATTTAGAGAGGTTTGAAGACTTCCAAAAAACAAAAATAATATTCTACAAAAACTATCACAATTCTAAAAACTATTGCAGATATCGAGTTACAGATTATTTGATTTTTATCCATTAACGTCTCTTCATATTATATATGAGTTTTATCGAATTTGGCGGACTTTCATTTTTTGGTAACTTTTCCATACTATAAGTCGTGTTCTTTTTTGAGCCAAAATTTTTTTGGTCTGAGATTAAGCTCAAATTGTGTCCGCCCATACGTTAAACTTAGTTAAATGTCAAAGTAAAATCAGTTCTTATGTAACTCAAGAATTTTTCAATTTAGAGAGGTTTGAAGACTTCGAAAAAAACAAAAATAATTTTCTATAAAAACTATCACAATTTTAAAACTATTGCAGATATCGAGATACAGATTATTTGATTTTTATCCATTCATATTATATATGAGTTTTATCAAATTTGGCGGACTTTCATTTCACACAACTATAAGTCGTGTTCTTTTTTGAGCCAAAATTTTTTTGGTCTGAGATTAAGCTCAAATTGTGTTTGCACATACTTTAAACTTAGTTAAATGTCGGAATAAAATCAGTTCTTATGTAGCTCAAGAATTTTTCAATTTGGAGAGGTTTGAAGACTGTCCCAAAAAACTAAAATAATTTTCTACAAAAACTATCACAATTCTAGAACTATTGCCGATATCGAGTTACAGATTATTTGATTTTTATCCATTAACGTTCCTTCATATTATATATGAGTTTTATCGAATTTGGCGGACTTTCATTTTTTCGCAATTTTTCCATACTATAAGTCGTGTTCTTTTTTGAGCCAAAATTTTTTTGGTCTGAGATTACGCTCAAATTGTGTCCGCCCATACTTTAAACTTAGTTAAATGTCGAAGTAAAATCAGTTCTTATGTAACTCAAGAATTTTTCAATTTAGAGAGGTTTGGAGACTTCCAAAAAACAAAAATAATTTTCTATAAAAACTGTCACAATTCTAAAACTATTGCCGATATCGAGTTACAGATTATTTGATTTTTATCCATTAACGTCCCTTTATTATATATGAGTTTTATCGAATTTGGCGGACTTTCATTTTTTCGCAATTTTTCCATACGTGTCGTGTTCTTTTTTGAGCCAAAATTTTTTTGGTCTGAGATTAAGCTCAAATTGTGTCCGCCCATACGTTAAACTTAGTTAAATGTCAAAGTAAAATCAGTTCTTATGTAACTCAAGAATTTTTCAATTTAGAGAGGTTTGAAGACTTCCAAAAAACAAAAATAATTTTCTATAAAAACTATCACAATTCTAAAACTATTGCAGATATCGAGATACAGATTATTTGATTTTTATCCATTAACGTCCCTTCATATTATATATGAGTTTTATCGAATTTGGCGGACTTTCATTTCACACAACTATAAGTCGTGTTCTTTTTTGAGCCAAAATTTTTTTGGTCTGAGATTAAGCTCAAATTGTGTTTGCACATACTTTAAACTTAGTTAAATGTCGGAATAAAATCAGTTCTTATGTAGCTCAAGAATTTTTCAATTTGGAGAGGTTTGAAGACTGTCCCAAAAAACTAAAATAATTTTCTATAAAAACTATAACAATTCTAAAAACTATTGCAGATATCGAGTTACAGATTATTTGATTTTTATCCATTAACGTCCCTTCATATTATATATCAGTTTTATCGAATTTGGCGTACTTTCATTTTTTCGCAATTTTTCCATACTATATGTCGTGTTCTTTTTTGAGCCAAAATTTTTTTGGTCTGAGATTAAGCTCAAATTGTGTCCGCCCATACTTTAAACTTAGTTAAATGTCGGAGTAAAATCAGTTATTATGTAGCTCAAGAATTTTTCAATTTGGAGAGGTTTGAAGACTGTCCCAAAAAACTAAAATAATTTTCTACAAAAACTATCACAATTCTAGAACTATTGCCGATATCGAGTTACAGATTATTTGATTTTTATCCATTAACGTCCCTTCATATTATATATGAGTTTTATCGAATTTGGCGGACTTTCATTTTTTCGCAATTTTTCCATACTATAAGTCGTGTTCTTTTTTGAGCCAAAATTTTTTTGGTCTGAGATTATGCTCAAATTGTGTCCGCCCATACTTTAAACTTAGTTAAATGTCGGAGTAAAATCAGTTCTTATGTAACTCAAGAATTTTTCAATTTAGAGAGGTTTGAAGACTTCGAAAAAAACAAAAATAATTTTCTATAAAAACTATCACAATTCTAAAAACTATTGCAGATATCGAGTTACAGATTATTTGATTTTTATCCACTAACGTCCCTTCATATTATATATGAGTTTTATCGAATTTGGCGGACTTTCATTTTTTCGCAATTTTTCCATACTATAAGTCGTGTTCTTTTTTGAGCCAAAATTTTTTTGGTCTGAGATTAAGCTCAAATTGTGTCCGCCCATACTTTAAACTTAGTTAAATGTCGGAGTAAAATCAGTTCTTATGTAACTCAAGAATTTTTCAATTTAGAGAGGTTTGAAAACTTCCAAAAAGAAAAATAATATTCTACAAAAACTATCACAATTCTAAAAACTATTGCAGATATCGAGTTACAGATTATTTGATTTTTATCCATTAACGTCTCTTTATATTATATATGAGTTTTATCGAATTTGGCGGACTTTCATTTTTTCGTAACTTTTCCATACTATAAGTCGTGTTCTTTTTTGAGCCAAAATTTTTTTGGTCTGAGATTACGCTCAAATTGTGTCCGCCCATACTTTAAACTTAGTTAAATGTCGAAGTAAAATCAGTTCTTATGTAACTCAAGAATTTTTCAATTTAGAGAGGTTTGAAGACTTCCAAAAAACAAAAATAATTTTCTATAAAAACTATCACAATTCTAAAACTATTGCCGATATCGAGTTACAGATTATTTGATTTTTATCCATTAACGCCTCTTCATATTATTTATGAGTTTTATCGAATATGGCGGACTTTCATTTTTTCGCAATTTTTCCATACTATATAAGTCGTGTTCTTTTTTGAGCCAAAATTTTTTTGGTCTGAGATTAAGCTCAAATTGTGTCCGCCCATACGTTAAACTTAGTTAAATGTCAAAGTAAAATCAGTTCTTATGTAACTCAAGAATTTTTCAATTTAGAGAGGTTTGAAGACTTCGAAAAAAACAAAAATAATTTTCTATAAAAACTATCACAATTTTAAAACTATTGCAGATATCGAGATACAGATTATTTGATTTTTATCCATTCATATTATATATGAGTTTTATCAAATTTGGCGGACTTTCATTTCACACAACTATAAGTCGTGTTCTTTTTTGAGCCAAAATTTTTTTGGTCTGAGATTAAGCTCAAATTGTGTTTGCACATACTTTAAACTTAGTTAAATGTCGGAATAAAATCAGTTCTTATGTAGCTCAAGAATTTTTCAATTTGGAGAGGTTTGAAGACTGTCCCAAAAAACTAAAATAATTTTCTACAAAAACTATCACAATTCTAGAACTATTGCCGATATCGAGTTACAGATTATTTGATTTTTATCCATTAACGTTCCTTCATATTATATATGAGTTTTATCGAATTTGGCGGACTTTCATTTTTTCGCAATTTTTCCATACTATAAGTCGTGTTCTTTTTTGAGCCAAAATTTTTTTGGTCTGAGATTACGCTCAAATTGTGTCCGCCCATACTTTAAACTTAGTTAAATGTCGAAGTAAAATCAGTTCTTATGTAACTCAAGAATTTTTCAATTTAGAGAGGTTTGGAGACTTCCAAAAAACAAAAATAATTTTCTATAAAAACTGTCACAATTCTAAAACTATTGCCGATATCGAGTTACAGATTATTTGATTTTTATCCATTAACGTCCCTTTATTATATATGAGTTTTATCGAATTTGGCGGACATTCATTTTTTCGCAATTTTTCCATACGTGTCGTGTTCTTTTTTGAGCCAAAATTTTTTTGGTCTGAGATTAAGCTCAAATTGTGTCCGCCCATACGTTAAACTTAGTTAAATGTCAAAGTAAAATCAGTTCTTATGTAACTCAAGAATTTTTCAATTTAGAGAGGTTTGAAGACTTCCAAAAAACAAAAATAATTTTCTATAAAAACTATCACAATTCTAAAACTATTGCAGATATGGAGTTACAGATTATTTGATTTTTATCCATTAACGTCCCTTCATATTATTTATGAGTTTTATCGAATTTGGCGGACTTTCATTTTTTCGCATTTTTTCCATACTATAAAGTCGTGTTCTTTTTTGAGCCAAAATTTTTTTGGTCTGAGATTACGCTCAAATTGTGTCCGCCCATACTTTAAACTTAGTTAAATGTCGGAGTAAAATCAGTTCTTATGTAACTCAAGAATTTTTCAATTTGGAGAGGTTTGAAGACTGTCCCTAAAAACTAAAATAATTTTCTATAAAAACTATCACAATTCTAAAACTATTGCAGATATCGAAATACAGATTATTTGATTTTTATCCATTTACGTCCCTTCATATTATATATGAGTTTTATCGAATTTGGCGGACTTTCATTTCACACAACTATAAGTCGTGTTCTTTTTTGAGCCAAAAATAATTTTCTATAAAAACTATCACAATTCTAAAACTATTGCAGATATCGAGTTACAGATTATTTGATTTTTATCCATTAACGTTACTTCATATTATATATGAGTTTTATCGAATATGGCGGACTTTCATTTTTTCACAATTTTTCCATACTACGTCGTGTTCTTTTTTGAGCCAAAATTTTTTTGGTCTGAGATTAAGCTCAAATTGTGTCCGCCCATATGTTAAACTTAGTTAAATGTCAAAGTAAAATCAGTTCCTATGTAACTCAAGAATTTTTCAATTTAGAGAGGTTTGAAGACTTCCAAAAACAAAAATAATTTTCTACAAAAACTATTACAATTCTAAAAACTATTGCCAATATCGAGTTACAGATTATTTGATTTTTATCCATTAACGTCCCTTCATATTATTTATGAGTTTTATCTAATTTGGCGGACTTTCATAAGTCTTTCATAAGTCGTGTTCTTTTTTGAGCCAAAATTTTTTTGGTCTGAGATTACGCTCAAATTGTGTCCGCCCATACTTTAAACTTAGTTGAATGTCGGAGTAAAATCAGTTCTTATGTAACTCAAGAATTTTTCAATTTAGAGAGGTTTGAAGACTTCCAAAAACAAAAATAATTTTCTACAAAAACTATCACAATTCTAAAAACTATTGCAGATATCGAGTTACAGATTATTTGATTTTTATCCATTAACGTCCCTTCATATTATATATGAGTTTTATCGAATTTGGCGGACTTTAATTTTTTCGCAATTTTTCCATACTATAAGTCGTGTTCTTTTTTGAGCCAAAATTTTTTTGGTCTGAGATTACGCTCAAATTGTGTTTGCCCATACTTTAAACTTAGTTAAATGTCGGAGTAAAATCAGTTCTTATGTAACTCAAGATATTTTCAATTTAGAGAGGTTTGAAGACTTCGAAAAAAACAAAAATAATTTTCTATAAAAACTATCACAATTCTAAAACTATTGCAGATATCGAGTTACAGATTATTTGATTTTTATCCATTAACGTTACTTCATATTATATATGAGTTTTATCGAATATGGCGGACTTTCATTTTTTCGCAATTTTTCCATACTATAAGTCGTATTCTTTTTGAGCCAAAATTTTTTTGGTCTGAGGTTAAGCTCAAATTGTGTTTGCACATACTTTAAACTTAGTTAAATGTCGGAGTAAAATCAGTTCCTATGTAACTCAAGAATTTTTCAATTTAGAGAGGTTTGAAGACTTCCAAAAACAAAAATAATTTTCTACAAAAACTATCACAATTCTAAAAACTATTGCAGATATCGAGTTACAGATTATTTGATTTTTATCCATTAACGTCCCTTCATATTATTTATGAGTTTTATCGAATTTGGCGGACTTTCATAAGTCTTTCATAAGTCGTGTTCTTTTTTGAGCCAAAATTTTTTTGGTCTGAGATTACGCTCAAATTGTGTCCGCCCATACTTTAAACTTAGTTAAATGTCGGAGTAAAATCAGTTCTTATGTAACTTAAGAATTTTTCAATTTAGAGAGGTTTGAAGACTTCGAAAAAAACAAAAATAATTTTCTATAAAAACTATCACAATTCTAAAACTATTGCAGATATCGAGTTACAGATTATTTGATGTTTATCCATTAACGTTACTTCATATTATATATGAGTTTTATCGAATTTGGCGGACTTTCATAAGTCTTTCATAAGTCGTGTTCTTTTTTGAGCCAAAATTTTTTTGGTCTGAGATTACGCTCAAATTGTGTCCTCCCATACTTTAAACTTAGTTAAATGTCGGAGTAAAATCAGTTCTTATGTAACTCAAGAATTTTTCAATTTAGAGAGGTTTGAAGACTTCGTAAAAAAACAAAAATAATTTTCTATAAAAACTATCACAATTCTAGAACTATTGCCGATATCGAGTTACAGATTATTTGATTTTTATCCATTAACGTCCCTTAATATTATATATGAGTTTTATCGAATTTGGCGGACTTTCATTTTTTCGCAATTTTTCCTTACTATAAGTCGTGTTCTTTTTTGAGCCAAAATTTTTTTGGTCTGAGATTATGCTCAAATTGTGTCCGCCCATACTTTAAACTTAGTTAAATGTCGGAGTAAAATCAGTTCTTATGTAACTCAAGAATTTTTCAATTTAGAGAGGTTTGAAGACTTCGAAAAAAACAAAAATAATTTTCTATAAAAACTATCACAATTCTAAAAACTATTGCAGATATCGAGTTACAGATTATTTGATTTTTATCCACTAACGTCCCTTCATATTATATATGAGTTTTATCGAATTTGGCGGACTTTCATTTTTTCGCAATTTTTCCATACTATAAGTCGTGTTCTTTTTTGAGCCAAAATTTTTTTGGTCTGAGATTAAGCTCAAATTGTGTCCGCCCATACTTTAAACTTAGTTAAATGTCGGAGTAAAATCAGTTCTTATGTAACTCAAGAATTTTTCAATTTAGAGAGGTTTGAAAACTTCCAAAAAGAAAAATAATATTCTACAAAAACTATCACAATTCTAAAAACTATTGCAGATATCGAGTTACAGATTATTTGATTTTTATCCATTAACGTCTCTTCATATTATATATGAGTTTTATCGAATTTGGCGGACTTTCATTTTTTCGTAACTTTTCCATACTATAAGTCGTGTTCTTTTTTGAGCCAAAATTTTTTTGGTCTGAGATTACGCTCAAATTGTGTCCGCCCATACTTTAAACTTAGTTAAATGTCGAAGTAAAATCAGTTCTTATGTAACTCAAGAATTTTTCAATTTAGAGAGGTTTGAAGACTTCCAAAAAACAAAAATAATTTTCTATAAAAACTATCACAATTCTAAAACTATTGCCGATATCGAGTTACAGATTATTTGATTTTTATCCATTAACGCCTCTTCATATTATTTATGAGTTTTATCGAATATGGCGGACTTTCATTTTTTCGCAATTTTTCCATACTATATAAGTCGTGTTCTTTTTTGAGCCAAAATTTTTTTGGTCTGAGATTAAGCTCAAATTGTGTCCGCCCATACGTTAAACTTAGTTAAATGTCAAAGTAAAATCAGTTCTTATGTAACTCAAGAATTTTTCAATTTAGAGAGGTTTGAAGACTTCGAAAAAAACAAAAATAATTTTCTATAAAAACTATCACAATTTTAAAACTATTGCAGATATCGAGATACAGATTATTTGATTTTTATCCATTCATATTATATATGAGTTTTATCAAATTTGGCGGACTTTCATTTCACACAACTATAAGTCGTGTTCTTTTTTGAGCCAAAATTTTTTTGGTCTGAGATTAAGCTCAATTTGTGTTTGCACATACTTTAAACTTAGTTAAATGTCGGAATAAAATCAGTTCTTATGTAGCTCAAGAATTTTTCAATTTGGAGAGGTTTGAAGACTGTCCCAAAAAACTAAAATAATTTTCTACAAAAACTATCACAATTCTAGAACTATTGCCGATATCGAGTTACAGATTATTTGATTTTTATCCATTAACGTTCCTTCATATTATATATGAGTTTTATCGAATTTGGCGGACTTTCATTTTTTCGCAATTTTTCCATACTATAAGTCGTGTTCTTTTTTTGAGCCAAAATTTTTTTGGTCTGAGATTACGCTCAAATTGTGTCCGCCCATACTTTAAACTTAGTTAAATGTCGAAGTAAAATCAGTTCTTATGTAACTCAAGAATTTTTCAATTTAGAGAGGTTTGGAGACTTCCAAAAAACAAAAATAATTTTCTATAAAAACTGTCACAATTCTAAAACTATTGCCGATATCGAGTTACAGATTATTTGATTTTTATCCATTAACGTCCCTTTATTATATATGAGTTTTATCGAATTTGGCGGACTTTCATTTTTTCGCAATTTTTCCATACGTGTCGTGTTCTTTTTTGAGCCAAAATTTTTTTGGTCTGAGATTAAGCTCAAATTGTGTCCGCCCATACGTTAAACTTAGTTAAATGTCAAAGTAAAATCAGTTCTTATGTAACTCAAGAATTTTTCAATTTAGAGAATTTTGAAGACTTCCAAAAAACAAAAATAATTTTCTATAAAAACTATCACAATTCTAAAACTATTGCAGATATCGAGATACAGATTATTTGATTTTTATCCATTAACGTCCCTTCATATTATATATGAGTTTTATCGAATTTGGCGGACTTTCATTTCACACAACTATAAGTCGTGTTCTTTTTTGAGCCAAAATTTTTTTGGTCTGAGATTAAGCTCAAATTGTGTTTGCACATACTTTAAACTTAGTTAAATGTCGGAATAAAATCAGTTCTTATGTAGCTCAAGAATTTTTCAATTTGGAGAGGTTTGAAGACTGTCCCAAAAAACTATAATAATTTTCTACAAAAACTATCACAATTCTAGAACTATTGCCGATATCGAGTTACAGATTATTTGATTTTTATCCATTAACGTCCCTTCATATTATATATGAGTTTTATCGAATTTGGCGGACTTTCATTTTTTCGCAATTTTTGCATACTATAAGTCGTGTTCTTTTTTGAGCCAAAATTTTTTTGGTCTGAGATTACGCTCAAATTGTGTCCGCCCAAACTTTAAACTTAGTTAAATGTCGAAGTAAAATCAGTTCTTATGTAACTCAAGAATTTTTCAATTTAGAGAGGTTTGAAGACTTCCAAAAAACAAAAATAATTTTCTATAAAAACTGTCACAATTCTAAAACTATTGCCGATATCGAGTTACAGATTATTTGATTTTTATCCATTAACGTCCCTTTATTATATATGAGTTTTATCGAATTTAGCGGACTTTCATTTTTTTGCAATTTTTCCATACTATAAGTCGTGTTCTTTTTTGAGCCAAAATTTTTTTGGTCTGAGATTACGCTCAAATTGTGTCCGCCCATACGTTAAACTTAGTTAAATGTCGGAGTAAAATCAGTTCTTATGTAACTCAAGAATTTTTCAATTTAGAGAGGTTTGAAGACTTCGAAAAAAACAAAAATAATTTTCTATAAAAACTATAACAATTCTAAAAACTATTGCAGATATCGAGTTACAGATTATTTGATTTTTATCCATTAACGTCCCTTCATATTATATATCAGTTTTATCGAATTTGGCGTACTTTCATTTTTTCGCAATTTTTCCATACTATATGTCGTGTTCTTTTTTGAGCCAAAATTTTTTTGGTCTGAGATTAAGCTCAAATTGTGTCCGCCCATACTTTAAACTTAGTTAAATGTCGGAGTAAAATCAGTTATTATGTAGCTCAAGAATTTTTCAATTTGGAGAGGTTTGAAGACTGTCCCAAAAAACTAAAATAATTTTCTACAAAAACTATCACAATTCTAGAACTATTGCCGATATCGAGTTACAGATTATTTGATTTTTATCCATTAACGTCCCTTCATATTATATATGAGTTTTATCGAATTTGGCGGACTTTCATTTTTTCGCAATTTTTCCATACTATAAGTCGTGTTCTTTTTTGAGCCAAAATTTTTTTGGTCTGAGATTATGCTCAAATTGTGTCCGCCCATACTTTAAACTTAGTTAAATGTCGGAGTAAAATCAGTTCTTATGTAACTCAAGAATTTTTCAATTTAGAGAGGTTTGAAGACTTCGAAAAAAACAAAAATAATTTTCTATACAAACTATCACAATTCTAAAAACTATTGCAGATATCGAGTTACAGATTATTTGATTTTTATCCACTAACGTCCCTTCATATTATATATGAGTTTTATCGAATTTGGCGGACTTTCATTTTTTCGCAATTTTTCCATACTATAAGTCGTGTTCTTTTTTGAGCCAAAATTTTTTTGGTCTGAGATTAAGCTCAAATTGTGTCCGCCCATACTTTAAACTTAGTTAAATGTCGGAGTAAAATCAGTTCTTATGTAACTCAAGAATTTTTCAATTTAGAGAGGTTTGAAAACTTCCAAAAAGAAAAATAATATTCTACAAAAACTATCACAATTCTAAAAACTATTGCAGATATCGAGTTACAGATTATTTGATTTTTATCCATTAACGTCTCTATATTATATATGAGTTTTATCGAATTTGGCGGACTTTCATTTTTTCGTAACTTTTCCATACTATAAGTCGTGTTCTTTTTTGAGCCAAAATTTTTTTGGTCTGAGATTACGCTCAAATTGTTTCCGCCCATACTTTAAACTTAGTTAAATGTCGAAGTAAAATCAGTTCTTATGTAACTCAAGAATTTTTCAATTTAGAGAGGTTTGAAGACTTCCAAAAAACAAAAATAATTTTCTATAAAAACTATCACAATTCTAAAACTATTGCCGATATCGAGTTACAGATTATTTGATTTTTATCCATTAACGCCTCTTCATATTATTTATGAGTTTTATCGAATATGGCGGACTTTCATTTTTTCGCAATTTTTCCATACTATATAAGTCGTGTTCTTTTTTGAGCCAAAATCTTTTTGGTCTGAGATTAAGCTCAAATTGTGTCCGCCCATACGTTAAACTTAGTTAAATGTCAAAGTAAAATCAGTTCTTATGTAACTCAAGAATTTTTCAATTTAGAGAGGTTTGAAGACTTCGAAAAAAACAAAAATAATTTTCTATAAAAATTATCACAATTCTAAAACTATTGCAGATATCGAGATACAGATTATTTGATTTTTATCCATTAACGTCCCTTCATATTATATATGAGTTTTATCGAATTTGGCGGACTTTCATTTCACACAACTATAAGTCGTGTTCTTTTTTGAGCCAAAATTTTTTTGGTCTGAGATTAAGCTCAAATTGTGTTTGCACATACTTTAAACTTACTTAAATGTCGGAATAAAATCAGTTCTTATGTAGCTCAAGAATTTTTCAATTTGGAGAGGTTTGAAGACTGTCCCAAAAAAACTAAAATAATTTTCTACAAAAACTATCACAATTCTAGAACTATTGCCGATATCGAGATACAGATTATTTGATTTTTATCCATTAACGTCCCTTCATATTATATATGAGTTTTATCGAATTTGGTGGACTTTCATTTCACACAACTATAAGTCGTGTTCTTTTTTGAGCCAAAATTTTTTTGGTCTGAGATTAAGCTCAAATTGTGTCCGCCCATACGTTAAACTCAGTTAAATGTCAAAGTAAAATCAGTTCTTATGTAACTCAAGAATTTTTCAATTTAGAGAGGTTTGAAGACTTCGAAAAAAACAAAAATAATTTTCTATAAAAACTATCACAATTCTAAAACTATTGCAGATATCGAGATACAGATTATTTGATTTTTATCCATTAACGTCCCTTCATATTATATATGAGTTTTATCGAATTTGGCGGACTTTCATTTCACACAACTATAAGTCGTGTTCTTTTTTGAGCCAAAATTTTTTTGGTCTGAGATTAAGCTCAAATTGTGTTTGCACATACTTTAAACTTAGTTAAATGTCGGAATAAAATCAGTTCTTATGTAGCTCAAGAATTTTTCAATTTGGAGAGGTTTGAAGACTGTCCCAAAAAACTAAAATAATTTTCTACAAAAACTATCACAATTCTAGAACTATTGCCGATATCGAGTTACAGATTATTTGATTTTTATCCATTAACGTCCCTTCATATTATATATGAGTTTTATCGAATTTGGCGGACTTTCATTTTTTCGCAATTTTTGCATACTATAAGTCGTGTTCTTTTTTGAGCCAAAATTTTTTTGGTCTGAGATTACGCTCAAATTGTGTCCGCCCATACTTTAAACTTAGTTAAATGTCGAAGTAAAATCAGTTCTTATGTAACTCAAGAATTTTTCAATTTAGAGAGGTTTGAAGACTTCCAAAAAACAAAAATAATTTTCTATAAGAACTGTCACAATTCTAAAACTATTGCCGATATCGAGTTACAGATTATTTGATTTTTATCCATTAACGTCCCTTTATTATATATGAGTTTTATCGAATTTAGCGGACTTTCATTTTTTTGCAATTTTTCCATACTATAAGTCGTGTTCTTTTTTGAGCCAAAATTTTTTTGGTCTGAGATTACGCTCAAATTGTGTCCGCCCATACGTTAAACTTAGTTAAATGTCGGAGTAAAATCAGTTCTTATGTAACTCAAGAATTTTTCAATTTAGAGAGGTTTGAAGACCTCGAAAAAAACAAAAATAATTTTCTATAAAAATTATAACAATTCTAAAAACTATTGCAGATATCGAGTTACAGATTATTTGATTTTTATCCATTAACGTCCCTTCATATTATATATCAGTTTTATCGAATTTGGCGTACTTTCATTTTTTCGCAATTTTTCCATACTATATAAGTCGTGTTCTTTTTTGAGCCAAAATTTTTTTGGTCTGAGATTAAGCTCAAATTGTGTCCGCCCATACTTTAAACTTAGTTAAATGTCGGAGTAAAATCAGTTCTTATGTAGCTCAAGAATTTTTCAATTTGGAGAGGTTTGAAGACTGTCCCAAAAAACTAAAATAATTTTCTACAAAAACTATCACAATTCTAGAACTATTGCCGATATCGAGTTACAGATTATTTGATTTTTATCCATTAACGTCCCTTCATATTATATATGAGTTTTATCGAATTTGGCGGACTTTCATTTTTTCGCAATTTTTCCATACTATAATAAGTCGTGTTCTTTTTTGAGCCAAAATTTTTTTGGTCTGAGATTATGCTCAAATTGTGTCCGCCCATACTTTAAACTTAGTTAAATGTCGGAGTAAAATCAGTTCTTATGTAACTCAAGAATTTTTCAATTTAGAGAGGTTTGAAGACTTCGAAAAAAACAAAAATAATTTTCTATAAAAACTATCACAATTCTAAAAACTATTGCAGATATCGAGTTACAGATTATTTGATTTTTATCCACTAACGTCCCTTCATATTATATATGAGTTTTATCGAATTTGGCGGACTTTCATTTTTTCGCAATTTTTCCATACTATAAGTCGTGTTCTTTTTTGAGCCAAAATTTTTTTGGTCTGAGATTAAGCTCAAATTGTGTCCGCCCATACTTTAAACTTAGTTAAATGTCGGAGTAAAATCAGTTCTTATGTAACTCAAGAATTTTTCAATTTAGAGAGGTTTGAAAACTTCCAAAAAGAAAAATAATATTCTACAAAAACTATCACAATTCTAAAAACTATTGCAGATATCGAGTTACAGATTATTTGATTTTTATCCATTAACGTCTCTTCATATTATATATGAGTTTTATCGAATTTGGCGGACTTTCATTTTTTGGTAACTTTTCCATACTATAAGTCGTGTTCTTTTTTGAGCCAAAATTTTTTTGGTCTGAGATTACGCTCAAATTGTGTCCGCCCATTTTTTTTTTTTTTGTTCCCTCAGGGCTCGTCCGCGGCCTTGCCGCCCCGATAGCACCGCAACCCTTGGTTGATTGTGCATACCCCTAGTCTTACTCCACCCATTCCAAAATCACTGTGCCTTGAACTAGTCTGCACAGCGATTGGTAGGGTGAAGTTTTATATCCGCCCATACTTTAAACTTAGTTAAATGTCGAAGTAAAATCAGTTCTTATGTAACTCAAGAATTTTTCAATTTAGAGAGGTTTGAAGACTTCCAAAAAACAAAAATAATATTCTACAAAAACTATCACAATTCTAAAAACTATTGCAGATATCGAGTTACAGATTATTTGATTTTTATCCATTAACGTCTCTTCATATTATATATGAGTTTTATCGAATTTGGCGGACTTTCATTTTTTGGTAACTTTTCCATACTATAAGTCGTGTTCTTTTTTGAGCCAAAATTTTTTTGGTCTGAGATTAAGCTCAAATTGTGTCCGCCCATACGTTAAACTTAGTTAAATGTCAAAGTAAAATCAGTTCTTATGTAACTCAAGAATTTTTCAATTTAGAGAGGTTTGAAGACTTCGAAAAAAACAAAAATAATTTTCTATAAAAACTATCACAATTTTAAAACTATTGCAGATATCGAGATACAGATTATTTGATTTTTATCCATTCATATTATATATGAGTTTTATCAAATTTGGCGGACTTTCATTTCACACAACTATAAGTCGTGTTCTTTTTTGAGCCAAAATTTTTTTGGTCTGAGATTAAGCTCAAATTGTGTTTGCACATACTTTAAACTTAGTTAAATGTCGGAATAAAATCAGTTCTTATGTAGCTCAAGAATTTTTCAATTTGGAGAGGTTTGAAGACTGTCCCAAAAAACTAAAATAATTTTCTACAAAAACTATCACAATTCTAGAACTATTGCCGATATCGAGTTACAGATTATTTGATTTTTATCCATTAACGTTCCTTCATATTATATATGAGTTTTATCGAATTTGGCGGACTTTCATTTTTTCGCAATTTTTCCATACTATAAGTCGTGTTCTTTTTTGAGCCAAAATTTTTTTGGTCTGAGATTACGCTCAAATTGTGTCCGCCCATACTTTAAACTTAGTTAAATGTCGAAGTAAAATCAGTTCTTATGTAACTCAAGAATTTTTCAATTTAGAGAGGTTTGGAGACTTCCAAAAAACAAAAATAATTTTCTATAAAAACTGTCACAATTCTAAAACTATTGCCGATATCGAGTTACAGATTATTTGATTTTTATCCATTAACGTCCCTTTATTATATATGAGTTTTATCGAATTTGGCGGACT
This sequence comes from Tillus elongatus, assembly GCA_964006375.1. Taxonomy (NCBI): domain Eukaryota; kingdom Metazoa; phylum Arthropoda; class Insecta; order Coleoptera; family Cleridae; genus Tillus; species Tillus elongatus. Next base: position 155,643,101 of record OZ023266.1, on the reverse strand, counting down.
TTCATTTTTTCGCAATTTTTCCATACGTGTCGTGTTCTTTTTTGAGCCAAAATTTTTTTGGTCTGAGATTAAGCTCAAATTGTGTCCGCCCATACGTTAAACTTAGTTAAATGTCAAAGTAAAATCAGTTCTTATGTAACTCAAGAATTTTTCAATTTAGAGAGGTTTGAAGACTTCCAAAAAACAAAAATAATTTTCTATAAAAACTATCACAATTCTAAAACTATTGCAGATATCGAGATACAGATTATTTGATTTTTATCCATTAACGTCCCTTCATATTATATATGAGTTTTATCGAATTTGGCGGACTTTCATTTCACACAACTATAAGTCGTGTTCTTTTTTGAGCCAAAATTTTTTTGGTCTGAGATTAAGCTCAAATTGTGTTTGCACATACTTTAAACTTAGTTAAATGTCGGAATAAAATCAGTTCTTATGTAGCTCAAGAATTTTTCAATTTGGAGAGGTTTGAAGACTGTCCCAAAAAACTAAAATAATTTTCTATAAAAACTATAACAATTCTAAAAACTATTGCAGATATCGAGTTACAGATTATTTGATTTTTATCCATTAACGTCCCTTCATATTATATATCAGTTTTATCGAATTTGGCGTACTTTCATTTTTTCGCAATTTTTCCATACTATATGTCGTGTTCTTTTTTGAGCCAAAATTTTTTTGGTCTGAGATTAAGCTCAAATTGTGTCCGCCCATACTTTAAACTTAGTTAAATGTCGGAGTAAAATCAGTTATTATGTAGCTCAAGAATTTTTCAATTTGGAGAGGTTTGAAGACTGTCCCAAAAAACTAAAATAATTTTCTACAAAAACTATCACAATTCTAGAACTATTGCCGATATCGAGTTACAGATTATTTGATTTTTATCCATTAACGTCCCTTCATATTATATATGAGTTTTATCGAATTTGGCGGACTTTCATTTTTTCGCAATTTTTCCATACTATAAGTCGTGTTCTTTTTTGAGCCAAAATTTTTTTGGTCTGAGATTATGCTCAAATTGTGTCCGCCCATACTTTAAACTTAGTTAAATGTCGGAGTAAAATCAGTTCTTATGTAACTCAAGAATTTTTCAATTTAGAGAGGTTTGAAGACTTCGAAAAAAACAAAAATAATTTTCTATAAAAACTATCACAATTCTAAAAACTATTGCAGATATCGAGTTACAGATTATTTGATTTTTATCCACTAACGTCCCTTCATATTATATATGAGTTTTATCGAATTTGGCGGACTTTCATTTTTTCGCAATTTTTCCATACTATAAGTCGTGTTCTTTTTTGAGCCAAAATTTTTTTGGTCTGAGATTAAGCTCAAATTGTGTCCGCCCATACTTTAAACTTAGTTAAATGTCGGAGTAAAATCAGTTCTTATGTAACTCAAGAATTTTTCAATTTAGAGAGGTTTGAAAACTTCCAAAAAGAAAAATAATATTCTACAAAAACTATCACAATTCTAAAAACTATTGCAGATATCGAGTTACAGATTATTTGATTTTTATCCATTAACGTCTCTTTATATTATATATGAGTTTTATCGAATTTGGCGGACTTTCATTTTTTCGTAACTTTTCCATACTATAAGTCGTGTTCTTTTTTGAGCCAAAATTTTTTTGGTCTGAGATTACGCTCAAATTGTGTCCGCCCATACTTTAAACTTAGTTAAATGTCGAAGTAAAATCAGTTCTTATGTAACTCAAGAATTTTTCAATTTAGAGAGGTTTGAAGACTTCCAAAAAACAAAAATAATTTTCTATAAAAACTATCACAATTCTAAAACTATTGCCGATATCGAGTTACAGATTATTTGATTTTTATCCATTAACGCCTCTTCATATTATTTATGAGTTTTATCGAATATGGCGGACTTTCATTTTTTCGCAATTTTTCCATACTATATAAGTCGTGTTCTTTTTTGAGCCAAAATTTTTTTGGTCTGAGATTAAGCTCAAATTGTGTCCGCCCATACGTTAAACTTAGTTAAATGTCAAAGTAAAATCAGTTCTTATGTAACTCAAGAATTTTTCAATTTAGAGAGGTTTGAAGACTTCGAAAAAAACAAAAATAATTTTCTATAAAAACTATCACAATTTTAAAACTATTGCAGATATCGAGATACAGATTATTTGATTTTTATCCATTCATATTATATATGAGTTTTATCAAATTTGGCGGACTTTCATTTCACACAACTATAAGTCGTGTTCTTTTTTGAGCCAAAATTTTTTTGGTCTGAGATTAAGCTCAAATTGTGTTTGCACATACTTTAAACTTAGTTAAATGTCGGAATAAAATCAGTTCTTATGTAGCTCAAGAATTTTTCAATTTGGAGAGGTTTGAAGACTGTCCCAAAAAACTAAAATAATTTTCTACAAAAACTATCACAATTCTAGAACTATTGCCGATATCGAGTTACAGATTATTTGATTTTTATCCATTAACGTTCCTTCATATTATATATGAGTTTTATCGAATTTGGCGGACTTTCATTTTTTCGCAATTTTTCCATACTATAAGTCGTGTTCTTTTTTGAGCCAAAATTTTTTTGGTCTGAGATTACGCTCAAATTGTGTCCGCCCATACTTTAAACTTAGTTAAATGTCGAAGTAAAATCAGTTCTTATGTAACTCAAGAATTTTTCAATTTAGAGAGGTTTGGAGACTTCCAAAAAACAAAAATAATTTTCTATAAAAACTGTCACAATTCTAAAACTATTGCCGATATCGAGTTACAGATTATTTGATTTTTATCCATTAACGTCCCTTTATTATATATGAGTTTTATCGAATTTGGCGGACATTCATTTTTTCGCAATTTTTCCATACGTGTCGTGTTCTTTTTTGAGCCAAAATTTTTTTGGTCTGAGATTAAGCTCAAATTGTGTCCGCCCATACGTTAAACTTAGTTAAATGTCAAAGTAAAATCAGTTCTTATGTAACTCAAGAATTTTTCAATTTAGAGAGGTTTGAAGACTTCCAAAAAACAAAAATAATTTTCTATAAAAACTATCACAATTCTAAAACTATTGCAGATATGGAGTTACAGATTATTTGATTTTTATCCATTAACGTCCCTTCATATTATTTATGAGTTTTATCGAATTTGGCGGACTTTCATTTTTTCGCATTTTTTCCATACTATAAAGTCGTGTTCTTTTTTGAGCCAAAATTTTTTTGGTCTGAGATTACGCTCAAATTGTGTCCGCCCATACTTTAAACTTAGTTAAATGTCGGAGTAAAATCAGTTCTTATGTAACTCAAGAATTTTTCAATTTGGAGAGGTTTGAAGACTGTCCCTAAAAACTAAAATAATTTTCTATAAAAACTATCACAATTCTAAAACTATTGCAGATATCGAAATACAGATTATTTGATTTTTATCCATTTACGTCCCTTCATATTATATATGAGTTTTATCGAATTTGGCGGACTTTCATTTCACACAACTATAAGTCGTGTTCTTTTTTGAGCCAAAAATAATTTTCTATAAAAACTATCACAATTCTAAAACTATTGCAGATATCGAGTTACAGATTATTTGATTTTTATCCATTAACGTTACTTCATATTATATATGAGTTTTATCGAATATGGCGGACTTTCATTTTTTCACAATTTTTCCATACTACGTCGTGTTCTTTTTTGAGCCAAAATTTTTTTGGTCTGAGATTAAGCTCAAATTGTGTCCGCCCATATGTTAAACTTAGTTAAATGTCAAAGTAAAATCAGTTCCTATGTAACTCAAGAATTTTTCAATTTAGAGAGGTTTGAAGACTTCCAAAAACAAAAATAATTTTCTACAAAAACTATTACAATTCTAAAAACTATTGCCAATATCGAGTTACAGATTATTTGATTTTTATCCATTAACGTCCCTTCATATTATTTATGAGTTTTATCTAATTTGGCGGACTTTCATAAGTCTTTCATAAGTCGTGTTCTTTTTTGAGCCAAAATTTTTTTGGTCTGAGATTACGCTCAAATTGTGTCCGCCCATACTTTAAACTTAGTTGAATGTCGGAGTAAAATCAGTTCTTATGTAACTCAAGAATTTTTCAATTTAGAGAGGTTTGAAGACTTCCAAAAACAAAAATAATTTTCTACAAAAACTATCACAATTCTAAAAACTATTGCAGATATCGAGTTACAGATTATTTGATTTTTATCCATTAACGTCCCTTCATATTATATATGAGTTTTATCGAATTTGGCGGACTTTAATTTTTTCGCAATTTTTCCATACTATAAGTCGTGTTCTTTTTTGAGCCAAAATTTTTTTGGTCTGAGATTACGCTCAAATTGTGTTTGCCCATACTTTAAACTTAGTTAAATGTCGGAGTAAAATCAGTTCTTATGTAACTCAAGATATTTTCAATTTAGAGAGGTTTGAAGACTTCGAAAAAAACAAAAATAATTTTCTATAAAAACTATCACAATTCTAAAACTATTGCAGATATCGAGTTACAGATTATTTGATTTTTATCCATTAACGTTACTTCATATTATATATGAGTTTTATCGAATATGGCGGACTTTCATTTTTTCGCAATTTTTCCATACTATAAGTCGTATTCTTTTTGAGCCAAAATTTTTTTGGTCTGAGGTTAAGCTCAAATTGTGTTTGCACATACTTTAAACTTAGTTAAATGTCGGAGTAAAATCAGTTCCTATGTAACTCAAGAATTTTTCAATTTAGAGAGGTTTGAAGACTTCCAAAAACAAAAATAATTTTCTACAAAAACTATCACAATTCTAAAAACTATTGCAGATATCGAGTTACAGATTATTTGATTTTTATCCATTAACGTCCCTTCATATTATTTATGAGTTTTATCGAATTTGGCGGACTTTCATAAGTCTTTCATAAGTCGTGTTCTTTTTTGAGCCAAAATTTTTTTGGTCTGAGATTACGCTCAAATTGTGTCCGCCCATACTTTAAACTTAGTTAAATGTCGGAGTAAAATCAGTTCTTATGTAACTTAAGAATTTTTCAATTTAGAGAGGTTTGAAGACTTCGAAAAAAACAAAAATAATTTTCTATAAAAACTATCACAATTCTAAAACTATTGCAGATATCGAGTTACAGATTATTTGATGTTTATCCATTAACGTTACTTCATATTATATATGAGTTTTATCGAATTTGGCGGACTTTCATAAGTCTTTCATAAGTCGTGTTCTTTTTTGAGCCAAAATTTTTTTGGTCTGAGATTACGCTCAAATTGTGTCCTCCCATACTTTAAACTTAGTTAAATGTCGGAGTAAAATCAGTTCTTATGTAACTCAAGAATTTTTCAATTTAGAGAGGTTTGAAGACTTCGTAAAAAAACAAAAATAATTTTCTATAAAAACTATCACAATTCTAGAACTATTGCCGATATCGAGTTACAGATTATTTGATTTTTATCCATTAACGTCCCTTAATATTATATATGAGTTTTATCGAATTTGGCGGACTTTCATTTTTTCGCAATTTTTCCTTACTATAAGTCGTGTTCTTTTTTGAGCCAAAATTTTTTTGGTCTGAGATTACGCTCAAATTGTGTCCGCCCATACTTTAAACTTAGTTAAATGACGGAGTAAAATCAGTTCTTATGTAACTCAAGAATTTTTCAATTTAGAGAGGTTTGAAGACTTCGAAAAAAACAAAAATAATTTTCTATAAAAACTATCACAATTCTAAAACTATTGCAGATATCGAGTTACAGATTATTTGATTTTTATCCATTAACGTTACTTCATATTATATAAGTTTTATCGAATTTGGCGGACTTTCATTTTTTCGCAATTTTTCCATACTATAAGTCGTGTTCTTTTTTGAGCCAAAATTTTTTTGGTCTGAGATTACGCTCAAATTGTGTTTGCCCATACTTTAAACTTAGTTAAATGTCGGAGTAAAATCAGTTCTTATGTAACTCAAGATATTTTCAATTTAGAGAGGTTTGAAGACTTCGAAAAAAACAAAAATAATTTTCTATAAAAACTATCACAATTCTAAAACTATTGCAGATATCGAGTTACAGATTATTTGATTTTTATCCATTAACGTTACTTCATATTATATATGAGTTTTATCGAATATGGCGGACTTTCATTTTTTCGCAATTTTTCCATACTATAAGTCGTATTCTTTTTGAGCCAAAATTTTTTTGGTCTGAGGTTAAGCTCAAATTGTGTTTGCACATACTTTAAACTTAGTTAAATGTCGGAGTAAAATCAGTTCCTATGTAACTCAAGAATTTTTCAATTTAGAGAGGTTTGAAGACTTCCAAAAACAAAAATAATTTTCTACAAAAACTATCACAATTCTAAAAACTATTGCAGATATCGAGTTACAGATTATTTGATTTTTATCCATTAACGTCCCTTCATATTATTTATGAGTTTTATCGAATTTGGCGGACTTTCATAAGTCTTTCATAAGTCGTGTTCTTTTTTGAGCCAAAATTTTTTTGGTCTGAGATTACGCTCAAATTGTGTCCGCCCATACTTTAAACTTAGTTAAATGTCGGAGTAAAATCAGTTCTTATGTAACTTAAGAATTTTTCAATTTAGAGAGGTTTGAAGACTTCGAAAAAAACAAAAATAATTTTCTATAAAAACTATCACAATTCTAAAACTATTGCAGATATCGAGTTACAGATTATTTGATGTTTATCCATTAACGTTACTTCATATTATATATGAGTTTTATCGAATTTGGCGGACTTTCATAAGTCTTTCATAAGTCGTGTTCTTTTTTGAGCCAAAATTTTTTTGGTCTGAGATTACGCTCAAATTGTGTCCGCCCATACTTTAAACTTAGTTAAATGTCGGAGTAAAATCAGTTCTTATGTAACTCAAGAATTTTTCAATTTAGAGAGGTTTGAAGACTTCGTAAAAAAACAAAAATAATTTTCTATAAAAACTATCACAATTCTAAAACTATTGCAGATATCGAGTTACAGATTATTTGATTTTTATCCATTAACGTCCCTTCATATTATATATGAGTTTTATCGAATTTGGCGGACTTTCATTTTTTCGCAATTTTTCCATACTAAAGTCGTGTTCTTTTTTGAGCCAAAATTTTTTTGGTCTGAGATTAAGCTCAAATTGTGTCCGCCCATACTTTAAACTTAGTTAAATGTCGGAGTAAAATCAGTTCTTATGTAACTCAAGAATTTTTCAATTTAGAGAGGTTTGAAGACTTCCAAAAACAATTATTTGATTTTTATCCATTAACACCCCTTCATATTATATATGAGTTTTATCGAATTTGGCGGACTTTCATTTTTTCGCAATTTTTCCATATTATAAGTAATGTTCTTTTTTGAGCCAAAATTTTTTTGGTCTGAAATTAAGCTCTAATTGTGCCCCCCATACTTTATACTTAGTTAAATGTCGGAGTAAAATCAGTTCTTATGTAACTCAAGAATTTTTCAATTTAGAGAGGTTTGAAGACTTCCAAAAAACAAAAATAATTTTCTATAAAAACTATCACAATTCTAAAACTATTGCAGATATGGAGTTACAGATTATTTGATTTTTATCCATTAACGTTACTTCATATTATATATGAGTTTTATCGAATATGGCGGACTTTCATTTTTTCGCAATTTTTCCATACTATAAGTCGTGTTCTTTTTTGAGCCAAAATTTTTTTGGTCTGAGATTAAGCTCAAATTGTGTTTGCACATACTTTAAACTTAGTTAAATGTCGGAGTAAAATCAGTTCCTATGTAACTCAAGAATTTTTCAATTTAGAGAGGTTTGAAGACTTCCAAAAACAAAAATAATTTTCTACAAAAACTATCACAATTCTAAAAACTATTGCAGATATCGAGTTACAGATTATTTGATTTTTATCCATTAACGTCCCTTCATATTATTTATGAGTTTTATCGAATTTGGCGGACTTTCATAACTCTTTCATAAGTCGTGTACTTTTTTTAGCCAAAATTTTTTTGGTCTGAGATTACGCTCAAATTGTGTCCGCCCATACTTTAAACTTAGTTAAATGTCGGAGTAAAATCAGTTCTTATGTAACTCAAGAATTTTTCAATTTAGAGAGGTTTGAAGACTTCGAAAAAAACAAAAATAATTTTCAATAAAAACTATCACAATTCTAAAACTATTGCAGATATCGAGTTACAGATTATTTGATTTTTATCCATTAACGTTACTTCATATTATATATGAGTTTTATCGAATTTGGCGGACTTTCATAAGTCTTTCATAAGTCGTGTTCTTTTTTGAGCCAAAATTTTTTGGTCTGAGATTACGCTCAAATTGTGTCCGCCCATACTTTAAACTTAGTTAAATGTCGGAGTAAAATCAGTTCTTATGTAACTCAAGAATTTTTCAATTTAGAGAGGTTTGAAGACTTCGTAAAAAAACAAAAATAATTTTCTATAAAAACTATCACAATTCTAAAACTATTGCAGATATCAAGTTACAGATTATTTGATTTTTATCCATTAACGTCCCTTCATATTATTTATCAGTTTTATCGAATTTGGCGGACTTTCATTTTTTCGCATTTTTTCCATACATTCTTTTTTAAGCCAAAATTTTTTTGGTCTGAGATTAAGCTCAAATTGTGTCCGCTCATACTTTAAACTTAGTTAAATGTCGGAGTAAAATCAGTTCTTATGTAACTCAAGAATTTTTCAATTTAGAGAGGTTTAAAGACTTCCAAAAACAAAAATAATTTTCTACAAAAACTATCACAATTCTAAAAACTATTGCAGATATCGAGTTACAGATTATTTGATTTTTATCCATTAACGTCCCTTTATTATATATGAGTTTTATCGAATTTGGCGGACTTTCATTTTTTCGCAATTTTTCCATACGTGTCGTGTTCTTTTTTGAGCCAAAATTTTTTTGGTCTGAGATTAAGCTCAAATTGTGTCCGCCCATACGTTAAACTTAGTTAAATGTCAAAGTAAAATCAGTTCTTATGTAACTCAAGAATTTTTCAATTTAGAGAGGTTTGAAGACTTCCAAAAAACAAAAATAATTTTCTATAAAAACTATCACAATTCTAAAACTATTGCAGATATCGAGATACAGATTATTTGATTTTTATCCATTAACGTCCCTTCATATTATATATGAGTTTTATCGAATTTGGCGGACTTTCATTTCACACAACTATAAGTCGTGTTCTTTTTTGAGCCAAAATTTTTTTGGTCTGAGATTAAGCTCAAATTGTGTTTGCACATACTTTAAACTTAGTTAAATGTCGGAATAAAATCAGTTCTTATGTAGCTCAAGAATTTTTCAATTTGGAGAGGTTTGAAGACTGTCCCAAAAAACTAAAATAATTTTCTACAAAAACTATCACAATTCTAGAACTATTGCCGATATCGAGTTACAGATTATTTGATTTTTATCCATTAACGTCCCTTCATATTATATATGAGTTTTATCGAATTTGGCGGACTTTCATTTTTTCGCAATTTTTGCATACTATAAGTCGTGTTCTTTTTTGAGCCAAAATTTTTTTGGTCTGAGATTACGCTCAAATTGTGTCCGCCCATACTTTAAACTTAGTTAAATGTCGAAGTAAAATCAGTTCTTATGTAACTCAAGAATTTTTCAATTTAGAGAGGTTTGAAGACTTCCAAAAAACAAAAATAATTTTCTATAAAAACTGTCACAATTCTAAAACTATTGCCGATATCGAGTTACAGATTATTTGATTTTTATCCATTAACGTCCCTTTATTATATATGAGTTTTATCGAATTTAGCGGACTTTCATTTTTTTGCAATTTTTCCATACTATAAGTCGTGTTCTTTTTTGAGCCAAAATTTTTTTGGTCTGAGATTACGCTCAAATTGTGTCCGCCCATACGTTAAACTTAGTTAAATGTCGGAGTAAAATCAGTTCTTATGTAACTCAAGAATTTTTCAATTTAGAGAGGTTTGAAGACTTCCAAAAAACAAAAATAATTTTCTACAAAAACTATAACAATTCTAAAAACTATTGCAGATATCGAGTTACAGATTATTTGATTTTTATCCATTAACGTCCCTTCATATTATATATCAGTTTTATCGAATTTGGCGTACTTTCATTTTTTCGCAATTTTTCCATACTATATGTCGTGTTCTTTTTTGAGCCAAAATTTTTTTGGTCTGAGATTAAGCTCAAATTGTGTCCGCCCATACTTTAAACTTAGTTAAATGTCGGAGTAAAATCAGTTATTATGTAGCTCAAGAATTTTTCAATTTGGAGAGGTTTGAAGACTGTCCCAAAAAACTAAAATAATTTTCTACAAAAACTATCACAATTCTAGAACTATTGCCGATATCGAGTTACAGATTATTTGATTTTTATCCATTAACGTCCCTTCATATTATATATGAGTTTTATCGAATTTGGCGGACTTTCATTTTTTCGCAATTTTTCCATACTATAAGTCGTGTTCTTTTTTGAGCCAAAATTTTTTTGGTCTGAGATTATGCTCAAATTGTGTCCGCCCATACTTTAAACTTAGTTAAATATCGGAGTAAAATCAGTTCTTATGTAACTCAAGAATTTTTCAATTTAGAGAGGTTTGAAGACTTCGAAAAAAACAAAAATAATTTTCTATAAAAACTATCACAATTCTAAAAACTATTGCAGATATCGAGTTACAGATTATTTGATTTTTATCCACTAACGTCCCTTCATATTATATATGAGTTTTATCGAATTTGGCGGACTTTCATTTTTTCGCAATTTTTCCATACTATAAGTCGTGTTCTTTTTTGAGCCAAAATTTTTTTGGTCTGAGATTAAGCTCAAATTGTGTCCGCCCATACTTTAAACTTAGTTAAATGTCGGAGTAAAATCAGTTCTTATGTAACTCAAGAATTTTTCAATTTAGAGAGGTTTGAAAACTTCCAAAAAGAAAAATAATATTCTACAAAAACTATCACAATTCTAAAAACTATTGCAGATATCGAGTTACAGATTATTTGATTTTTATCCATTAACGTCTCTTTATATTATATATGAGTTTTATCGAATTTGGCGGACTTTCATTTTTTCGTAACTTTTCCATACTATAAGTCGTGTTCTTTTTTGAGCCAAAATTTTTTTGGTCTGAGATTACGCTCAAATTGTGTCCGCCCATACTTTAAACTTAGTTAAATGTCGAAGTAAAATCAGTTCTTATGTAACTCAAGAATTTTTCAATTTAGAGAGGTTTGAAGACTTCCAAAAAACAAAAATAATTTTCTATAAAAACTATCACAATTCTAAAACTATTGCCGATATCGAGTTACAGATTATTTGATTTTTATCCATTAACGCCTCTTCATATTATTTATGAGTTTTATCGAATATGGCGGACTTTCATTTTTTCGCAATTTTTCCATACTATATAAGTCGTGTTCTTTTTTGAGCCAAAATTTTTTTGGTCTGAGATTAAGCTCAAATTGTGTCCGCCCATACGTTAAACTTAGTTAAATGTCAAAGTAAAATCAGTTCTTATGTAACTCAAGAATTTTTCAATTTAGAGAGGTTTGAAGACTTCGAAAAAAACAAAAATAATTTTCTATAAAAACTATCACAATTTTAAAACTATTGCAGATATCGAGATACAGATTATTTGATTTTTATCCATTCATATTATATATGAGTTTTATCAAATTTGGCGGACTTTCATTTCACACAACTATAAGTCGTGTTCTTTTTTGAGCCAAAATTTTTTTGGTCTGAGATTAAGCTCAAATTGTGTTTGCACATACTTTAAACTTAGTTAAATGTCGGAATAAAATCAGTTCTTATGTAGCTCAAGAATTTTTCAATTTGGAGAGGTTTGAAGACTGTCCCAAAAAACTAAAATAATTTTCTACAAAAACTATCACAATTCTAGAACTATTGCCGATATCGAGTTACAGATTATTTGATTTTTATCCATTAACGTTCCTTCATATTATATATGAGTTTTATCGAATTTGGCGGACTTTCATTTTTTCGCAATTTTTCCATACTATAAGTCGTGTTCTTTTTTGAGCCAAAATTTTTTTGGTCTGAGATTACGCTCAAATTGTGTCCGCCCATACTTTAAACTTAGTTAAATGTCAAAGTAAAATCAGTTCTTATGTAACTCAAGAATTTTTCAATTTAGAGAGGTTTGAAGACTTCCAAAAAACAAAAATAATTTTCTATAAAAACTGTCACAATTCTAAAACTATTGCCGATATCGAGTTACAGATTATTTGATTTTTATCCATTAACGTCCCTTTATTATATATGAGTTTTATCGAATTTGGCGGACTTTCATTTTTTCGCAATTTTTCCATACGTGTCGTGTTCTTTTTTGAGCCAAAATTTTTTTGGTCTGAGATTAAGCTCAAATTGTGTCCGCCCATACGTTAAACTTAGTTAAATGTCAAAGTAAAATCAGTTCTTATGTAACTCAAGAATTTTTCAATTTAGAGAGGTTTGAAGACTTCCAAAAAACAAAAATAATTTTCTATAAAAACTATCACAATTCTAAAACTATTGCAGATATGGAGTTACAGATTATTTGATTTTTATCCATTAACGTCCCTTCATATTATTTATGAGTTTTATCGAATTTGGCGGACTTTCATTTTTTCGCATTTTTTCCATACTATAAAGTCGTGTTCTTTTTTGAGCCAAAATTTTTTTGGTCTGAGATTACGCTCAAATTGTGTCCGCCCATACTTTAAACTTAGTTAAATGTCGGAGTAAAATCAGTTCTTATGTAACTCAAGAATTTTTCAATTTGGAGAGGTTTGAAGACTGTCCCAAAAAACTAAAATAATTTTCTATAAAAACTATCACAATTCTAAAACTATTGCAGATATCGAAATACAGATTATTTGATTTTTATCCATTTACGTCCCTTCATATTATATATGAGTTTTATCGAATTTGGCGGACTTTCATTTCACACAACTATAAGTCGTGTTCTTTTTTGAGCCAAAAATAATTTTCTATAAAAACTATCACAATTCTAAAACTATTGCAGATATCGAGTTACAGATTATTTGATTTTTATCCATTAACGTTACTTCATATTATATATGAGTTTTATCGAATATGGCGGACTTTCATTTTTTCACAATTTTTCCATACTACGTCGTGTTCTTTTTTGAGCCAAAATTTTTTTGGTCTGAGATTAAGCTCAAATTGTGTCCGCCCATATGTTAAACTTAGTTAAATGTCAAAGTAAAATCAGTTCCTATGTAACTCAAGAATTTTTCAATTTAGAGAGGTTTGAAGACTTCCAAAAACAAAAATAATTTTCTACAAAAACTATTACAATTCTAAAAACTATTGCCAATATCGAGTTACAGATTATTTGATTTTTATCCATTAACGTCCCTTCATATTATTTATGAGTTTTATCTAATTTGGCGGACTTTCATAAGTCTTTCATAAGTCGTGTTCTTTTTTGAGCCAAAATTTTTTTGGTCTGAGATTACGCTCAAATTGTGTCCGCCCATACTTTAAACTTAGTTGAATGTCGGAGTAAAATCAGTTCTTATGTAACTCAAGAATTTTTCAATTTAGAGAGGTTTGAAGACTTCCAAAAACAAAAATAATTTTCTACAAAAACTATCACAATTCTAAAAACTATTGCAGATATCGAGTTACAGATTATTTGATTTTTATCCATTAACGTCCCTTCATATTATATATGAGTTTTATCGAATTTGGCGGACTTTAATTTTTTCGCAATTTTTCCATACTATAAGTCGTGTTCTTTTTTGAGCCAAAATTTTTTTGGTCTGAGATTACGCTCAAATTGTGTCCTCCCATACTTTAAACTTAGTTAAATGTCGGAGTAAAATCAGTTCTTATGTAACTCAAGAATTTTTCAATTTAGAGAGGTTTGAAGACTTCGTAAAAAAACAAAAATAATTTTCTATAAAAACTATCACAATTCTAGAACTATTGCCGATATCGAGTTACAGATTATTTGATTTTTATCCATTAACGTCCCTTAATATTATATATGAGTTTTATCGAATTTGGCGGACTTTCATTTTTTCGCAATTTTTCCTTACTATAAGTCGTGTTCTTTTTTGAGCCAAAATTTTTTTGGTCTGAGATTACGCTCAAATTGTGTCCGCCCATACTTTAAACTTAGTTAAATGACGGAGTAAAATCAGTTCTTATGTAACTCAAGAATTTTTCAATTTAGAGAGGTTTGAAGACTTCGAAAAAAACAAAAATAATTTTCTATAAAAACTATCACAATTCTAAAACTATTGCAGATATCGAGTTACAGATTATTTGATTTTTATCCATTAACGTTACTTCATATTATATAAGTTTTATCGAATTTGGCGGACTTTCATTTTTTCGCAGTTTTTCCATACTATAAGTCGTGTTCTTTTTTGAGCCAAAATTTTTTTGGTCTGAGATTACTCTCAAATTGTGTTTGCCCATACTTTAAACTTAGTTAAATGACGGAGTAAAATCAGTTCTTATGTAACTCAAGATATTTTCAATTTAGAGAGGTTTGAAGACTTCGAAAAAAACAAAAATAATTTTCTATAAAAACTATCACAATTCTAAAACTATTGCAGATATCGAGTTACAGATTATTTGATTTTTATCCATTAACGTTACTTCATATTATATATGAGTTTTATCGAATATGGCGAACTTTCATTTTTTCGCAATTTTTCCATACTATAAGTCGTATTCTTTTTGAGCCAAAATTTTTTTGGTCTGAGGTTAAGCTCAAATTGTGTTTGCACATACTTTAAACTTAGTTAAAGGTCGGAGTAAAATCAGTTCCTATGTAACTCAAGAATTTTTCAATTTAGAGAGGTTTGAAGACTTCCAAAAACAAAAATAATTTTCTACAAAAACTATCACAATTCTAAAAACTATTGCAGATATCGAGTTACAGATTATTTGATTTTTATCCATTAACGTCCCTTCATATTATTTATGAGTTTTATCGAATTTGGCGGACTTTCATAAGTCTTTCATAAGTCGTGTTCTTTTTTGAGCCAAAATTTTTTTGGTCTGAGATTACGCTCAAATTGTGTCCGCCCATACTTTAAACTTAGTTAAATGTCGGAGTAAAATCAGTTCTTATGTAACTTAAGAATTTTTCAATTTAGAGAGGTTTGAAGACTTCGAAAAAAACAAAAATAATTTTCTATAAAAACTATCACAATTCTAAAACTATTGCAGATATCGAGTTACAGATTATTTGATGTTTATCCATTAACGTTACTTCATATTATATATGAGTTTTATCGAATTTGGCGGACTTTCATAAGTCTTTCATAAGTCGTGTTCTTTTTTGAGCCAAAATTTTTTTGGTCTGAGATTACGCTCAAATTGTGTCCGCCCATACTTTAAACTTAGTTAAATGTCGGAGTAAAATCAGTTCTTATGTAACTCAAGAATTTTTCAATTTAGAGAGGTTTGAAGACTTCGTAAAAAAACAAAAATAATTTTCTATAAAAACTATCACAATTCTAAAACTATTGCAGATATCGAGTTACAGATTATTTGATTTTTATCCATTAACGTCCCTTCATATTATATATGAGTTTTATCGAATTTGGCGGACTTTCATTTTTTCGCAATTTTTCCATACTAAAGTCGTGTTCTTTTTTGAGCCAAAATTTTTTTGGTCTGAGATTAAGCTCAAATTGTGTCCGCCCATACTTTAAACTTAGTTAAATGTCGGAGTAAAATCAGTTCTTATGTAACTCAAGAATTTTTCAATTTAGAGAGGTTTGAAGACTTCCAAAAACAATTATTTGATTTTTATCCATTAACACCCCTTCATATTATATATGAGTTTTATCGAATTTGGCGGACTTTCATTTTTTCGCAATTTTTCCATATTATAAGTAATGTTCTTTTTTGAGCCAAAATTTTTTTGGTCTGAAATTAAGCTCTAATTGTGCCCCCCATACTTTATACTTAGTTAAATGTCGGAGTAAAATCAGTTCTTATGTAACTCAAGAATTTTTCAATTTAGAGAGGTTTGAAGACTTCCAAAAAACAAAAATAATTTTCTATAAAAACTATCACAATTCTAAAACTATTGCAGATATGGAGTTACAGATTATTTGATTTTTATCCATTAACGTTACTTCATATTATATATGAGTTTTATCGAATATGGCGGACTTTCATTTTTTCGCAATTTTTCCATACTATAAGTCGTGTTCTTTTTTGAGCCAAAATTTTTTTGGTCTGAGATTAAGCTCAAATTGTGTTTGCACATACTTTAAACTTAGTTAAATGTCGGAGTAAAATCAGTTCCTATGTAACTCAAGAATTTTTCAATTTAGAGAGGTTTGAAGACTTCCAAAAACAAAAATAATTTTCTACAAAAACTATCACAATTCTAAAAACTATTGCAGATATCGAGTTACAGATTATTTGATTTTTATCCATTAACGTCCCTTCATATTATTTATGAGTTTTATCGAATTTGGCGGACTTTCATAACTCTTTCATAAGTCGTGTTCTTTTTTGAGCCAAAATTTTTTTGGTCTGAGATTACGCTCAAATTGTGTCCGCCCATACTTTAAACTTAGTTAAATGTCGGAGTAAAATCAGTTCTTATGTAACTCAAGAATTTTTCAATTTAGAGAGGTTTGAAGACTTCCAAAAACAAAAATAATTTTCAATAAAAACTATCACAATTCTAAAACTATTGCAGATATCGAGTTACAGATTATTTGATTTTTATCCATTAACGTTACTTCATATTATATATGAGTTTTATCGAATTTGGCGGACTTTCATAAGTCTTTCATAAGTCGTGTTCTTTTTTGAGCCAAAATTTTTTGGTCTGAGATTACGCTCAAATTGTGTCCGCCCATACTTTAAACTTAGTTAAATGTCGGAGTAAAATCAGTTCTTATGTAACTCAAGAATTTTTCAATTTAGAGAGGTTTGAAGACTTCGTAAAAAAACAAAAATAATTTTCTATAAAAACTATCACAATTCTAAAACTATTGCAGATATCAAGTTACAGATTATTTGATTTTTATCCATTAACGTCCCTTCATATTATTTATCAGTTTTATCGAATTTGGCGGACTTTCATTTTTTCGCATTTTTTCCATACATTCTTTTTTAAGCCAAAATTTTTTTGGTCTGAGATTAAGCTCAAATTGTGTCCGCTCATACTTTAAACTTAGTTAAATGTCGGAGTAAAATCAGTTCTTATGTAACTCAAGAATTTTTCAATTTAGAGAGGTTTAAAGACTTCCAAAAACAAAAATAATTTTCTACAAAAACTATCACAATTCTAAAAACTATTGCAGATATCGAGTTACAGATTATTTGATTTTTATCCATTAACGTCCCTTCATATTATATATGAGTTTTATCGAATTTGGCGGACTTTCATTTTTTCGCAATTTTTCCATACTATACTTTTTTGAGCCAAATTTTTTTTGGTCTGAGATTAAGCTCAAATTGTGTCCGCCCATACTTTAAACTTAGTTAAATGTCGGAGTAAAATCAGTTCTTATGTAACTCAAGAATTTTTCAATTTAGAGAGGTTTGAAGACTTCGTAAAAAAAACAAAAATAATTTTCTATAAAAACTATCACAATTCTAAAACTATTGCAGATATCAAGTTACAGATTATTTGATTTTTATCCATTAACGTCCCTTCATATTATTTATCAGTTTTATCGAATTTGGCGGACTTTCATTTTTTCGCATTTTTTCCATACATTCTTTTTTAAGCCAAAATTTTTTTGGTCTGAGATTAAGCTCAAATTGTGTCCGCTCATACTTTAAACTTAGTTAAATGTCGGAGTAAAATCAGTTCTTATGTAACTCAAGAATTTTTCAATTTAGAGAGGTTTAAAGACTTCCAAAAACAAAAATAATTTTCTACAAAAACTATCACAATTCTAAAAACTATTGCAGATATCGAGTTACAGATTATTTGATTTTTATCCATTAACGTCCCTTCATATTATATATGAGTTTTATCGAATTTGGCGGACTTTCATTTTTTCGCAATTTTTCCATACTATACTTTTTTGAGCCAAATTTTTTTTGGTCTGAGATTAAGCTCAAATTGTGTCCGCCCATACTTTAAACTTAGTTAAATGTCGAAGTAAAATCAGTTCTTATGTAACTCAAGAATTTTTCAATTTAGAGAAGTTTGAAGACTTCCAAAAAACAAAAATAATTTTCTATAAAAACTATCACAATTCTAAAACTATTGCCGATATCGAGTTACAGATTATTTGATTTTTATCCATTAACGTCTCTTCATATTATTTATGAGTTTTATCGAATTTGGCGGACTTTCATTTTTTCGCATTTTATAAGTCGTGTTCTTTTTTGAGCCAAAATTTTTTTGGTCTGAGATTACGCTCAAATTGTGTCCGCCCATACTTTATACTTAGTTAAATGTCGGAGTAAAATCAGTTCTTATGTAACTCAAGAATTTTTCAATTTAGAGAGGTGTGAAGACTTCGTAAAAAAACAAAAATAATTTTCTATAAAAATTATCACAATTCTAAAACTATTGCAGATATCGAGTTACAGATTATTTGATTTTTATCCATTAACGTCCCTTCATATTATTTATGAGTTTTAACGAATTTGGCGGACTTTCATTTTTTCGCAATTTTTCGTCGTGTTCTTTTTTGAGCCAAAATTTTTTTTGTCTGAGATTAAGCTCAAATTGTGTCCGCCCATACTTTAAACTGAGTTAAATGTCGGAGTAAAATCAGTTCTTATGTAACTCAAGAATTTTTCAATTTAGAGAGGTTTGAAGACTTCGAAAAAAACAAAAATAATTTTCTATAAAAACTATCACAATTCTAAAACTATTGCAGATATCGAGTTACAGATTATTTGATTTTTATCCATTAACGTCCCTTCATATTATTTATGAGTTTTATCGAATTTGGCGGACTTTCATTTTTTCGCATTTTTTCCATACTATTATGTCGTGTTCTTTTTTGAGCCAAAATTTTTTTGGTCTGAGATTACGCTCAAATTGTGTCCGCCCATACTTTAAACTTAGTTAAATGTCGAAGTAAAATCAGTTCTTATGTAACTCAAGAATTTTTCAATTTAAAGAGGTTTGAAGACTTCCAAAAAACAAAAATAATTTTCTATAAAAACTATCACAATTCTAAAACTATTGCCTATATCGAGTTACAGATTATTTGATTTTTATCCATTAACGTCTCTTCATATTATTTATGAGTTTTATCGAATTTGGCGGACTTTCATTTTTTCGCATTTTTTCCATACTATAAGTCGTGTTCTTTTTTGAGCCAAAATTTTTTTGGTCTGAGATTACGCTCAAATTGTGTCCGCCCATACTTTATACTTAGTTAAATGTCGGAGTAAAATCAGTTCTTATGTAACTCAAGAATTTTTCAATTTAGAGAGGTTTGAAGACTTCGAAAAAAACAAAAATAATTTTCTATAAAAACTATCACAATTCTAAAACTATTGCAGATATCGAGTTACAGATTATTTGATTTTTATCCATTAACGTTACTTCATATTATATATGAGTTTTATCGAATATGGCGGACTTTCATTTTTCGCAATTTTTCCATACTATAAGTCGTGTTCTTTTTTGAGCCAAAATTTTTTTGGTCTGAGATTAAGCTCAAATTGTGTCCGCCCATACGTTAAACTTAGTTAAATGTCAAAGTAAAATCAGTTCTTATGTAACTCAAGAATTTTTCAATTTAGAGGGGTTTGAAGACTTCGAAAAAAACAAAAATAATTTTCTATAAAAACTATCACAATTCTAAAACTATTGCAGATATCGAGATACAGATTATTTGATTTTTATCCATTAACGTCCCTTCATATTATTTATGAGTTTTATCGAATTTGGCGGACTTTCATAAGTCTTTCATAAGTCGTGTTCTTTTTTGAGCCAAAATTTTTTTGGTCTGAGATTACGCTCAAATTGTGTCCGCCCATACTTTAAACTTAGTTAAATGTCGGAGTAAAATCAGTTCTTATGTAACTCAAGAATTTTTCAATTTAGAGAGGTTTGAAGACTTCGTAAAAAAACAAAAATAATTTTCTATAAAAATTATCAAAATTCTAAAACTATTGCAGATATCGAGTTACAGATTATTTGATTTTTATCCATTAACGTCCCTTCATATTATATATGAGTTTTATCGAATTTGGCGGACTTTCATTTTTTCGCAATTTTTCCAAAATTTTTTTGGTCTGAGATTAAGCTCAAATTGTGTCCGCCCATACTTTAAACTTAGTTAAATGTCGGAGTAAAATAAGTTCTTATGTAACTCAAGAATTTTTCAATTTAGAGAGGTTTGAAGACTTCCAAAAACAAAAATAATTTTCTACAAAAACTATCACAATTCTAAAAACTATTGCAGATATCGAGTTACAGATTATTTGATTTTTATCCATTAACGTCCCTTCATATTATATATGAGTTTTATCGAATTTGGCGGACTTTCATTTTTTCGCAATTTTTCCATACTATAAGTCGTGTTCTTTTTTGAGCCAAAATTTTTTTGGTCTGAGATTACGCTCAAATTGTGTCCGCCCATACTTTAAACTTAGTTAAATGTCGGAGTAAAATCAGTTCTTATGTAACTCAAGAATTTTTCAATTTAGAGAGGTTTGAAGACTGTCCCAAAAAACTAAAATAATTTTCTACAAAAACTATCACAATTCTAGAACTATTGCCGATATCGAGTTAGAGATTATTTGATTTTTATCCATTAACGTCCCTTCATATTATATATGAGTTTTATCGTATTTGGCGGACTTTCATTTTTTCGCAATTTTTCCATGTTCGTTTTTTCGTGTTCTTTTTTGAGCCAAAATTTTTTTGGTCTGAGATTACGCTCAAATTGTGTCCGCCCATACTTTAAACTTAGTTAAATGTCGGAGTAAAATCAGTTCTTATGTAACTCAAGAATTTTTCAATTTAGAGAGGTTTGAAGACTTCGTAAAAAAACAAAAATAATTTTCTATAAAAATTATCACAATTCTAAAACTATTGCAGATATCGAGTTACAGATTATTTGATTTTTATCCATTAACGTCCCTTCATATTATTTATGAGTTTTATCGAATTTGGCGGACTTTCATTTTTTCGCAATTTTTCCATACTTATAAGTCGTGTTCTTTTTTGAGCCAAAATTTTTTTGGTCTGAGATTAAGCTCAAATTGTGTCCGCCCATACTTTAAACTTAGTTAAATGTCGGAGTAAAATCAGTTCTTATGTAACTCAAGAATTTTTCAATTTAGAGAGGTTTGAAGACTTCGAAAAAAACAAAAATAATTTTCTATAAAAACTATCACAATTCTAACACTATTGCAGATATCGAGTTACAGATTATTTGATTTTTATCCATTAACGTCCCTTCATATTATTTATGAGTTTTATCGAATTTGGCGGACTTTCATTTTTTCGCATTTTTTCCATACTATTATGTCGTGTTCTTTTTTGATCAAAATTTTTTTGGTCTGAGATTACGCTCAAATTGTGTCCGCCCATACTTTAAACTTAGTTAAATGTCGAAGTAAAATCAGTTCTTATGTAACTCAAAAATTTTTCAATTTAAAGAGGTTTGAAGACTTCCAAAAAACAAAAATAATTTTGTATAAAAACTATCACAATTCTAAAACTATTGCCGATATCGAGTTACAGATTATTTGATTTTTATCCATTAACGTTACTTCATATTATATATGAGTTTTATCGAATTTGGCGGACTTTCATTTTTTCGCATTTTTTCCATACGTGTTCTTTTTTGAACTAAAATTTTTTTGGTCTGAGGTTACGCTCAAATTGTGTCCGCCCATACTTTATACTTAGTTAAATGTCGGATTAAAATCAGTTCTTATGTAACTAAAGAATTTTTCAATTTAGAGAGGTTTGAAGACTTCGAAAAAAAACAAAAATAATTTTCTATAAAAACTATCACAATTCTAAAACTATTGCAGATATCGAGTTACAGATTATTTGATTTTTATCCATTAACGTTACTTCATATTATATATGAGTTTTATCTAATATGGCGGACTTTCATTTTTTCGCAATTTTTCCATACTATAAGTCGTGTTCTTTTTTGAGCCAAAATTTTTTTGGTCTGAGATTAAGCTCAAATTGTGTCCGCCCATACGTTAAACTTAGTTAAATGTCAAAGTAAAATCAGTTCTTATGTAACTCAAGAATTTTTCAATTTAGAGAGGTTTGAAGACTTCGAAAAAAACAAAAATAATTTTCTATAAAAACTATCACTGAGATTCATTAACGTCCCTTCATATTATTTATGAGTTTTATCGAATTTGGCGGACTTTCATTTTTTCGCATTTTTTCCATACTATTATGTCGTGTTCTTTTTTGATCAAAATTTTTTTGGTCTGAGATTACGCTCAAATTGTGTCCGCCCATACTTTAAACTTAGTTAAATGTCGAAGTAAAATCAGTTCTTATGTAGCTCAAGAATTTTTCAATTTAGAGAGGTTTGAAGACTGTCCCAAAAAACTAAAATAATTTTCTACAAAAACTATCACAATTCTAGAACTATTGCCGATATCGAGTTAGAGATTATTTGATTTTTATCCATTAACGTCCCTTCATATTATATATGAGTTTTATCGAATTTGGCGGACTTTCATTTTTTCGCAATTTTTCCATACTATAAGTCGTGTTCTTTTTTGAGCCAAAATTTTTTTGGTCTGAGATTACGCTCAAATTGTGTCCGCCCATACTTTAAACTTAGTTAAATGTCGGAGTAAAATCAGTTCTTATGTAACTCAAGAATTTTTCAATTTAGAGAGGTTTGAAGACTTCGAAAAAAACAAAAATAATTTTCTATAAAAACTATCACAATTCTAAAACTATTGCAGATATCGAGTTACAGATTATTTGTTATTTCTCCATTAACGTTACTTCATATTATATATGAGTTTTATCGAATATGGCGGACTTTCATTTTTTCGCATTTTTTCCATACTATGTCGTGTTCTTTTTTGAGCCAAAATTTTTTTGGTCTGAGATTAAGCTCAAATTGTGTCCGCCCATACGTTAAACTTAGTTAAATGTCAAAGTAAAATCAGTTCTTATGTAACTCAAGAATTTTTCAATTTAGAGAGGTTTGAAGACTTCGAAAAAAACAAAAATAATTTTCTATAAAAACTATCACAATTCTAAAACTATTGCAGATATCGAGATACAGATTATTTGATTTTTATCCATTAACGTCCCTTCATATTATTTATGAGTTTTATCGAATTTGGCGGACTTTCATAAGTCTTTCATAAGTCGTGTTCTTTTTTGAGCCAAAATTTTTTTGGTCTGAGATTACGCTCAAATTGTGTCCGCCCATACTTTAAACTTAGTTAAATGTCGGAGTAAAATCAGTTCTTATGTAACTCAAGAATTTTTCAATTTAGAGAGGTTTGAAGACTTCGAAAAAAACAAAAATAATTTTCTATAAAAACTATCACAATTCTAAAAACTATTGCAGATATCGAGTTACAGATTATTTGATTTTTATCCATTAACATCCCTTCATATTATATATGAGTTTTATCGAATTTGGCGGACTTTCATTTTTTCGCAATTTTTCCATACTATAAGTCGTGTTCTTTTTTGAGCCAAAATTTTTTTTCTCTGAAATTAAGCTCTAATTGTGCACCCCATACTTTATACTTAGTTAAATGTCGGAGTAAAATCAGTTCTTATGTAACTCAAGAATTTTTCAATTTAGAGAGGTTTGAAGACTTCCAAAAAACAAAAATAATTTTCTATAAAAACTATCACAATTCTAAAACTATTGCAGATATGGAGTTACAGATTATTTGATTTTTATCCATTAACGTTACTTCATATTATATATGAGTTTTATCGAATTTGGCGGACTTTCATTTTTTCGCAATTTTTCCATAAGTCGTGTTCTTTTTTGAGCCAAAATTTTTTTGGTCTGAGATTAAGCTCAAATTGTGTTTACACATACTTTAAACTTAGTTAAATGTCGGAATAAAATCAGTTCTTATGTAGCTCAAGAATTTTTCAAATTAGAGAGGTTTGAAGACTGTCCCAAAAAACAAAAATAATTTTCTACAAAAACTATCACAATTCTAGAACTATTGTCGATATCGAGTTACAGATTATTTGATTTTTATCCAGTAACGTTAGGTTAGATTGTGTGAGTGGTCCATATCGGTCCCTCCACCGCGACCATAAGGTCTATTGTGGCTCACGCCTAATGTCTATATTTCGCCCAACAAATCCAGCCTCCTACAGAGGTCGATAACCTTTGCGGGCGAAAGTTGATCCAGATCCTCTGGAGCAAGCTTTACCTTGCCAAAGAGCAGGTGTCTAGTCCTATCCGCTGCCGGACAGGAACACAGCACGTGCTCTGCTGTTTCGTCATTCTCCATACACAGCCGGCACTCGGTCTCCTGACCGATCCCAATACGGTGCATGTGATGCCGCAAGCGACAGTGTCCTGTATACAGGCCGACTAGAGTACTCAGTTGTTGTCTGTTCAACTCTAGAAGTTTCTTAGCCCTTGACTCAGACAGGCCATTTATGAAGGCCTTAGAGTGAGCTAATCCTGGAAGATTTTGCCAATATTGAATTGTCCTTCTATCTGTCCAGGTCTTTAAGGTGCGTTTTGCTGTGCAAGATGTTATTCCCAGCACCGGTTCTGGTCCGACAAAGTCACACTGGGCACCACTCCTGGCAAGCGCGTCTGCCGCAACGTTGCCATCATGGTCCGAGTGACCCGGTATCCAGACCAGCGACACCTCATTACAGCTGCCCAATTCGTTGAGGGCAGATTTACAACTCCATACCGTCTTTGAATTGCACCGGTAGGAACCAAGAGCCTTTATTGTGTCAAATAAAAGATCTTATAACCCTTAGTTCGGTGAAAACACAATATATTTACAATTATCAATAACAAATATATATATACTCACTACTACTACCCTAATTTAATAAAGAATGAAAAGGAGTCAATTTAATATTCGCGTCACGTTCACGTTCTAATATCTGTCTATCGTTTTTTGATGTCACTTCTTCTCGTGAACCGGAGTCGATGGTCCTATGAACAATACTGAACTATTGACACTACTAACTACACTACTTAACTCTCTATGTTGCCACCCTTAACTCGGCAGGTCAGGGGTGTCTCGTGAGGACGTCTATATATTTTTCACATCCTCCCGGCCGCGAACATGAAGCTCGAGAGGATACAGCAGTTGTACTGGTCGTCGTAGAAGGGTTCTGTTGGGTAAAATCACTTCGCACGCACGTACTTTACCATCACGTCCTGGAAACACTCTCTTTACACGCACCATTTTCCACATTAACCGCGGAACTTGTGAGTCATGTAACAACACAATGGCACCGACAGCTAAAGAAGACGATCTAGTAGGTTGATAATGATGCGCCGAACGAAGTTGCTGAAGATAATCGGTGCTCCATCTCTTCCAAAATTTCCTGACCAGCCTTTGTCTCTGCCTCCAAAGTTGAAGTATAGCGTTTCTTCCATCAACATTAAATTCCATATGACTTCCACTCTTATCGCCTATTAGAAATTTGGATGGCGATAATATCATTAGATCATCTGGGTCGTCTCCAATATAGGTGAGGGGCCTAGAATTTACCGTCGCCTCGATTTCTGTAAGTAAGGTCTGGAGTTCATCGTGTCTTAAAACAGCTTTTCCTATTGCTAATTTTAAAGCTTGTTTAACTGTCTTGATAAGTCGCTCCCACCAACCGCCCCACCATGAAGCCCTATCTGCTATAAATCGCCAACGGATGCGATATTCTTGAGCCATATTTTGAATTTCAGAAGCTTTTATTGTACCCGCCAGAGTCTGCAATTCCAGCGCTGCCCTCTTAAACGTTTTAGCGTTATCTGAATAGACAACTGATGGTATTCCTCGTCGCGAAATAAATCGTCTCAGAGCTCGTAAACAACTTTCTGCAGTAAGATCTTGCACAAGTTCTAAATGGATAGCGCTTGTAACAGCGCAGGTAAGTAGCAGAATATACACCTTACCTCTAGAGGACTCATTTAATTTTACGTATAAAGGCCCAGCAAAATCAGTTCCTGTGACTTCAAATGGTTTCGCTACCGTAAGCCTCTCTCTTGGTAAGGGCGCGAATGGCTCCTGTGCGGGTTGCGATCGAAAACGTTTACATATGAAACATCTCGAAAGAACCCTCTTTATAGCTTGTCTGCCTCTTATTATCCAATATTTGTTTCTTATAAAAGTTTGTGTAGCATTGACGCCTGCATGAAACACCTTATTGTGAGCATCCGTAATTATTTTACTCGACAGGTCCGAATGGGCAGGTAAAATAATCGGGTGTTTTGCTTCATATGAAAGATCAGACTGTTGTAAACGGCCCCTTAATCTCATAATGCCTCCCTTATCAAGAAACGGATTTAATGTTAAAATACTGGATTTTGCATTTACAGCATTATCTGCTACAAGTGAATCAATTTCGTCCTTAAAATACTTATATTGTACAGCTTTTATAAAATAATTCTCTGCCTCTATTATTTCGGCCGTCTGTAATCGCCCATAAACCTTTTCTTTATTTTTCACATTATGGATAAAACGTTTCATATAAGCTAAAATTCTTAAAATTGTGGGTAAATGAGAATACTTTTCTAATAACCCAAAATCCGACATCTCTGACACACTTCCCTTTAAATCTGTGACCGTTACAGTGTTAAGCATAACACTCTGGTCACACAGCAGGTATTCGTCTTCCGGCCATTCACCCTCAGTTTTACCCAGCCAGACAGGGCCGTATTTCCACATGTCCGATTCGCTTAAAATCTTAGCCCTTATACCTCTGGTTATAAGATCCGCTGGATTATCTCTAGTGGGACAGTATCTCCAATCTCGGTTACTGTCAGTTAGATTTTTAATTTCCTTAACTCTATTACTAACATATGGTTTCCATCTTGCTGGATCACCTCGAATCCAATACAAAGCAATCTTTGAATCTGACCATAAATAAACATTAATTTTATCTAAACTCAAGCTCTTTATTATATGCACTTTAAGTCTTGCTGCACATAGAGCTGCCGTTAACTCAAGCTTAGGTAATGTTAACACATTATCTCCTGTGACCTTTAAAGGAGCTACTCTGACCTTTGCTATTAACAAATTACTTCTTATTTTATTATGATGGCCAACTCTCAAATACGCTGCTACACCAAAAGCTTTCGGGCTAGCATCAGAAAAAATATGTAGCTGAATATCAGCATCTGTCTGGTTAACCACATACCTAGGGAAAGAAAGGTTTTCTAATAATTTTAATTCCGAATACCACGCATTCCATTCGTTCAACAATTCAACTGTTAGAGCTTCGTCCCATTCTAAGTTCTGTTTCCAAATTTTTTGTAATAAAATCTTTGCTCTTACAGTGAACGGTGATAACATACCTAGAGGGTCGTAAATTTTTGAAATTAATTTCAATACATTTCGTTTCGTTATGGGTTGCAATGCGCTTGTTAGATTAAGTAATGAGCCTAGGTCAACACTTAATTCATCAGTCAAAATATTCCATTTCAACCCCAGAACCTTACTGTCAATTTGCTGTTCCATTTCGTTCTTTTTATCTAAAAATTTTCTCAAATCTTTGTCGTTCGTCATCCATTTCCTCAAATTCATTCCAGCTAACTGCATAATATGTTTTGATTCTTCGTACAACTGTATCGCTTGCGTCAATGAACTCACACCTACCACTAGATCATCAACATAAAAGGACTTACCCAACACGTCACAGGTGTTACCGTAATATTTTGACTGCCATTGCAAGTGCTTCTTGATCGCTGCCGCCAACAGGAAAGGACTGCTCTTCATTCCAAAGGTTACTCTATTCATACGGAACTCCTTCACCTTTGGCAGTGTTGATGCACTATTCACTGGACTCTCGTACCACAAAAATCGGTGCACATCACGATCGCATTCACGCAATCGAACTTGCAGAAATGCCTTCTCGATATCTGCCACGATACCCACAAGTCCGACCCTGAAGTTCATCAGCACCTGTAAAATATCGGGAACTAGGTTATACCCTGTTACCAGATGGTCGTTTAGAGGCGGTAGTCCCGGTGAATGCGCGGAACAGTCAAACACCACTCTCACTTTCGTTGTGCTTTTGTTATCACGATAGACTGCCCGATGAGGCATGTAATAGGCCCTAATTATATTATCTGCGTTTCTCGGGACTTCTTCCGCGCAATTAGTATTTATGTACTCACGAATAACACTGTCATATTCGAATAGCCGATTTTCCCTTACAAGCTTATTCGTTAAAGTTTTTAAACGTGACACTGCACCACTATAATTTGAGTCAACCTCAACATTACTGTTTTTCCACGGCAGCGACACTTCGTAAAAGTTATTTTTATAAACTATATTGTTCTCACAAAAATCTTTCATCTCACTATCACTACAGTCTTTCTCTAAATTTATACCTAATGTTTCTAAATCCCAAAACGTTTTTAACTTAATATGTTCTTCGTTTGTTTCGTTCACTAACAGTACAGTGGCCAAATTTAAATTCATGGTACAACTGTCTGTTAACTTTGGTCCATGTAGAGTCCATCCGAGTCGCGTATTTATTGCTGTCAAAGACTCTGTTAAGCGTTCGTGCTCTCCAGTAGCCAACTTCCAATAAAAATCTGCCCCCACAAGCAGACTTATTCCCTTTACAGGCTCTCTGTCATCCATACGTGCATCAGCCAGTTGAAATCGACGCATAACCGGGTCATCGACACAAGGTGGAGTGAGAGAATCAAAGCAAATTTCCGGAATTTCCACCGCTGTAATTTTAATTGTGTCATTGCTATACTGCCCCCTTAACCTTAGCTCCACTCGGTTGCACAACCGTGCTGGTGATTTACCTTTTACAAAAGACATTACGGCTATTTTGTGTGTTCCGACGACAGGTAAGTTTAACTGTCGTGATATACACTCCCTGACGAATGTCAATTGGCTACCTCCGTCTAAAATGACGCGGCCAAAGATCGCTTTGTCACTGCTAGTAGAACATAAGTAGGCACATGCAGTTTGCAAGAACACGTCATTTATTTTATTATTTGCCAATAAATTTGTTGTTGATCCATCCTTATTTCTCCTTGGCTTAAAATTTGGATCACACATAACGGTAGAATGACGCCCTAGGCAATTTCCGCAGGTAATGGTTGATCTGCAG
Organism: Tillus elongatus; assembly: GCA_964006375.1. NCBI lineage: Eukaryota > Metazoa > Arthropoda > Insecta > Coleoptera > Cleridae > Tillus > Tillus elongatus. The sequence continues at coordinate 155,613,897 of OZ023266.1, read as the reverse complement.
TATTTTGCGTTGTGTCTTGCCTTTAAACACCGGAAACACCTATTATTAGTTCGAAGAATTTTCTTGCGTTCTTCAATACTATGTGGCCCATTACATACTTGTGTAGAATGTGACTGTGAATCACAGAACAAGCACAGTTCAACTGTTTTATTTAATAACTCTGCAGCTGTACAGAGTTTACTTTTATCATCCCTATTAGACTTTCGCTCTTCCTTTCTTTCCGATTAGCTAACACTCAGTATTGAAAATTCTAGTGAATCAAGCTCTGTTTTAATAAAGTCTAATAGATCGACAATCTGCCTTCCATAATCGGTTGTACTATCACCAGTCAGAGATGATCCAGATGCTGTGTTTTCTTTAGACTCGTTGCTATTTCTATAAAAAGCTACTCTCATGTCGTGCGGCAGTAATTTTAAAAGGACAGACTTGAGAACAATAGCATAATTTTGTGTAGGAACAGAAAGTGACGTTAAGGTTCTAGTTATAACAGATGTTTCGTTATATAAACATCTTAGGCCCTCTAAGTCGTTTTTATTTTTTATTGCTCTCAAACCCATCATTCGACCAATGTAGCTATCCACAATACGTCCGGTGTTACCATATTCGTTGTGCAACATGTCGATCGCATCCTTATAGCACAACTCAGTGGGTGTCAATCCCTGTATTGTTTGTGCGGCCTTCCCTGATAAGAGAGACTGCAGATAGTTAAATTTAGCAGACGCCTCTAAATCGGGGTTTTCATGGACAGCTGTCTTAAACTGCTCCCAGAATGGGGTCCATGTTGCCAAATCACCACTAAACTTCTTAAGTTCTAATCTAGGAAGCTTAACACAGTTGTGGGTGATTCTATGGGACGCCTCTGATGTCGGGTTAGTCTCCTGTATTGAAGACACTGTGTTAGATCTTGAAGCATCTGAGACCACATGTGCTGCTTCCTGTTTCTTAATAGCTCTTTCTAAACGGGCTATTATCTGTACAGCTTCATCATTATACTCGAATATTCTTTGAAATTCTTCCTCGTATTTTTCAGCTGCAACTTTACTTAAAACGGCCTCGTTTGCCGCTCTCAAACCTTCATTTGCAGCCGTAATTCTTGAAGTCATTACAGCAAGATCTTCTACGTTCAATGGCTCATCGTTCAGTAACTGATTAGCTGAATTAATGAGTTTCGTTAGTTGAGCACGGTACACTTTCCTTTGAGCTTGTTCCATCTTTTTTAATTACGTTCACTTATTTATTGAATGGTGACACACACGTTCAGAGTCCTTTTCAAACTATCGTTCACTTTTTTACGTAGTGTAGTTAACTGATAATTGTCCGTTCACTTTTCACGTCCCTGGTTTCGGCACCAAAAATGTCAAATAAAAGATCTTATAACCCTTAGTTCGGTGAAAACACAATATATTTACAATTATCAATAACAAATATATATATATATACTCACTACTACTACCCTAATTTAATAAAGAATGAAAAGGAGTCAATTTAATATTCGCGTCACGTTCACGTTCTAATATCTGTCTATCGTTTTTTGATGTTACTTCTTCTCGTGAACCGGAGTCGATGGTCCTATGAACAATACTGAACTATTGACACTACTAACTACACTACTTAACTCTCTATGTTGCCACCCTTAACTCGGCAGGTCAGGGGTGTCTCGTGAGGACGTCTATATATTTTTCACATATTGCAGCTTGGCTATCTGCATATATCTTTATCGATTTGTTTGTGCATAGGTCTTTTAAGCTTTCCCTTGCACACATCTCGATGGCATAAACTTCTGCCTGGTGTATGGTTGCGTACTTGTCGAGGCTAGCTGATAGTCTAGCATCGGTGCTGCCCCCATATGCGCCGGCTCCTACTCCCATATTGGTTTTGGAGCCGTCAGAGTACCAGCAGAGGTCCGCTCTCAACAGGGTCGATTGGTTCCGGTCCCAGTCCTCCCTTTCCGGGAGGACGGTCTTGAAAGACAGATCTCTGCTGATTTTTGTAGGCATCAAGTCCGAGACCATTCCCAGAATCCTGTGACAATCACTGTCATCACGGAGTCCGGACCCCCTCAGACTGACTTCCCTCGGCATGTTATTATCTACCGTTTGTATTAGTCTGTACGTTGTCCACCTCGCCACCCTCTCCAACCATATGTGAAGTGCGGGAATATTGAGGAGGACCTCCAGAGCGACTGATGGTGCGGTGCTTATCGCTCCCGTTATCATCAGACATGCTTGTCTCTGTAGATGAGCCAGTTTGGCCCTCGCGGTACCACGAAGTACCTTAGGCCACCAAACTATGGCTCCATATGTTATCATAGGTCTGATAACCACTACATAGAGCCAGTACATCTGTTGGGGTTTGTTCCCCAGTTGTTCCCACAGATTCTCCGGCAGGTCCACAGGGACATCTTAGCCCTGCGGATAACATTTTCTAACTGTCTGTCCCAGTTGAGCTTCTTATCTAGGATAACTCCCAGATATTTTGCTTGGTCCGAAAATGGAATGTTTTCTCCCATAAGATTAGGTGGTTTTAATTTGTCCAACCTTCTTCTTCTGGTGAACGGGACAATGATCGTTTTGCGAGGGTTCACAGACATCTGTTCCCTACGGCACCAATCATTGACTACATTTAGTGCTTCTTGAAGAGTACTAGACAGTTCCTCCTCAGATTTACCTCTAACCATTATGACGAGATCATCCGCATACGCCTGCACCTCAACCTCCCAGAGTCCGAGGATAGCCAGCAGGTCGTCCACAAAGAGGGACCACAACAGGGGGGATAGAACGCCCCCCTGAGGACACCCTCCCGCAGCCCTACGCTGACCACCTCTCCCCGTAATGAGGTAATAATGGTCCGATTGTGCAGCATGTTTCCGATCCAGCCACAGATGGTAGGTTCCACCCCCCTAGCGATAGTGGCCTCGTAGGGGGAGATCGGTAATGCATTATTAAATGCTCCTTCTATCTCGAGAAATGCCGCCACCGCAACCTCTCCATTTTCCAGAGAGTGTGTGATCTTCTCGACGAGGTTATTGAGCGCTAACTAGTTGATTTGCCAGTTTGATAGGCATACTGGTGGGTATTTAGGGGGTTCTTGGGTAAGATGTTCCCCCTAATGTGTCCGTCCAGTATTTTTTCCAATCCCTTCAGGAGGAATGATGTAATACTGAGAGGTCTCAGTGATGTAGGTAGGAGGTCATTACGTCCCAATTTGGGAATGTAAACCCCCCTAACCACCGTCCAGCTGGAAGGAATATAGTTCCAGGCCAGACTGGCTCTGAACAGCCTGATAAGGAAGGGTAGGAGAATTTCCAGTCCCTTTTGTAGTAGGACCGGTACCACCCCATCCTCCCCTGGCGACTTGAATGGCTGGAAATGATTCACAGCACACTCCACTGCCGAGGCTGTAACTATTCTCCGAGCAACTAGCCAGTCCTCCCTTTGGGGGCGTTTAGATCGTCCCTCAGCTGGTAGGACCTCACCGTTGCTCAGGATCAGACAATCTGGGAAGTGTGTGTGTGCTAAGAGCTCTAACGTTTCTTTCCGAGATTCAGTAAAGGAACCATCTGGTCGTTTTATCGATCCCAGTTCCTGTACACGGTCGCGTGAGAGAATCCTGTGGATTCTGGCGCTGCTGGGCAGATTATTAATGTCCCCGCAGAACCTCCTCCAGGACTCCCTCTTAGCGTTCCTGATCTCTTTATTATAATGTGTTAGAGCAGTTTTATATAGCTCCCAGTTGCGTGTAACCTTAGCACGATTGAAGAGACGTCTAACTTCTCTTCGTAGTTTATCGAGGTTATTATTCCACCAAGTAGACCCTCGACTGTCTCTCTTTGACCTCAGTGGACAGTTTTCGTGATAGGCAGAGACCACAGCTTCCCTAACCTGTTCGGCCGCAATCTCGATCTCATCACGATCCCTCACTGTGGGGATTGCGGACCCAAGTCTGCCGGCGAGGGACTGTTTGTATCCCTCCCAATCCGTCCTCCTCGGGTCCCGATACTCCACCACAGGTCTAGGGCCTGTTTTAATCTCAAATAGGATATGGGCATGGTCTGAACATGAGGGTTCAGACGACACCCTCCATTTGAGGATTTTTGAGCTCAAAAGCCTTGAGCTGATCGTAAGATCTAAAACCTCTCTCCGGTTAGCTGTAAGAAAGGTGGGTTCCGAGCCTATGTTGTTGGCAACCAGCTCGTCCCCTAAAATGTATTCAAATAGTGATTCACCTCGTCTGTTAGTGTCCGTGCTCCCCCAAGCCAAGTGATGGGAGTTCGCATCACACCCCATTACGAGGTGATAGTTGTTCCTCTTGCAGTAGGCGATCAATTTCCGCACCACTGCTGGAGGTGCTTGTTCTGCATCTCTGTCTCCAGGGAAATAGGCCGAACAGGCCACTACTTCCAGCCTGTTCCCCCCGGATGTGATCACGAGATGGATGGATGCCATGTCCTTGGTGCAGTACTCTGAAAGTGTAAAATACTGCAAGTTGTTTCTGATCCAGATACAGGCTCTGGGTTTAGTACCAGAGCCCACCTCTACTATCTTACCAGAAGTGTTACCCAGCCCTTTAGTTCGTTCCGAATTAGCGGTCCAGGGCTCTTGGGGAAGAGCAATATCTATTTGCTCTTCCTTTAATTTCATGCTAAGGAGGTATATCGCAGCCTTAGCATGATGCAGATTAGCTTGAATGCACCTTAAGTTGGTGGGCATGGGGGTAGGAATATAGGAATGTATGGAGGAAAAAGGAGTAGTTTAAGGAGCTTAAAGAAAAAGGGAATTATGGTGCAGGTTCCTCCTCCTTTTTAGGAGCTCGATAACCAAGCTTCCTATAGGAGGGTCTACCTTTGGTAGTCGTCCTAGGGGTGGACTTTCCTTTCCCCTGTTGTTTCCCTCTGGAGGTTCCAGTGGAAGGTTGAATCCTGCCACCTCCTCTATTGGGTCTGTGTAAGTCGTGTCCATGTTTGGTCCCACGAGCAGCAAGGGAAAATAGACCTCCATGGAAGAGCCCCGCATCCCATGAATAGGCATTTACACAGGGAGGTCGCCCGGTTTCCCTGGGGAGGGTTAACGTTAGCGACAGAATTACCATCCTGCCAATGCCCGGCCATATCGGCCAGAAGCATCATCGCCTCGGCACCAACCCGCCAACGACCTTGCGATGTGGGTTTTTTATAGAGGACTCTCCTCGCAATGCCGGCCAATTAAGGCAAGCTTCCCGGCCCACCTAAGACATGACTAGGTAGGGTTACGGTTTGGTTAGTTCATTTAGTTCACGTCTAATAGTAGACGCTATCCAGGGTGCACCACGTGGAGACGAACTAACTTTACACCCCCCAGTAACGTTACTTCATATTATATATGGGTTTTATCGAATATGGTGGACTTTCATTTTTTCGCAATTTTTCCATACTATAAGTCGTGTTCTTTTTTGAGCCAAAATTTTTTTGGTCTGAGATTAAGCTCAAATTGTGTCCGCCCATAATTATTAATTAAACTTAGTTAAATGTCTGAGTAAAATCAGTTCTTATGTAACTCAAGAATTTTTCAATTTAGAGAGGTTTGAAGACTTCGAAAAAAACAAAAATAATTTTCTATAAAAACTATCACAATTCTAAAACTATTGCAGATATCGAGTTACAGATTATTTGATTTTTATCCATTAACATCTCTTCATATTATATATGAGTTTTATCGAATTTGGCGGACTTTCATTTTTTCGCAATTTTTCCATACTATATATGTCGTGTTCTTTTTTGAGCCGAAATTTTTTTGGTCTGAGATTAAGCTCAAATTGTGTCCGCCCATACTTTAAACTTAGTTAAATGTCTGAGTAAAATCAGTTCTTATGTAACTCAAGAATTTTTCAATTTCGAGAGGTTTGAAGACTTCCAAAAAACAAAAATAATTTTCTATAAAAACTATCACAATTCTAAAACTATTGCAGATATGGAGTTACAGATTATTTGATTTTTATCCATTAACGTTACTTCATATTATATATGAGTTTTAGCGAATATGGCGGACTTTCATTTTTTCACAATTTTTCCATACTAAATATATAAGCCGTGTTCTTTTTTGAGCCAAAATTTTTTTGGTCTGAGATTAAGCTCAAATTGTGTCCGCCCATACTTTAAACTTAGTTAAATGTCGGAGTAAAATCAGTTCTTATGTAACTCAAGAATTTTTCAATTTAGAGAGGTTTGAACACTTCGTAAAAAAACAAAAATAATTTTCTATAAAAACTATCACAATTCTAAAACTATTGCAGATATCGAGTTACAGATTATTTGATTTTTATCCATTAACGTCCCTTCATAGTATTTATGAGTTTTGTCGAATTTGGCGGACTTTCATTTTTTCGCAATTTTTCCATACTATATAAGTCGTGTTCTTTTTTTAGCCAAAATTTTTTTGGTCTGAGATTAAGCTCAAATTGTGTCCGCCCATACTTTAAACTTAGCTAAATGTCGAAGTAAAATCAGTTCTTATGTAACTCAAGAATTTTTCAATTTAGAGACTTCAAAAAACAAAAATAATTTTCTATAAAAACTATCACAATTCTAAAACTATTGCCGATATCGAGTTACAGATTATTTGATTTTTATCCATTAACGTTACTTCATATTATATATGAGTTTTAGCGAATATGGCGCACTTTCATTTTTTCACAATTTTTCCATACTATATAAATCGTGTTCTTTTTTGAGCCAAAATTTTTTTGGTCTGAGATTAAGCTCAAATTGTGTCATCCTATACTTTAAACTTAGTTAAATGTCGGAGTAAAATTAGTTCTTATGTAACTCAAGAATTTTTCAATTTAGAGAGGTTTGAAGACTGTTCGAAATAAATAAAAATAATTTTCTACAAAAACTATCACAATTCTAAAAACTATTGCAGATATCGAGTTACAGATTATTTGATTTTTATCCATTAACATCCCTTCATATTATATATGGGTTTTATCGAATTTGGCGGACTTTCATTTTTTCGCAATTTTTCCATATTGTAAGTCGTGTTATGTAAGTCGTCCACTTATGTAAGTCGTGTTCTTTTTTGAGCCAAAATTTTTTTGGTCTGAGATTACGCTCAAATTGTGTTTGCACATACTTTAAACTTAGTTAAATGTCGGAGTAAAATCAGTTCTTATGTAACTCAAGAATTTTTCAATTTAGAGAGGTTTGAAGACTTCCAAAAAACAAAAATAATTTTCTACAAAAACTATCACAATTCTAAAACTATTGCAGATATCGAGTTACAGATTATTTGATTTTTATCCATTAACGTCCCTTCATATTATTTATGAGTTTTATCGAATTTGGCGGACTTTCATTTTTTCGCATTTTTTCCATACTATAAAGTCGTGTTCTTTTTTGAGCCAAAATTTTTTTGGTCTGAGATTAAGCTTAAATTGTGTCCGCCCATACTTTATACTTAGTTAAATGTCGGAGTAAAATCAGTTCTTATGTAACTCAAGAATTTTTCAATTTAGAGAGGTTTGAAGACTTCCAAAAAACAAAAATAATTTTCTATAAAAACTATCACAATTCTAAAACTATTGCAGATATCGAGTTACAGATTATTTGATTTTTATCCATTAGCGTCCCTTCATATTATTTATGAGTTTTATCGAATTTGGCGGACTTTCATTTTTTCGCATTTTTTCCATACGTCGTGTTCTTTTTTGAGCCAAAATTTTTTTGGTCTGAGATTACGTTCAAATTGTGTCCGCCCATACTTTGAACTTAGTTAAATGTCGGAGTAAAATCAGTTCTTATGTAACTCAAGAATTTTTCAATTTAGAGAGGTTTGAAGACTGTCCCAAAAAACAAAAATAATTTTCTACAAAAACTATCACAATTCTAAAAACTATTGCAGATATCGAGTTACAGATTATTTGATTTTTATCCATTACAATCCCTTCATATTATATATGAGTTATAGAATTTGGCGGACTTTCATTTTTTTCGCAATTTTTCGATACTATAAGTCGTGTTCTTTTTTGAGCCAAAATTTTTTTGGTCTGAGATTACGCTAAAATTGTGTCCGCCCATACTTTAAACTTAGCTAAATGTCGGAGTAAAATCAGTTCTTATGTAACTCAAGAATTTTTCAATTTGGAGAGGTTTGAAGACTGTCCCAAAAAACTGAAATAATTTTCTACAAAAACTATCACAATTCTAGAACTATTGCCGATATCGAGTTACAGATTATTTGATTTTTATCCATTAACGTCCCTTCATATTATATATGAGTTTTATCGAATATGGCGGACTTTCATTTTTTCGCAATTTTTCCATACGTGTTCTTTTTTGAGCAAAAATTTTTTTGGTCTGAGATTACGCTCAAATTGTGTCCGCCCATACTTTAAACTTAGTTAAATGTCGGAGTAAAATCAGTTCTTATGTAACTCAAGAATTTTTCAATTTAGAGAGGTTTGAAGACTGTTCGAAAAAATAACAATAATTTTCTACAAAAACTATCACAATTCTAAAAACTATTGCAGATATCGAGTTACAGATTATTTGATTTTTATTCATTAACGTCCCTTCATATTATATATGAGTTTTATCGAATTTGGCGGACTTTCATTTTTTCGCAATTTTTCCATACTATAAGTCGTGTTCTTTTTTGAGCCAAAATTTTTTTGGTCTGAGATTAAGCTCAAATTGTGTTTGCACATACTTTAAACTTAGTTAAATGTCGGAATAAAATCAGTTCTTATGTAGCTCAAGAATTTTTCAATTTAGAGAGGTTTGAAGACTGTCCCAAAAAACTAAAATAATTTTTTACAAAAACTATCACAATTCTAAAAACTATTGCCGATATCGAGTTACAGATTATTTGATTTTTATCCATTAACGTTACTTCATATTATATATGAGTTTTATCGAATATGGCGGACTTTCATTTATTCACAATTTTTCCATACTATAAGTCGTGTTCTTTTTTGAGCCAAAATTTTTTTGGTCTGAGATTAAGCTCAAATTGTGTCCGCCCATACTTTAAACTTAGTTAAATGTCGGAGTAAAATCAGTTCTTATGTAACTCAAGAATTTTTCAATTTAGAGAGGTTTGAAGACTTCGTAAAAAAACAAAAATAATTTTCTATAAAAACTATCACAATTCTAAAACTATTGCAGATATGGAGTTACAGATTATTTGATTTTTATCCATTAACGTTACTTCATATTATATATGAGTTTTATCGAATATGGCGGACTTTCATTTTTTCGCAATTTTTCCATACTATGTCGTGTTCTTTTTTGATCCAAAATTTTTTTGGTCTGAGATTAAGCTCAAATTGTGTTTGCACATACTTTAAACTTAGTTAAATGTCGGAGTAAAATCAGTTTCTATGTAACTCAAGAATTTTTCAATTTAGAGAGGTTTGAAGACTGTTCGAAAAAAACAAAAATAATTTTCTACAAAAACTATCACAATTCTAAAAACTATTGCAGATATCGAGTTACAGATTATTTGATTTTTATCCATTAACGTCCCTTCATATTATATATGAGTTTTATCGAATATGGCGGACTTTCATTTTTTCGCAATTTTTCCATACTATGTGTTCTTTTTTGAGCCAAAATTTTTTTGGTCTGAGATTACGCTCAAATTGTGTCCGCCCATACTTTAAACTTAGTTAAATGTCGGAGTAAAATCAGTTCTTATGTAACTCAAGAATTTTTCAATTTAGAGAGGTTTGAAGACTGTTCGAAAAAATAACAATAATTTTCTACAAAAACTATCACAATTCTAAAAACTATTGCAGATATCGAGTTACAGATTATTTGACTTTTATCCATTAACGTCCCTTCATATTATATATGAGTTTTATTGAATTTGGCGGACTTTCATTTTTTCGCAATTTTTCCATACTATTATAAGTCGTGTTCTTTTTTGAGCCAAAATTTTTTTGGTCTGAGATTAAGCTCAAATTGTGTTTGCACATACTTTAAACTTAGTTAAATGTCGGAATAAAATCAGTTCTTATGTAGCTCAAGAATTTTTCTATTTAGAGAGGTTTGAAGACTGTCCCAAAAAACTAAAATAATTTTTTACAAAAACTATCACAATTCTAAAAACTATTGCCGATATCGAGTTACAGATTATTTAATTTTTATCCATTAACGTTACTTCATATTATATATGAGTTTTATCGAATATGGCGGACTTTCATTTATTCACAATTTTTCCATACTATGTCGTGTTCTTTTTTGAGCCAAAATTTTTTTGGTCTGAGATTAAGCTCAAATTGTGTCCGCCTATACTTTAAACTTAGTTAAATGTCGGAGTAAAATTAGTTCTTATGTAACTCAAGAATTTTTCAATTTAGAGAGGTTTGAAGACTTCCAAAAAACAAAAATAATTTTCTATAAAAACTATCACAATTCTAAAACTATTGCAGATATGGAGTTACGGATTATTTGATTTTTATCCATTAACGTCCCTTCATATTATATATGAGTTTTATCGAATTTGGCGGACTTTCATTTTTTCGCAATTTTTCCATACTATAAGTCGTGTTCTTTTTTGAGCCAAAATTTTTTTGGTCTGAGATTAAGCTCAAATTGTGTCCGCCCATACCTTAAAATTAGTTAAATGTCGAAGTAAAATCAGTTCTTATGTAACTCAAGAATTTTTCAATTTAGAGAGGTTTGAAGACTTCCAAAAAACAAAAATAATTTTCTACAAAAACTATCACAATTCTAAAACTATTGCAGATATCGAGTTACAGATTATTTGATTTTTATCCATTAACGTCCCTTCATATTATTTATGAGTTTTATCGAATTTGGCGGACTTTCATTTTTTCGCATTTTTTCCATACTATAAAGTCGTGTTCTTTTTTGAGCCAAAATTTTTTTGGTCTGAGATAACGCTCAAATTGTGTCCGCCCATACTTTAAACTTAGTTAAATGTCGGAGTAAAATCAGTTCCTATGTAACTCAAGAATTTTTCAATTTAGAGAGGTTTGAAGACTGTTCGAAAAAAATAACAATAATTTTCTACAAAAACTATCACAATTCTAAAAACTATTGCAGATATCGAGTTACAGATTATTTGATTTTTATCCATTAACGTCCCTTCATATTATATATGAGTTTTATCGAATATGGCGGACTTTCATTTTTTCGCAATTTTTCCATATGTGTTCTTTTTTGAGCCAAAATTTTTTTGGTCTGAGATTACGCTCAAATTGTGTCCGCCCATACTTTAAACTTAGTTAAATGTCGGAGTAAAATCAGTTCTTATGTAACTCAAGAATTTTTCAATTTAGAGAGGTTTGAAGACTGTTCGAAAAAATAACAATAATTTTCTACAAAAACTATCACAATTCTAAAAACTATTGCAGATATCGAGTTACAGATTATTTGATTTTTATCCATTAACGTCCCTTCATATTATATATGAGTTTTATTGAATTTGGCGGACTTTCATTTTTTCGCAATTTTTCCATACTATAAGTCGTGTTCTTTTTTGAGCCAAAATTTTTTTGGTCTGAGATTAAGCTCAAATTGTGTTTGCACATACTTTAAACTTAGTTAAATGTCGGAATAAAATCAGTTCTTATGTAGCTCAAGAATTTTTCAATTTAGAGAGGTTTGAAGACTGTCCCAAAAAACTAAAATAATTTTTTACAAAAACTATCACAATTCTAAAAACTATTGCCGATATCGAGTTACAGATTATTTGATTTTTATCCATTAACGTTACTTCATATTATATATGAGTTTTATCGAATATGGCGGACTTTCATTTATTCACAATTTTTCCATACTATAAGTCGTGTCCTTTTTTGAGCTAAAATTTTTTTGGTCTGAGATTAAGCTCAAATTGTGTCCGCCCATACTTTAAACTTAGATAAATGTCAAAGTAAAATCAGTTCTTATGTAACTCAAGAATTTTTCAATTTAGAGAGGTTTGAAGACTTCCAAAAAACAAAAATAATTTTCTATAAAAACTATCACAATTCTAAAACTATTGCAGATATCGAGTTACAGATTATTTGATTTTTATCCATTAGCGTCCCTTCATATTATTTATGAGTTTTATCGAATTTGGCGGACTTTCATTTTTTCGCATTTTTTCCATACGTCGTGTTCTTTTTTGAGCCAAAATTTTTTTGGTCTGAGATTACGCTCAAATTGTGTCCGCCCATACTTTGAACTTAGTTAAATGTCGGAGTAAAATCAGTTCTTATGTAACTCAAGAATTTTTCAATTTAGAGAGGTTTGAAGACTGTCCCAAAAAACAAAAATAATTTTCTACAAAACTATCACAATTCTAAAAACTATTACAGTTATCGAGTTACAGATTATTTGATTTTTATCCATTAACGTCTCTTCATATTATATATGAGTTTTATCGAATTTGGCGGACTTTCATTTTTTCGCAATTTTTCCATACTATATATAAATCGTGTTCTTTTTTGAGCCAAAATTTTTTTGGTCTGAGATTACGCTCAAATTGTGTCCGCCCATACTTTAAACTTAGTTAAATGTCGGAGTAAAATCAGTTCTTATGTAACTCAAGAATTTTTCAATTTAGAGAGGTTTGAAGACTGTCCCAAAAAACAAAAATAATTTTCTACAAAAACTATCACAATTCTAAAAACTATTGCAGATATCGAGTTACAGATTATTTGATTTTTATCCATTAACGTCTCTTCATATTATATATGAGTTTTATCGAATTTGGCGGACTTTCATTTTTTCGCAATTTTTCCATACTATAAGTCGTGTTCTTTTTTGAGCCAAAATTTTTTTGGTCTGAGATTACGCTCAAATTGTGTCCGCCCATACTTTAAACTTAGTTAAATGTCGGAGTAAAATTAGTTCTTATGTAACTCAAGAATTTTTCAATTTAGAGAGGTTTGAAGAAGACTGTTCGAAAAAAATAACAATAATTTTCTACAAAAACTATCACAATTCTAAAAACTATTGCAGATATCGAGTTACAGATTATTTGATTTTTATCCATTAACGTCCCTTCATATTATATATGAGTTTTAGCGAATTTGGCGGACTTTCATTTTTTCGCAATTTTTTCATACTATAAGTCGTGTTCTTTTTTGAGCCAAAATTTTTTTAGTCTGAGATTAAGCTCAAATTGTGTCCGCCCATACTTTAAACTTAGTTAAATGTCGGAGTAAAATCAGTTCTTATGTAACTCAAGAATTTTTCAATTAAGAGAATAAATTATAAATTTTATCAATAGAGTAACAACAGTCTATGATCAATGATTGTTTCTTGGTTTGCAGTTGTCACTGATGTATATGGTCGGTATCTAACGTGAAAAAATGGGGTTAGATGTCCAAATTCTTATACGTGAATTTTTCAAAACCTTTTTAATATTTTAACCTTGCGAACTCATTTTTATGCCTTTTCATGACTGGCTTTGAATGTTTTTAACGTACAAATTTTCGCATTAAGTTACATGTAGTTTTTAAATGGTTGTTACACTTTCTGTTTTTGCATGTTTCTTGTGGCAGAGTTTCTCTGCTTTAATGTTTCTGGCTTGCTTTTTAATTAGTTACAGTGCTGTAAGTGTCCTTTGTTGCATAATTAAAGTGTTATGTTAACATTTATTCATTATTTCAGTACTCCTGAGGATGCCTGGAATTCAGGCGAAATATATCGAGTATTTAGTACAGAGTGACTTTCTTTAAAATATAGCCCTCAAGTTTTTTTGGTCTTAACTGCCCTTAAAAGTATATATATATATATATATATATATATATATATTATATATATATATATATATATATATATATATATATATATATATATATATATATATATATATATATATATATATATATATATATATATATATATATATATATATATATATATATATATATATATATATACAGGCTGTTTCAAAAAACATGCACCATCGCTCGTGGGGCAATTCCTTACTAAAAAATAAGAAAAAAAGTTACTGTGCACATGGGCCCGGAAACGCATAGTTTCCAATATACAGGGAGTTGAATTTTATTTTTTTTAAACATTTTTTATAAATAATTTCAAAACCACTGGATTGATTTTAATGAAACTTGGAACTTGAAAGTGTATTATGAAAGTGCATATTTTTAAGTGAAAATCTGCTTACAACTTCGTCAGTGGCGTGCGTACGGGGCAACTGTAAAAATTCATTTAGGGAAAAATATGTGCGCCACTGCCTTTTTCCAATGTTGATAGATCAGTTATGAAGCTTATTACATAAGCCACAAAAGCTACCTCTTGGTATTTTTTCGTTCAGGGTATCCCCTAGAGATTAGAGAAGATCAAAATATTTGCAGAAGAGTAAGAAGATCTTTGCGCAGAAGGTTAAATAATTGTAACGACGCTAATGGTGGTCACTTTCAACATTTTCTTTAGCTTTGTTATTAAAGTCAATTGAGTAATGTACAAAAAACAAGAGTTTGGAAAAATCATGGTGTCTTTACGATTACTTTTTTCATTTTTTATTTTTTATTTATCATTTTTTATCAATGTTTGTAATATTCATTTCGATGTTTATCACCAATAAGTTTTACGTAGGTTAGTTATTTGCACGTTTATTGCTGTAATGTTTACTGTATGTTTTGTTTTTCATATTCTTATGGTTGCAGTAAACATATATTATTATTATTATTATTATTATTATTATTATTACGCCGACTAATCGGTACTTTGCCCCTTTTTATAAAATTAATCATATCTCCTAGGGGATACCCTGAACTAAAAAATACCAAGAGGTAGCTTTTGTGGCTTATGTAATAAGCTTCATAACTGATGTATCAACATTGGAAAAAGACAGTGGCGCACATATTTTTCCCCAAATGAATTTTCACAGTTGCCCCGTACGCACGCCACTGACGCAGTTGTAAGTAGATTTTCACTTGAAAATATGCACTTTCATAATACACTTTCAAGTTCCAAGTTTCATTAAAATCAATCCAGTGGTTTTTAAATTATTTATAAAAAATTAAAAAAAAATTTAAAATTCAACTCCCTGTATATTGGAAACTATGCGTTTCCGGGCCCATGTACACAGAAACTTGTTTTCTTATTTTTTAGTAAGGAATTGCTCCACGAGCGATGGTGCATGTTTTTTGAAACAGCCTGTATATATATAAATAAATAAGTATATATATATATATATATATATATATATATATATATATATATATATATATATATATATATATATATATATATATATATATTGAACTCACCTTGGAGCCTCTCGAGCTATAAAGTTACTTTGATGACAAAAAAAAAAGGGTTCCTATGTCGTGTCCTGATTGAGGTGCAGACATTTCCACTTGGCTCTTGCTAGGTCAATGGGAGTTTACCTCTGTCTTCCTTGGCTTGTCATGTGTTCTGTGTTCTTGGTCAGCATGTATATTCTATGTCTGAGTACGATGGTTTTTGGTCAGCGTGTATACTATATATCTTGCTCGATGATTCAAATCCGAAACATCTGTCAGTTGTCACTGAGACCAAATTTAGATTTTAATGATGACACGTGAAAATCGGGAGTACATCCACTTCTTCTATAGTTTTAATAGTTTTTTTAACCGAAATTACGATGTTAAAATTCATGACCCCGCATTCGAGTTATAGGGACCTAGAATGTCCTCATAATTATATAGTCGCAATCTTCTTGTTGGCGAATTTTTTCTACGACAATTCGCTATACTATATGTCTTGCTCGATGATTCCAATCCGAAACATCTGTCAGTTGTCACTGCGACCAAATTTAGATTTCAATGATGACACCTGAAAATCGGGAGTACATCCACTTCTTCTAAAGTTTTAACAGTTTTTTTTTAACCAAAATTACGATATTAAAATTCAAACTGTCCCCGAATTCGAGTTATAGGGACCTAGAATGTCCTCATAATTCCAAAGTCGCGTTGGCGAATTTTTTCTACGACAATTCGCTAAAAAAATACGGACTTATTTGCTCTTGCGAGTTGTCAAGGCTACGGAATTTATTGATTCATATCTAGTAATATTTTAAAGGAGATTATCCTTTTGTTACTATGCCAACGTCTTGTGTCAACAATTGAGCTAAATGGCTAACTTCTCATATAATCATGTGTGTCTACAATTCAAATGCAGAAAAGCAATTCTGTGGATGTGAATTGCGGTTACGTGCTGAGCTCCTTTGCTCTATTCTGCTGAAACTTGAGTTCGTTCCTATTATGTTATGAATAGAAGGAGATGCTTGGGCATACAAAAGCCTCAGATTCTCGTCAGGCACGGCCTATTTAGCGGAAATTTGGATTCCCCAGTGTAAGTAGAGATCAGATGTTTCCTCTCCTCTCGACGCTAAGGTGGCTATCTACAACGAAAAACCAGCTTGTTGCCGTTCGGTCGTTTCCTTGAATAACGTTGTATCGAATTTTGTTACATCGTTTTTATTTATAAAGGAGCCGACAAACGACTTTCAGGCACAGAAACTGATTGAAAGGTATCTAAAACCAAACAACGCTCAATTCAGATAGTTGTCTCAGCTTGAATTGCCCTAACAAAATACAATCATGTTTTGCTGGCATGTCTTGAAAATAATTATCTATGACCAACTTCAAAACAGAGGCTTTTAAATTGCTTAGGCTTCTTTTAAACAAGACCACCGTCTTTTCATCCATAACTAGATCAGACTATATAGGTTGGCGAATTGAAAACGAAACAGACCGATTTGCGCCCAGAGAAATTTTTTTAAGAAACGCTGAAACACGTAAATTTTATTAATGAGGGGGGGCATGTTTTGACATGAAAACTTTACTTTGTCACATCAACCCCTTAAGGGTGTTGATAACCACTCTTATATTTTAAATAGGGAACATGAGTCGAGTGTTACAACATTTGAAAGCTCTTTCTTTTCTGAATTCAGCACACTAATTTTTTTGGAAGTTTTATCGACCCGCCTTAAAATTATTCACAGTTGAAGATGCAAAAACACATTTCACTCATTCCGATAAGAAATGTGCTGATAGTCAATATTTTGTTTGTTACAAGAAATTCACTATCAGAATATTTCTTATCGGAATGAGAGAAATGCGGTTTATTATTTCAGTTTATCGGTCGGTTTGATACTTTATAGTACTACCAAAAATTAATTTCACAATGGTGTATTCTGTAGAAGAAAGAGTTGAAACAATTACTCGTTTTTTCAAAAACGATGACTGTGCCAACCGTACCGCAAATTTGTTTAATGAACGACATCCGAACAGACATGTTAACAGAAAATACATTTTGGAGTTAGTTGCAAAGTTTCGACAAAGTGGTTCAGTAGCCAACAAAAAATGGGATCCTGAACGTGAATTTCCGGTTAGAAATGAGACTACTGAGAATGAAGTTTTAGAACAAATTGCTGCAGACCTAACTTTGAGCACGAGAAAATCGGTCACTGTTTCAAACATCAAAAGAAGAACTATTCAGCGAATATTGAAGCATCATAAATTTCACCCGTATAAAACTCATCTTGTACAACAACATAATGAACATGATTTTGATCGGCGGATGGAGTTTTGTGAAGTTATTACTGCACGAATAGCTGATAACGGGAACTTTCTGTTTCATATCTGTTTTTCAGACGAGTGTACGTTTTTATTAAGCTCTACAGTCAATCGCCATAATTGTCGTTATTGGGCAGATAATAATCCAAAAAAATTTCACGAAGTCCACACTCAAACTCCGCCGAAATTGAATGTCTGGACTGGCATTTTTGGAGACCGTTTAATCGGACCAATTTTTCTTGATAGCAATTTGAGTGGCACAGCGTATTTGGAGTTACTAGAAGATATCGTTTACCCTCTACTAATTGACGTTGCTGAAAATGATATTCGCTAATTTGTTTAATGAACGACATCCGAACAGACATGTTAACAGAAAATACATTTTGGAGTTAGTTGCAAAGTTTCGACAAAGTGGTTCAGTAGCCAACAAAAAACGGGATCCTGAACGTGAATTTCCGGTTAGAAATGAGACTTCTGAGAATGAAGTTTTAGGGCAAATTGCTTCAGACTCAACTTTGAGCACGAGAAAATTGTCCACCGTTTCAAACATCAATAGAAGAACTATTCAGCGAATATTGAAGCATCATAAATTTCACCCGTATAAAATTCATTTTGTACAACAATTGAATGAAGATGATTCTGATCGGCGGCTGGAGTTTTGTGAAGTTATAACTGCACGAATAGCTAATAACGGGAACTTTCTGTTCAATATTTGTTTTCCAGACGAGTGTACGTTTTTATTAAACTCTAAAGTCAATCGTCATAATTGTCGTTATTGGGCAGATAATAATCCAAGAAATTTTCACGAAGTCAACACTCAAACTCCACAGAAATTGAATGCCTGGATTGGCATTTTTGGAGACCGTTTAATCGGACCATTTTTTCTTGATGGAAATTTGAGTGGCGGAAGGTATTTGGAGTTACTAGAAGATATCATTTACCCTCTACTAATTGACATTGTTGAATATGATGATCGCTATCAAGAAAATCAATTAGTGTTTCAACAAGATTAAGCCCCTCTTCATTTTTCACAACGTGTTAGGGAGTTTTTGAACACAGAGTTTCCAGGACAATGGATTGGGCGTAGAGGTGCTATTGAGTGGCCCCTTAGATCACCGAATTTTACTCCTTTAGACTTTTTCCTATGGGGCCATTTAAAGAGTAGAACTTACGCAACAGAACCGGAGTCTCTGGAAGAATTACGACGACGCATTGTTAAAGAATGCCATCTAATAACTCCACAAATGCTCCAGCATGCCAGAGCTCGTTTTGATCAAAATTTATACTTTTGTATGGAAGCTGGTGGTCAACAACTTGAACACTTACTGAACTGAATAAACATTTTTGTACGTTTGGTTTTGTTTTTTAGTTTTTTTAACAAAAAATTGACTAATTAGTGCATTTCTTATCACAATGAATGAAATATGTTCTTGCAACTCCAACTGTGAATAATTTTCAAACGAGTTGATAAAAGTTCCAAAAGAATTAATGTGCTGAATTCAGAAAAGAATACCTTTCAAATGATGTAACACTTGACCCATGTTATATTTAAAATATAAGAGTTGTTTTCATAAAAATGTTTTTATAGCAAATATGTGTATTTTTTTAAAGAAAGCAGGCATTAAATTTGCTTATCAGGATAACCTATATAGTAAAACAAAATGTGCCATATTTCATCAAAATAACTTTATTGTTTGAAAATGTACAAAAATTTTCAACAGTAAACTTAAAGTGTTCCCGAAAAGACTCGTTTCTTGGTCAACCTTATAGGTTAATAGCAAATTGAGCTATTCAAATATAAAGCATTTAATCAAAATTCGCTACTATAACGCACTTTCTGCGTCCCGAATTTCTTTTCCTACAAACGTGCATTATATTTCTATGGAAAATGCAAAAATTCAATAACCTAAGGCGTGTTCGACTAAAAAAAAACTGTATCACCAACGACTTATAGGCCACCCTGTGATTGTAGAAATATTTCTTTAATATATAGCTCAAGACACCCTATAATTAATGTATACAATTTTTTTTCATATCTTGTATAATAACACATATATTTTGCTTTATTTATTTTTTACGAAAATTATACAAAAATTATATACCATTTAACGATAAAATCTATAGGTAAGACTACTGTCAAATCATCAGAGAAAAGGTCTATTTGAAATGAATTTTCTGAAAACATTTTAGTAAAATGAAGGACAACGACGGTTAAAACTAAGATTTCAGGATTTGTAAAACATTCTTCTTGATACATTTTCTTTCCATAGCCCGTATTAGATTCAAGTTCTTTGCCTAAATCTTGCCAATTTTGACGTTTTAAATCGCGACATTGACGTTTTGAGGAAAACTACAATTTTTTTTAATGCCTATAACTTTTTTGTCTTTTAGCCTACAGAGCTAAGTTTGGGTAGGTAATTTACCTATAATGATATAAATCCGTGTACCAAATTTAGTTGCCCTTATTTTGTTATTTTCTGAGCTATAATTTTTTTTTGAAAAGAAACACAAAATTTTCGCGGAAAACCTGGGCCGATTTTCTTGGCTACCAAACCCGTCCAAGCCACTTGCAAAAAAAGGTATTCACAAAATTTAATAAAAATCGGCCCATTACTTTTTGAGTTATCGATACTATTTGAGTTATATATATATATATATATATATATATATATATATATATATATATATATATATATATATATATATATATATATATATATATAAACATATAAGAATCGAAACTGACCCCGGATATGTGTTCTATGCGGCTAATTAGCGCTTATTTGAAGATTTTTTTTTTAATTCAAAAGTCGGGATCTGCGTATTAGTGAATTTTTTTAAGAAAATTCACTAAAAGTGACAAATGATGTCTCCAAAATGTCCACGTGATATATGTCAATATTCAAATTATATAAAAGTTTATTTGTGGTAAGCCAAAACTTTTCATTTCAAGAGTTTTTCCCGGTTTTCTTTCGGGAAATTTGTATATTTCCGGAAATGACAAAGCTAAGGTAACCAAATATGGTAGGCTGGGTTACATCATCAGCATAAAACTACGTACCAAAACTTCGATTTGTACATTCAAAAATAAGTTATAAGCATTATAGTTTTTCTTCTTAAACCGCCAAAGTCGCGATTCGAAACGTGAAAATTGACATGTTCTACGTAAAGAGCCTGAAACTAATACGGCTTATGTAAAAGAAATGTCGTAAGAAGTGTGTTCTACAAGGCCTTAAGTTTCAGCTTCAGCCGTCATTGGCCTTCATTTTACTTAAGTGTTTGCAGAAAATGAATTTCAAATAGACCCTTTCTTTGATGGTTTGGCAGTAGTTTGAATTATAGGGTTATAATACATGAAGAAAAACATTGTACCCCTTTTTAAGCACATTGCGTGGACGGAGCAGTGTGAGATTTGGCATAGTTAAAGTTCGTATAAAGAAGGAGAGCAGAAAGATTAAAAAAACAATGATTTGTCGTAGTTAGACAGTAGGATTTCCAGTGCCAGGTTTGAGCTGCCATATATTAATATGTCAATGTAACACACATTTGAATGTGTTTGCAAAATTGCAAATCGGAGCAGTTTTTGCGGAAATATTTTAAGTATATTGTCGGAAAATTATTGTACTTTTTAGTGAATTTTCTTAAAAAAATTCACTAATGAGGAGATCCCGACTTTTGAATTTTGAAAAAATTTCTTCAAATGAGCGCTAATTAGGGCCCTCAGAACACATATCCGGGGTCAGTTTCAATTTTTATATGTTTATATATATATATATATATATATATATATATATATATATATATATATATATATATATATATATATATATATATATATATATATATATATATATATATATATATATATATATATATATATATATGTATCACACCGATAACTCAAAAAATAATGGTCCGATTTTGATTAAATTTGGTGAATAAATTCCTTTTGTAAATGGATTGGATTAAGTTCGTTAGCCAGGAAAATCTGCCCAGGTTTTCCCGGAAAATTTTGTGTTTTCTTTCAAAAAAAAATTATATCTCCGAAGTTAACAAAGTAAGGGCAACCAAATTTGGTACGCGGGTTTACATCCTTATAGGTAAGTTACCTACCAAAATTTAGCTATGTAGGTCAAAAGACAAAAAAGTTATAGGCATTTAAAGAAAAATAAATTGGGGTTTTCTTCAAAACGTCAAAGTTGCGATATAAAACGTCAAAATCGGCAACATTTAGGCAAATAACGTGAATCTAATACGGGCTATGGTAATCAAATGTCTCAAGAAGGATGTTTTACAAACCCTGAAGTCTTAGTTTCAACCGTCATTGTCCTTTAATTTACTAAAATGTTTCCAGAAAATTCATTTCAAATAGACCCTTTCTCTGATGCTGGGCAGTAGTTTTAGCTATAGAGTTTATCGTTTAATGGTATATAATTTTTGTCGAATTTTCGTAAAAATCAATAAAGCTCAATATATCCGTTATTATACAAGATATGAAAAATATCTTTATACATTAATTATAGGGTGTCTTGAGCTACATCTTCAAAAAATATTTCTACAATCACAGGCTGGCCCAAAAGTCGTCGGTGATACAAATTTTTTTTTTTTAATCAAACACACCTTATGTTATTGCATTTTTGCATTTTCCATCGAAATATAATGCATGTTTGTAAAAAGGAAATTCCGGATGCAACAAGTGCGTTATGGTAGCGAATTTTGATCAAATGCTTCATATTTGTATAGCCCAATTTGCTATTAACCTATAAGGTTATCCAAGAAACGAGTTTTTCCGGGATCACTTGAAGTTTACTTTAGGAAATGTTTGTACATTTTCACACAATAAAGTTATTTTTATGAAACATGGCACATTGTTTTTACTATATAGGTTATACTGGTAACCGAAATTGATGCCTCTTTTCTTAAATTAAAAGAAAAACACATATTTGCAATAAAAATATTTTTATGAAAATTCACTGCCATAACGCACTTGCTGCGTCCCGAGTTTTTTAGACAATAAACTTATTTAAATAAGGTACATTTTTTCTACTACACGTAGGTTATATCAAATGCGATGCCTTTTATTTAAAAACGACATATTTGTCATTAAAAATATTTTTATAAAAATTCACTACCATAACGCACTTGCTGCGTCCATACTTTTATTTCATTTGACTGTTCCACGTTGTATATCGATAAAAGTATGGACAAAACATGACTCCATGAAAAAGGCAGGCCCACTTCTGACCTGTCTGTTGTTTGACCACTGTCCCTTTCAAACATCAAACTGCCAACCCTTTGTGGCAGTGGCATTTTAGTAGAGGAACTTGAGGTTAACATAAACAAGTGTAGCTTTGTTTCGCCATGGCGAATTTATCTCTGCTCATCACAGGTGCCAATCTATACTTAGTAACTAGTCGCAACAAAATTAATTAATACCTTAGCGTAAAATTGTCTCTTGCTTTTTCGCCGTTCCCTTTGTTATGTAGGTTAAACTTTGCGAAAAGCTATATTGATTTTTGCTTTAATTAATGACAAATTTCCTATAATTAAAGCATCCGCCCCCGACGCACATACGATCACAGTAGTAATTCCTCTTCAGCCCTTTGTCATGTGACAAAGACAACGTTGTTTCAATTCGAACACAGGAGCATCACAATCTGGTTTCCATTGCAGGAATTTCAAACAGAAAGGATCATGTTACTCGTCTGAGCTGAATTCTTAATGGCAGGTAGACTAAATGAGATGGAAGTTGAGATACATTGTAGTTGATCATTGTAGCAGCATTTCATGTCGTATAATGAAGTAAGGGGATCCCCCGTGAACCAGTCAAGTGAAAAGTTGATTACAATAGCAGATTAAGGATCAATATGCCTTGTGACTAAACAATTGAATTAGAACGACAAATGGAAATTGTGGGAGGAAAATGTATTATTTTCAAAATAAATTAAAGCGATGTTACTGATACAGCGTCGTTAAAATAATGATCGACTATAAAGTACAGAGTTTATTTTTCAGTTTATTTAATATCGCTTCGATGATGAAAATACATATCAGAATATTGATCAGTATATCCGAGAACATTTTAATGGCAAGTAAATGATTACATAACCAGCAATTAGGTATAAAAGCGCTATGAAAAAACGTAGCCGTAGGTACTATAAAAGCAAGTGCGTTATGGTGGAAAATTGTCATAGAAATGAAAAAAAATATTTTATGAAAATTATATATATATATATATATATATATATATATATATATATATATATATATATATATATAATGTTTAGAGTTCGTGACAGCAATATTACTATGTCTTGTAATATTGCGGTCAGTGCACGTAAAAAACTGCCATTATTTAATCCTTTATCAAGGTAAGAGCAAAAATAAAATAATTACAATTGACATGGTAAAAATAAAAAAAAGTTTGTAAAACCTACATATAAAGTGAATTTTAAAATTCAACTTAAACGATTTCTAGAAAACTCGGTCCAATTTTCCTGGCTAACGAACTTATCCAAGCCACTTACAAAAGGAAGTTACGTACCAAATTTTGTTAAAAGCGTCCACCTACTTTTTGAGTTATGAGTGTGCAAACTAGGACACCTAGAACCCATATCTGGGGTCAGTTTCAATTTTTATATGTTTAAATATATATATATATATATATATATATATATATATATATATATATATACAGTGTGGAACAGCCAAATGAAATAAATTCGATAACGGATAAATGAGGGCGTGTTGGGAAAAACGCTTGGACACGTCGATTTGTATTTTTAACTGCGCATCTTTTTCAAGAAAAAAAAATTATATAGGGTGCGTCATGTGACAGTGGCCAATACCAACTTTCTTATTTTAAATACAAGCCCCTGTATATTATTAATTTTTTGGATTCTTCAGAAAATTCTAGACATAATTCATGTACAATGTTCTATACCTATCTTCAACTGTTTCGGAAATATTAAGTATTTTCAGATTTATTACAAAAATTAACATTAAAAATAGAAAATTATTTTATTTCACAAATTCGCTACATTGCATTCAATACTTATTTCCCATTCAGCTCTTGATAATGAGAAAGTAAACAAAAACCATTCCTGCGTTTCTTTTTACTGATATGAAATGAAACAAAAACAAAAACAGTTTTCTTTCTGTTCGTATAAAACTCGTAGCCTTAGCAACTTGTTGTCTGCCTGCATGACAGTAGTGATTAGTGTCAGTGCTATTGTCGTTTGAATTTCGTTAACTGTACGTAATAATATCAGAAAAATGGTTCATTTAACAGAAATGCACAAAATAACCATTCTACAAATGATTGGTTATGGAGATAACACACGGACACAGATGGAAGTGTCTCGCTTATTTCACGAAAAATTTCCAAATTTGCCGCCTGTATCCCAAGGAACAATTAGCAAAATAGAAAAGCAGTTTCGCGAGCTTGGTCATGTGAGACAGATAAAAAAAGTAGCTGCCAATGCAGTAAGTGATGATACTAAATTGGATATTACGCTTGAGTTTCAAGAAAACCCACATACTTCTGGTCGACAAGCAGCCCAACTATTCAACGTTAGCCACACAGCAATTTTTCGAACATTAAAGGAAATTTAAATGCATCCCTATAAAATGATACCAACTCAGGAGCTCATGGAGGACGATTTCGATAGGAGAACGTATTTTTGTGAACAAATGATGGCAATGTTAGATAACAATGTGATCCAATTAGAAGATGTTTTGTTTTCTGATGAGAGCACATTTACACTTCACGGTCATGTTAATCGTCAAAATTGCCGCTATTGGTCTAATGAGAATCCTCATTGGATGAGAGAGGAACATACGCAATATCCTGAAAAAGTTAATGTTTGGGCAGGAATTGTTGGAAATCATATCGTAGGTCCCTTTTTCATTGATGGCAACTTGAATGGGGATAAATATTTAGAACTGCTCCAAAATAATGTCGTGCCAACTTTGACAAACTTATATACAGATCCAGCAAACCCACAAGTTCCTGCCAATAAAATATGGTTTCAGCAAGATGGAGCACCGCCCCATTACCAAATCAATGTCCGGCAGTACCTGAACCAAATTTTTCCAAATCGGTGGATAGGGAGGCGCGGATCGATAGAATGGCCAGCACGATCTCCTGATCTGTCGCTATTAGACTACTTTTTGTGGGGATATGTCAAAAGTATTGTATACAAAACTAAGCCCCTCAACTTAGATGACTTAAAAAGACGAATCACGCTTGCGATTAGATCAGTCACGCCTGAGATGTTGAGTAATGTTAGAAGACATTTCTATACCAGATTAGCATGTTGCCAAGATGTTCGTGGCGAGCATTTTGAACATTTACTACATTGACATTAATTTTTTTTTGTTTTTTTAAATTATTAAGAAATAATCAGTATTTCTTATTAGAATTTGTGAAATAAAATAATTTTCTATTTTTAATGTTAATTTTTGTAATAAATCTGAAAATACTTAATATTTCCGAAACAGTTGAAGATAGGTATAGAACATTGTACATGAATTATGTCTAGAATTTTCTGAAGAATCCAAAAAATTAATAATATACAGGGGCTTGTATTTAAAATAAGAAAGTTGGTATTGGCCACTGTCACATGACGCACCCTAAATAAATTTTTTTTCTTGAAAAAGATGCGCAGTTAAAAATACAAATCGACGTGTCCAAGCGTTTTTCCCAACACGTCCTCATTTATCCGTTATCGAATTTATTCCATTTGGCTGTTCCACACTGTATATATATATATATATATATATATAAACATATGAAAATTGAAAACTGATATGGGTTCTAGGTATCCTAGCTTGCGTTCGTTTGAAACATAAATTTCAAAATTTAAAAGTCGTGATCTCCCCAATAGTGATTTTTTTCTACAAAAATTCACTAATAACAATAACAAACATTTACAAAAGTTTTTGATTCGTTAATTGTTGTTGCCCTCTTTTTTTATTTATTTTTTATTTTTTAGGTCAACAACACACCACGAGGGCTTACAGTCTAAATACTGTCGTACCGAGGGTGTCGACAAGGCGGAAAGAGGCAACTTGTTAATTCTGAACTTGAAGGTTTGAAGGAGCAGGAAAAACATGTGCCGTCAAGGAATTCCACAACTTTGATTTCTCGGGACAAAAGGGCGGGCAAGACAAGATGTGCTATGTCTAGTAATCTGTACAGTAAAAGGGTGCATTCGCTCTGTTCTCCTGGTAGATCTGTTGGCGGCAGCAGGTGGGGGAACTATGGAAGGAAGCTCCTCTGAGCAGTGCCCGTGCAGATATCTATAAAAGAGAGGAAGGTCACCAACGGCACGTCGGTGGGCAAGGGACGGCAGCCTTTAGGTGAGGGTACGGTCATTGATGAGACTTAAACTCTCTTCTGAATGGGGTCCAGAATAGCGAGTGTAGAAGAGGCAGCGGCACCCCAGATGTGGGAGCAGTCTTCGAGGTTTGGCCTTATTTGTGAAGTATATAAGGTATAGAGATTAGCTGGTGAAAAGTATTTGCGATCTCGGAAGAGGAAACCTAATTTCTTAGCAGCCGCTTCTGTAATTATTGTGACATGTTGGTGTCAATTTAGATTCCGATCCACAGTAATGCCAACAAGTGAAAAGGACTGTTTACTTTGAATAACGTGGTTGCTCATTGTGATGGATCTGGGGATGGTGTATCTCTTATGGGATAGAAAGCAACACTGAGATTTGGTGGAGTTGACTTGTACAAGATTTATACTTCCCCAGTTCAATAGTTTTTGAAGCTCCACAGAGACAGAACCCTCCATGAGTCTGCGATCCTCATCTAATTGGGCTAAAGAGACAGGTTTAGAATATTGTATATGTGAGTGGAGGCTGCTGTCGTCCGCTAACTGTGAACTGGGTTGGATGTGCTAGAGAGGTGGTAATTGATGTGGAGAAGAAACGAAGTAGGAGCTAAAGCTGACCCTTGAGGGAGTCCTGCATTACTTGGTGAATCCGCTTAATACTAAATGTAGAGGTAGATATTGTTTCTGTGGCTAAAGTCTGTTTGCTGCTCTGTAACGGATTTTACAGATTAACAGTATCATCAGATATAGTAGTAGATACAGAGAGCATCGGTGGTCCAGGGGTAAGAACGTGTGCCTCTGAACCGAAGGGTGCTGGGTTTGATCCCAGGTTTCTCCTTTCACCTTTTCAGTACAAACTGTAACATTAACATCAACCGAGGTTCTGGCATTGTATTTGATCAAGTTGATTGTCTGCACGTTCCGCTCTTTGGAGGAGCGTAAAGCCGTCGTTCCCGTGTCTAAGCGATGTTGGGCACGTTAACGATCGCTACCCTCCTTACAGAGAGGCAGGAGTTCGGCAAAATTTCCATGATAGTGACGTGAAACTGCTCCCTGGCGTCGGTGATTGGCCATAGTCGCGGAAATACGCCGACGTTAAAGAAACAAAACACACACTCACACAGTAGATACAGAATTATTCACCCTTGGATGAACTTAACTTGGTTAGTGTCGATCGTCAGGTTCTTTAAAATGTGTTGCGATTTGGGTTTTCCAAGTGTGCGTAGTAGACATAGAGTGAAAAAGAAACATTTGTGAAGCTTGAGAAATAGTCGTCTTTACGCCTGTGTTTAAAAGTTTTTAATGTCGAAATTGTATTTGAGTTGATAAGCCTCAATCAATTATGTAAGGTACTTAAATTTGTCTTTATGAGTACACCTGTATATATATATATATATATATATATATATATATATATATATATATATATATATATATATATATATGGGTCTCATCAGTTAGGCGAAAAAGTCTAAGAGCTAATTTGAATATTACTCTATGGGGTTTGCTTGGAATGTTAGGTTTGGGAGTTTTTATAAAATCTGGCAGTTTTTGCTCGGTAGTTTTGATATTATGGGTTCTAAAAATTCATATGATTTTGGCGGTGACATTTTTTATCACATACTACGAAACGCTAGGAACGCCAAAAAATTAGCGACTACACCACAACAATAACGGACAGAGCAATAACACAAAGCCAAGCCTTGTTACTCTAGATCAAAGGACTCACAGACAAACTGAGCCAAACTTTTAGAACCCATAATATCAAAACCATATTCACAACAGCAAAAACTGTCAAATATAAAAAAACTCAAAAAATCCTAAAGTATGGTTTCATTATGTGGACGAATTTTGCGCAGTAATTAATGTAAATGTATACAAAGATTGTATTGCCAGATTAAAGATTAAATTTAACTTCAATAAATTCCCCCATAAAACAAAATGAAAATTTTTACCTTTTCTTGACGTATTAGTCATAAATAGAGACACTTTACTATTTGGCATCCACGGAAAGGAAACCAGTACATTGAGTTACATTTCGACTAACTTGCATGATAGTTTTTCATACAGAGAACAGCTGGCTTGCATTTTTGGTTCATAGATAGATATACTTTTTTAAATAATGGAGATACAACAGAGAACTGTAATATATGAAGAACGTATCTAAGTACTCGCACAACGGTTACCTTGCTTGTTTAGCGTACAAATTAGTCAATAAACAAAAAAACTCTGGACGCAGCAAGTGCGTTATGGTAGTGAATTTTCATAAAAATGTTTTTTTAAATAGCAAATATGTTTTTTTAAGAAAGCAGGCACCAAATTTGGTTACCAGTATAATCTTTATATTAGAAACAATGTGCCATGTTTCATCAAAATAACTTTATTGTTTGAAAATGTACAAAAATTTCAGAAAGTAAACTTAAATTGTTCCCGAAAAAACTGGTTTTCTGGTCAACCTTATAGGTTAATAGCAAATTGATTCAAAATTTGAAGCATTTAATGAAAATTCGCTACCATAACGCACTTGCTGCGTCCCGAATCTCTTTCCTTACAAAGATGTATTATATTTCGATGGAAAATACAAAATGCAATAACATAGGGCGTGTTCGATTAAAAAAATTCACTAAAAAAAAAAGAAAATTTGAATCACCAACGGCTTATGGGCCACCCTGTAATTGTGGAAATATTTTTTAAGATGTAGCTTAAGACACCCTATAATTAATGTATACAACTTTTTTTTTGTAACTTGCATAATAACGGATATATTGCGCTTTAATGATTTTTTACGAAAATTCGACAAAACTGATATACCATTAAACGATAAACTCTATAGCCAACACTACTGCTAAAGCATCAGAGAAAGGGTCTATTTGAAATGAATTTTCTGGGAATATTTTAGTAAAATGAAGGACAATGACGATTGAAACTAAGAGTTCAGGCTTTGTAAAACATTATTCTTGAGACATTTTCCTTCCATAGATCATATTAATTTCAGGTTCATTGCCTAAATATTAACAATTTTGACGTTTAAAATCGCGACTTTGACGTTTTGAGGAAAACCCAAATTTATTTTTCTTTAAATGCCTGTAACTTTTTTGTCTTTTAACCTACAGCGCTAAATTTTGGTAGGTAGTTTACCTATAATGATGTAAACCCGTGTACCAAATTTAGTTGCCCTTACTTTGTTAATTCCGGAGATATAATTTTTTTTTCGATTTTTTTCGAAGGAAAACACAAAATTTTCCGGGAAAACCTCGGCGGATTTTCCTGGCTAACGAACTTATCCAAGCCACTCGCGAAAGGAAGGTACTCACCTAATTTTATCAAAATCGGTCCATTATTTTTTTAGTTATAGGTGTGACACATAAATATATAAACATATATATATATATATATATATATATATATATATATATATATATATATATATATATATATATATATATATATATATATATATATATATATATATATATATATATACATATATATATATATATATATATATATATATATAAACATATAAAGTCTGAAACCGACCCTGGATTTGGGTTCCAGGGGTCCTAAATAGCGCTCGTTTGAAGAAATTTTTTCAAAATTCAAAAGTCGAGATCTCCTCATTAGTGAATTTTTTTAAGAAAATTCACTAAAAACAAAGAAAATGTTCTACAACTTACAGGACTTTCTAAACAAAAATATTTTGCAAGGGCTAAAAGCGAGAGTTAGTTTGTAAACACTTTACTGCTAACCTTACAAAATAATCTTTTATCACTTAGTTGAATCAACCGTTTAAGGGTCCAAACATAACATTTTCCGCAACGCCAAACAAACATTCACTTATTTACGACGCTTTTAGTAACAACAATACTATTGTCATTAAATTAAGGTGAGGGTTTCTGTCATAGTTATTTATTTTGTTCTGAAAAACAACATAGGCCCTCAGCTTGACTAGATCTTTTCAGTGAATTTTTGTAGAAAAAAATCACTGATGAGCATATCTCGATTTGAAAAAAGTTCTTCAATAAGTGCGAACTAGGCCCCCTCGAACACGTATAAGGTCACTAATACAAAACAACATAGGCCCTCAGCTTGACTATATCTTTTCAGTGAATTTTCGTAGAAAAAAATCACTGATGAGCATATCTCTATTTAAAAAAAGTTCTTCAATAAGTGCGAACTAGGCCCCCTCGAACAC
This sequence comes from Tillus elongatus, assembly GCA_964006375.1. Lineage (NCBI taxonomy): Eukaryota > Metazoa > Arthropoda > Insecta > Coleoptera > Cleridae > Tillus > Tillus elongatus. The sequence continues at coordinate 155,582,842 of OZ023266.1, read as the reverse complement.
ATATAAGGTCACTAATACAAAACAACATAGGCCCTCAGCTTGACTAGATCTTTTCAGTGAATTTTCGTAGAAAAAAATCACTGATGAGCATATCTCTATTTAAAAAAGTTCTTCAATAAGTGCGAACTAGGCCCCCTCGAACACATATAAGGTCACTAATATAAAACAACATAGGCCCTCAGCTTGACGAGATCTTTTCAGTGAATTTTCGTAGAAAAAAATCACTGATGCGCATATCTCTTTTTAAAAAAAGTTCTTCAATAAGTGCAAACTAGGCCCCCTCGAACAGATATAAGGTCACTAATACAAAACAACATAGGCCCTCAGCTTGACTAGATCTTTTCAGTGAATTTTCGTAGAAAAAATCACTGATGAGCATATCTCGATTTAAAAAAAGTTCTTCAATAAGTTCGAACTAGGCCCCCTCGAACACATATAAGGTCACTAATACAAAACAACATAGGCCCTCAGCTTGACGAGATCTTTTCAGTGAATTTTCGTAGAAAAAAATCACTGATGCGCATATCTCTTTTTAAAAAAAGTTTTTCAATAAGTGCAAACTAGGCCCCCTCGAACACATATAAGGTCACTAATACAAAACAACATAGGCCCTCAGCTTGACTAGATCTTTTCAGTGAATTTTTGTAGAAAAAAATCACTGATGAGCATATCTCGATTTGAAAAAAGTTCTTCAATAAGTTCGAACTAGGTCCCCTTGAACACATATAAGGTCACTAATACAGAGTTATTGATGGTAGAACTTTTGTAAATTTTCTTCAAATGACCGTAATTTGGGCCTCTATACCCCAAATCTAAGGTCAGGTAAAATGGTTATATATACATATATTATATATATATATATATATATATATATATATATATATATATATATATATATATATATATATATATATATATATAGTTACGTTGCCTGTTAGCCGATTGCTGTAGGAACAATACCACGACATCCGGCCCGATCTAGTCCACTCAGCATGACATCGACCTCACACAGTCACAGAGTTCAATTAGAAACTGCATCATAATCAATCCTAGTTTATAAGTATGAGTTATGTAGATTTAGAATTCATTCTTTACTTGTCCACGATTAACAACATTCATAGTTCGTTAGTTGTAACTTGTAATTAATCACTTTGTTAATTAATAGTACTTTTTGGGTTTAAATAAATTATTTTTTATCATAAAGCCAAAAGGGCCTTATTTAACTGGCGCTGCGAACTGTATCCAGTAACGACGTTTTGGCAACTTAAAAGTAGCAAAATTGTCGGTCGTTTTTGAACGTTTGTGCTGGAAGAACCATCCAAGAAGAAGAGCAAGGGCATTGGAAGAAAAGCCATAGATGACCAACAAAGCAGTTTCCCTTCTGTAAGTTGATCCATTTCTTTCATTTCCTATGCAATTGTGTCTTTTAAGTATTTGCAAAATTCATTTTTCGTAAATACAAATAATTTTTAGTATTCACAAAGTTTTTCTTTGGCAATACTTATATTTAAGGCATCATAAAAATCCTTTTTTTCATAAATGCCCTATAATTGATTATTAATAATTATTAATATTATCACAAAGCTATCTTCTTTCGTGATACCTATTATAATTAATATTTTGTTAATAGCATTAACAAATTTTCTTTTCATTTACTACATACAAGCCTTATTTTTCGAACGAATAATTATTGATATTATTACAAGGTACTTTTTCATAATACAAGTTATAAAGAAAAACATTTTTATTGTACTTTCGAATTTATGTTTACGAAAATACAGGAAATAAAGCAGAATTATTTTTAGACATTTTAACACATTTTAGCATTAAGTTACAAACACTTTATTTTAAAGAAACTGCCACACGTAATATAATATTACAAGTTTAGTAGTAAAGGAAATTAAATACACTGAGTAAAACCACTATTACTGCATTTAACAGATCTCTCTGATATCTCTCACGTAAAAATTGCTGATTAATTTAAAAACAGTAATATACAGTGATATACATTTCACTAACAACTTGTACAATTATCCGCTGTAATTAAAACGCTTTATAAAAACAATTTTAACAGAAATATATTTTGAAGCATAAAGATTTTATACAGTTATAATATTTTGTACCGCATTAATTAACCTTTTAGTTATAAATTATTGATTACTTTAGAATTGAACATTTATTTTTAAGATTGATTATTATTCTATTAATTACAAATTTTATCCACTTATTACAAAAAAAATTATACCCTTATTACCCTGTAATTAATATTTAAAAAGAAAATCTCCTTTATATCTATTAATACATTACATGAGCCTTCGTGAAAGGTCTCCCATAAGATTTACCCGAATTCCGGAAAGAATCTTGCCAAATTTAACCCCAGATTCACTCATTTTTAATTCACCAGAAACCCCTAATTTCCAAAACATGTCAGAGGCATCAATCACCCAAATCTGTCAAGCTTCGGCGATGATTCCTGAGTACAATGGTGGACAAAAACAATTGGCATATTTTCTGAATCAATGCCGCACTTATATCCTATGTTACAAAAGACAAGGCGACACACCTGACGACCTACATTGTAACCGAATGATTATTGAATTCATTAAGGCCAAAATCACAGGTGAAGCCCGAGATATACTTATGAAACTAGACGACATTTCTTGGCAAAATATGGAAAATGCCCTTAAGGCCCAATATACAGACCCTAGATCAGAAGACCTTTTAATGACAGATCTACGAACTAGTTATATGCGTAAAACTCAAACTGCCACTGATTTTTACAACACTATACAAGACAAATTAAAAATGTTAAACGAACATATTTCCCTACAAGCCCTAGACGACATTATAAAAACCTACAAGAAACAGCAATACGAAACAGCAGCTGTTACTTCTTTCAAAATAGGAATAGCCGAACCATATCACAGTCACTTACGGTTATTAAACATCCCTAATTTAGAAACAGCGTTGCTCGAATGCCATCGCATTGATAACGAGCAGATGCAAGTAAATTTCCTAAAAGTCATAAAGGACAAAGATGAATCTCATTTCCGTCAAAACGACAAGCATCCTCAGCAACAAAAAACACACATAATTAATAGAAAAATAAACGACTTCTACCCCAATTTCCGGAAAATACCTCAACAAAATTATAACCATCAGCCCGATTTCCAGAGAATACCCCAACAAAATTATAACTATCGGCCCAATTTCCAGAGAATACCCCCACAAAGTCATAACCAACAACCAACGTTTCGACAACCCTTTCCAAGCCGACCTATCTCAAACTTAAGACCAATTCCACAACAACGAAATTACCCCACTAATTCACAAGTCTTCGGAAGAAGAATTAATAATCAGGCAACCCCTATGTCAATTTCTACTAACCTAACAAACAATCGCCCTCGTACAAATCACCCCATTCCTCAAATAAATAACAACCAAACTTTTGAAGAGCAGGAACAAGAGCCTGACTATTTATACCAGGATGATAATGATTATCAACCTGATGAGGTCTTCTATAACGAGGAACTCGAGGAACCAGAGGAACCGTATGGTGAAAATCAGGATTTTCACAATACAGCCTCGGAAACACTATAAAACTTGACTTAAATAATATTGCCATGCAACCCAAACTACCCTTCTTCTGTCTACCCTCTTTAGGCCTACAAATCCTCATTGACAGTGGTGCGTCTGATAGCATCATGAATCCAGGTCCGGCTTACGAATTTTTCAGCGAATATCTCTATCAAAAACCCTTCGCCATGAAATCCGTTGGCAAAATTTCCAGAGGTATTGACAACATTCAGTTCCCTATATTACAAGAATATGGCATTAAATTCCCCTTCGATTTTCATGTCATGCAATGGCATGATCGTTTCGACGCCTTGATCGGTTCTGCTCACTTCCAGAAATTGAAAGCACGTATAAACTACGAGACACAGACTATAACGTTAGGCAAGACAGAGATCCCTTTCTATTTCGAACTGAACCCTCAAAATTTTAAGCCCTTTAAACAAATATGCGTAAATAGTATTAAAATTCCTGTTAACGTAGAAAATGGAACCGTTCTGATTCCCCAACTATCCGACAACACTGTAACTGTAGAAGAAGCTATAGCTACTTCTCATTCTGGCATTTGCACAATTCCCATTACAAAAAATACATCTGACAACGTCGAAGTTTACTTCAACGAACGAATTAAGGTCACTCCCTTACAAAACTATTACGAACTTAACGAACCAATAAAACAAAATCAACCTAACATTTTAAAACAATTAAGAGTAGAGCATCTTAATACCGAAGAAAAATCAAGATTATTTTCCTTATGCAACAAATACAAAAATATATTTTACCATGAAAACAGTGACCTTACGTTCACCAACTGTGTTAAACATGACATACGCACAAAAGATGACGAACCAGTACATGTCAAATCCTATCGATATCCCTACAATCTCAAAGTAGAGATTCAAAAACAAATAAAACAGCTATTAGATAACAAAATTATCAGACCATCTATATCACCATATGCATCTCCTGTATGGATCGTGCCTAAACGCATGGATCAATCGGGAAAACGTAAATGGCGTTTAGTTATCGACTACAGAAAGCTGAACGAGAAAACCATTAACGACAAATATCCCTTACCTCGGATAGATGAGATACTCGATAGTCTAGGCAAGTGCATGTACTTCACTACACTTGATTTGGCCCAAGGTTTTCACCAAATTGAATTAGGTGAAGGCAGCATAGAGAAAACCGCCTTTAGCGTTAATAATGGGCACTACGAGTTCGTGCGCATGCCCTTTGGGTTGCGTAATTCTCCGAGCACTTTCCAGCGCGTAATGGATAATGTCCTTAGGGAATTCCTTTATAAATCATGTTTCGTATACATGGATGACATCGTCATTTTTTCTAAGTCCCTACAAGAACATTTGCTACATCTAAAACAGATCTTTTCAAAATTACAAGAAGTTAACCTCAAAGTCCAACTAGACAAATCCGAATTTCTTCGTAAGGAAGTCGAGTTTCTTGGGCACGTAATCACGACCCACGGAATCCGTCCTAACCCTAATAAAATCAAGGCTATACAGAACTATCCAATACCAAAATCCCAAAAAGAAATAAAGTCATTCCTTGGATTGATAGGCTACTATCGCCGATTCATTAAAAATTTCGCAAAAATCCTCTTCCCCTTAACCAAATGCCTTAAGAAAGACTCCAAAATTGACATTAACGATACAGAGTACGTGAATGCCTTTAGACAAGCCAAAGACCTTATTACAAATTCACCTATACTGATGTATCCAGACTTTACAAAAACTTTTCACCTGACTACTGACGCTAGTAATATCGCTATAGGAGGCGTTTTGTCACAAAACGACAGGCCCATAGCTTACTATAGCCGCACTTTAAATTCCGCTGAAAGGAACTACTCAACAATTGAGAAGGAACTCCTTTCAATAGTCGAAAACACTAAGCACTTTAGGCCTTACCTTTTTGGAAATAAATTTACGATCGAAACCGATCATAAACCACTTGTATGGTTATTTTCTATTAAAGAGCCAAATTCACGTTTAGTGAAATGGCGTTTGAAATTAGAAGAGTTCGACTACGAAATTAAATATAAAAGAGGTAAAGAAAACGTAGTAGCCGATGCTTTATCTCGTGTCGAAATCAACGCAGTTGAGGACGACGATGATCTGGCATCAATTTTTAATAATCTAGATCCATCAGAGCTTAGAGTATTAAACGACGACGATCTTAAAGATTTAGGTATTAACACTCAGGAAGACGAACGACATTCTGACTCACAAACACAACACACTTCTGCAGATAACCCCGTCTTTACTATGCCCATTTCTGAAAACCCTTTAAATCACTTCAAATATCAGATAATTATGTATTACGGACCTCATAACGAAATAAAGACAGACAACTTATTTAAAAACAAATGCTACAGAGTATACATCCAAAGACAACACGAACTGCAACAGATGACTGACTTCTTAAAATCTTACATCAACCCTAATAATAATTACGGTATATTATTCTTGGACCCACAACTCGAACATTACTTAAGAATAATAGCTTCCAATCTATTCAATAGTTCGGTTAAAATAATTAAATGTACAAAACGATTACAAGACGTAACGAAACTTACTGAACAAAAAGGAACAATACAAGACTATCACGAACAAAACCATAACGGCATTAACGAGACGTACGCACAACTAAAAACAAAATTTTATTGGCCTAACATGAAAATTCAAATTAACGACTTTATTAATAAATGCGACGTATGCCTTCAGGCAAAATATGATCGTAACCCTTACAAACCCCCGTTTCAAGGACCACTGATTGCTTCTAGACCCTTCGAAGTTATACACATCGACGTATTCAGCTTTGATAACTGCAAATTCTTAACCATCGTCGATCTGTTCAGTAAATATGCGCAAGCATATTACATTATCGATACTACTGCCCTGACCATCGTTAACAAACTATGTCACTTCTTCTCTCACCACAACTACCCTTCTAAGATGGTCTCGGACCCAGGCCGCGAATTTGAAAATGCTGTACTCAAAGAGTTCTGTTCCATATTTAAAATCAATTTACACATTACTACCCCTCAAAATCCAAATTCAAATTCTCCCGTAGAACGTTTAAATTCGACATTATTAGAAAAAATACGTGTACTAAAAATTCAAAACCCAAAAGAAAGTCCCCAATCACTCATGATCACTGCCGTATTAATATACAACCAATCAATACATTCTTCGACAGGCCACTCTCCTTTCAAACTACTCTACGGCCCATATGATGACATACCACCGATCGATCCTCATCAAACAGTTTTCGAGGAATATAACAATAGACGCTTAAAAGAAATACTTCCATTTTACAAGTCTATTTATGAAAAGCAAAAGCATAAAGCAACAGAACGTCTCGAGAAATTCAACGAAACTCGAGAACAAAACATCCAAATTAATGAAGAAAACGTTGCAGTAAGAGTACCACCAATCCGAAAGGCAGATCCCCTTTATAAAATTCATTCCGACCCTATACAATTACCACGCAATAAAATACTTCTTCCCCATTCGAGAAAACAAACGGCTCATTTAAATAAAACCAAAAGAACTAAAAAGAAAGTTCCTTCTTTACAGCCTGCTGTGCCTATGTCTGAGGACAGCCCTACTCCTTCAACTTCAACCCATCCAAACTAACGGCTATTTCAAAGAATATATTGGAATCGCCAAAATCCTAAATCACTACCATAGATTTTATTTTTATTTTAATCTCACCCTTATAGATGAAAACTATAATCAGTTAATATACAACGCTTATCAGATTAGTGAAATTAAGTCAAATTCCATCAACAAATATTATACACGAATTCTAAACAGTCAACTAAGAATCATAAGAAATGAATTACAAAAGCTAACTCACACTAGATACAAACGCGGTCTCATAGATGGCGCGGGATCGGTTATAAGAATGATCACTGGCAATTTGGACCAGGAGGATCTAAAAGAAATCAATAAAAACGTAGAATCGTTGTATGCTAATCAAGACGAGATAATGGTTCAATTAGATAACTTGAACTCGTTTGCCAATATAATGACTCAAAGATTCGAAAAGGAACAAGAGTCGATTAACAAAAATTTAGACTCGTTAAAAATCACCCTAGATGTGATGCAACGCGAAACGGAATATAAGGCTGTTGTAGAATTTCAGATAGCACTAAGTTCAAAATTACTAGAGAATATAAAAGTATTACAAAGAACAATTTCACTTAGTTTCAATCAATTAACCAACATAGAAATATTTACTGCAAAAGACCTAAAGGTCATTAGAGAACATCTGAAACTCATTTATAATAACGATGAATTAATTAGTTTTGACCAAAATCACATTTTCAAAATTTTAGAATTTACCAAATTTAATGTTTTATCTGTAAAAGATACAATTGTGTGCCTCCTGAAGGTTCCTATCCTACATCCCACATCAGGAGCATATTTTCGAATCATTCCAATACCTCAAACCAATAAAGTCCTTGTACCACCTGCTTCCTTCTATTTGGAAACACCACAGAAAAATCTGTGGACAGCAGAACAATGCCCAGCTGTCGAAGAAGCCATAATATGTACTGACCAACCCCATGAAGAAAGATGCAAATTAGACAACGTATCAACATGCCTCTTTGCCACCACAACCAATTCTTACACAGCATCCGTTCAACTCCGAAATGGAAATATCTTACTGATCACTAACCAGAAGACCAGCATCTCAGAAGAGTGTCCGTCAAGACTAGACAGACAAACTACCACAACCAACACCCTCGTAGCCAGTCAAGAACGATGCAAGATATCTATAAATGGAGAGACTTATGAAGAAACCAGTCCAAACATTACATGGGTACCCGAGTTGATACAACCCTTACAGCCACAGCCGCAACATATCATAAGATTCAATCCAATTCATCTCAAGGAAGCCAGCAAGTTGAAAAGTCAGATGGAGCAAAGGAAGCATCACAATGTACTGCATCCTTTGGTACATTCAACACACATGGGAATGACTACCATAATCACCGTCATCCTAGTGGTCATCTTGTGTTACATCTCCATACATAAGTTCAAGAAGAAGGCCATGCTACGCAAATCAAAAAACCTATGTGCAGATGAAGAGCTTACTGAAAAGAACGAGGACGTCCTTCACATTAGGGATGGAGGAGTTACGTTGCCTGTTAGCCGATTGCTGTAGGAACAATACCACGACATCCGACCCGATCTAGTCCACTCAGCATGACATCGACCTCACACAGTCACAGAGTTCAATTAGAAACTGCATCATAATCAATCCTAGTTTATAAGTATGAGTTATGTAGATTTAGAATTCATTCTTTACTTGTCCACGATTAACAACATTCATAGTTCGTTAGTTGTAACTTGTAATTAATCACTTTGTTAATTAATAGTACTTTTTGGGTTTAAATAAATTATTTTTTATCATAAAGCCAAAAGGGCCTTATTTAACTATATATATATATATATATATATATATATATATATATATATATATATATATATATATATATATATATATATATATATATATATATATATGTGTGTCTTCAACCGATAATTCAAAAAATACTTCCCTCATCGAAACCAAATTTGGCAATTCCCTTCATTTTGCCAATAGCTTGGATAAATTCGTTGGACAGCCTTGACTCTCAAATACTTTAAGAAAAAAAATGCGAAAATCTTTTTGAAACGCAATTTCTTTTAAATTACTAGAAGTGTGAAACTAAAACCTTATATCCATTGATTGCTGTTGCTCCTACTTGGTGAAACCGGTCCATACTATTTAAAAAATTTAAAGATTCATTTAATTTTGTATGGCGACCTTGAAAACATGCTAAAATATCATCTACGTATCTGTACCAAAAGACAATATTATGTTAAAATTTGGTTTTCTAAGCTTTCCGTTAATATGTTGACTAATAAAGGCGACAACAGACTACCCATAGGTAGGCCTTCATTTTGAATTTGAATTTTATCATTAAATTTAAAATTGTTTTGTTTTATATATTCGTTAAAAAGATTCATTATTTCTTGTTTTTTATGACATTTACGTTCTATTATATTAAGACGTTTTTAAATAGAGGTAAACATTCTCTAGAAGGTATCTTAGAATACATCCTACAAACATCAAACGAGACTAATTTACTATTTGTAGGAATAATTAAGTTATTTAATTTTTGTGTTAGTTCATAAGAATTCCTAACTGAATATTTTGGATTTGGATATTAAGACGTTTTTAAATAGAGGTAAACATTCTCTAGAAGGTATCTTAGAATACATCCTACAAACATCAAACGAGACTAATTTACTATTTGTAGGAATAATTAAGTTATTTAATTTTTGTGTTAGTTCATAAGAATTCCTAACTGAATATTTTGGAGCGTAATTGTGTTCGCTAATAAGTGAAACCAGTTTGCTCCCCAGCTTATGCATAGGTGTATTAACATAGCTAACTACTGGCCTCACGGATTATTTGGCTTGTGAATTTTCAGGTAGTCATACATTTTTGGTGGTTGTGACCTTTTATATAAAATATGTTTCTCTTCTTGTTGACATTTTAACTGAGCTTGTGTTAATCTCTTTTCGAATATTATGCTTCAGTTGTTCCAAAGTTCTATGTCAATTAGCAAATACTTTTGTCTTTAGATAGCCCCATAAAAATCACAAGCTGACAGATCCGGTGACCGTGCCGGTCACTTGTAACCCCCAAATTTTGAAATGACAGGAGCAGGTAACATTTCCTGCAGAATTGCCATAGATTTCCTATAAGTGTAGAAAGTGGCTTCGTCCTGCTGAAACCATATTTTTATTAGTATTGATAACGTTGTGATGTAACAGTAAGTCAGTCAATTTTCTTTAAAAAATAACAGGACAGACATTCCAAAGGTGGATACTGCACACCATACAGTAACTTTCTCGCTACGAAGCGGTACTTCGTGCAGTTGATAAGGATTTTCCGTCGCCCAGTAACGGAAATTCTGTTTGTTAACAAATCCTGGCAGGTAAAAATGAGCTTCGTCTGACATCAGCAAAGCGCTCGCAGAAGTCAAGGTGTATTCCAATTTCTCGAGGCAAAAGCCTTTGTACGACATGAAATTCGTAGGGATCTAAGTGCAAGTCTTTCAGAATGTGGTGAAAACGTCTGTTGGAATCATTGAGCGCTTATGCTGATCGTTTAGCCAATTGTTTAGGACTTTGTAGCACAGCTTCTCTTACTCTTTCAGAATTTTCTGGTGTTCTTGCACAACGAGCTGTCCCTTTTGTTTTTTTTGTCTGGCAGCTCAAGCAGTGCTACAAAGAGCGTCTACCCATTTTCCGATTGTTACGCCAGTAGGAACTGGATCTTGTCGATTTCAATGAAAATGACGGCGAAATAGACGCTGGGTGGTTACAACAGAATCGTTATTCTTGAAATAAGCTTTAACAGCAAAATAACATTAAATATTGGACCAACGATTCATTTTCACAATTAAGCTGACGTTTGTGGACAACTGTTTGACAACTGTCATAAATTTCCATTTATAGAGAACGCGTGGCGACTTGGTTTGAACTTAGATCCTATGATATTATTAAATAAATACAGGTTAAAAATGGACACGTCATTTTGCCTGACCGTGTACTATAGTTTGTATTTTTTCCCTTAGGGCTCGTCCGCGTCTTTGCAGCGCTAATAGCACCGCAGCCTTTGGATTATGATGCAGGCCCTTTGTCTTTTCTACTCCACCCATTCCAAAATCATTGTGCCTTGAATTAGTCGGCACATCAATTGGTAGGGTGAAGTTTTATATTGCTCTGTCTTCGGTCTAGGATGATCGTAGATCAGTTGTCTTTTGCGGTCCAGGGCTTTACACTCGCACAAGATGTGCTATGATGATTCCTCCTCCTCGCCGCAGAGTCTGCATTCCAGGCCCCCTCGAACCGCTTAATTTTATGCAGGTGTTTGTTGCCAGCCATGTGACCTGTCACGAGTCCTGTTATGTTCCTGAGATGTCCTCTGCTAAGATTTAGCAGCTCCACAGTCCTCTTTGGACTGGGTTGCCCAATTAATGACTTCCCGTGTTTGAGCTCTGGATAATCTGCCCAGTATGCCTTGTGCTGTTGTCTGACCCAGGATTTGATGGTTCCCCTGGCCGTGCCTTTCGATACGCCCAGGACCGGTTCTGGTCCCATAAATGGTTTTGCTGATCCTCTCTTTGCGAGACTGTCGGCTTCTTCATTGCTTTGATCCCCAAGTGACCCGGCACCCAGATGAGGGTGACCTCATTCTACCCAGCCAGGTCGATCGTCTCGTCTCGGCATTTACTAACCAGCCAGGAATTTATCTGTGGGCTACTTATAGCCTTAAGGGCTGCCTGGCTGTCTGTGGCTATGAGGATCCGCTTGTTGGTGTAGACCCCCCCCCCTCTTGTTCTCTCGCAGGCAGTGCAAGATTGCGTACATTTCGGCCTGAAAGATCGTTGCATGAGTCCCGAGGGAAATACTGAGACTTACACTTGGTCGTTCCGAATAAACGACTGCCTCCGTCCCACGATCCCTCACGTTGGGCGCCAAATAATTATTTGCCACGCTTTTTTTGCAACAAATAATTATGATGCCACGCCAGCTGGAAATAAATAACTCTCAAGGCTCTATACATACAATTCCCTACAGGTCCGCACGCTTGAAGTGGTGTCAACGTGCGACCGTTATGTGTGGCGTTGCATGCCAAGCAGCTCTAGTGGATATGGGGTGGGTCTAAGGGTAAAATAAAATAATAATAATGGCCTGGTGACCAACCACCAATCTCAATTAATTTCCGAAGGGCGCCACTGACCAAAGCACTCTGGACAGAAGGTTTCACGTGGCACGGAGGCACACACGCAGACACAATCGCAATGTGGAAGCACAACACTACAAATCCCAAATCCCAGACCCAAGATCTTAACAAATCACCTTTACCTAAAGGTAGCACGCTTGCGGACCTAAAAATTATCAAGCAATAACCAAATGAGCAAAAGTCAATACTGGTGAAAACACACAATTGGTGCCTTTATTAGCAACAACCAAAATCTGTACAACATAAATCGCAGACCAGATGGTCGCTAATAGATATATCACAAACGCTCTAACTATATAGTTGAAAATATATACACCCATATATATATATATATATATATATATATATATATATATATATATATATATATATATATATATAACATATGAAATACGCTTTGGGCGTCAGTGGAATATAACACGTTAGTTATTTAATTAAACACAACAATATAATCATATGTACACAAATATATCTATATAAAAAAAAAGAGAAAACGCACCAAAATATTTTCTAAGGTCTCAACTAACATTAACTAAGATATTAATAACTAACAAGGTTTATTAGGCCATTCGAGATCTCGTAAGCTTGAGCAGTGGAAAATACAAATTTAAAGGTCCACTAATCTTGTACTCAAAAGAAAGAAAAAAAGAAAAAAATTAAGAGATTCCAATAAGCCTCAACAAAAATGTTCTAATATTACTTCAATCTCTAAAAGATCTAATTCACTGTTAGATAACAAGCCAAAAATGACCAACTAACTGATTTACCTGTCCTGAAGGGAATTTAATTTATCAGATCAAAAATATTGCCTGAAGCCATGACTCTAATTATAACTAACTAAATTTGAAAAATTGTAAATTAATTTACAAGCCGTTATTGGTGCATCAAGTATTACGTCTTATGATTGCTGGTGCAAGTTCTTAAGGGACGCACATAAATTAAAATGGTAGGGCAAACCTGTGATTGCTAATTTCCTTCGGCTGATGTTATAAAAAAGTGGTTTAGACAGGAAGTAATCAATCGATTTGGTCCAATTTATTACGGTAGTACAGCTATACAACTCCTACTGATGTAGATTCGGGGTTCGACACGGACCAAACTGCTACACAGCAACACCAAAATATGTCGAACACCAGTTAGTTGCAGACACACACTTAATACCAACCAAATGGAGGGATAAATAATTCCAAACGGTGCATGCTACAACAAAAGCTGACTAGATGTTAAAAGAAAAATTCTCACCTTCACCTTTGGAAGTGGATTATGCTTGGAACAAAACAACTAGATCTTCCCATAAGGCATATGTTTATAATGCCATAGATCACAAATCGTTACTGCCATATGCAACTAAATATTCATATATACCTACATACCATAGAACAGTGTTAAAATTACACCAAATTAATAGTGACCAATTTCCATTCAAACTACCATCATTCGGGACACCTATGTGTCTCAGTAAACCTAATTCAACATCTGCCCTGTTGAAACGGCTTGAGGATCTTCTACGACAATAGTATGAAGGCTTATACGGGTATTACAGACGACTAAAATTCTAGGTCCATGTCAACTTAACATAATTCCATAAAAAAAGGTGTGTGGAATACACTAGGAATGCAACACACTAATAAAATCAATGACCAGCTCGACCACGACTTTCACTTTTCCAACAAGGTTACCATTAAAATTTACCAAATAATATGTACAACTTTTCTATACAGCTGTAAACTAGCATCGACAAAACCTTTCTAATAGAATCTTCTCAAATATCTTCTCAAATAAATAATTACCCATGCAATACTTCTGTGCTTGAGGAGCCGCTAATTTAATTTTCTTACATAAAACTTCTCAAAACAAGATGTTCTCTGGCCGACAGTCTTTTTATTTCTCTCCTTTTGTACCTCTTTCTTTTCCTCTTTCTTCTCGTCGATGGGTTTAGAGGGTTTTCCAGTCTGCGTGATATAAACCTGTCTATGTTCGATGGGCGTTTGGTTTGTTCTAGGAGCTGTGATTGGCAACACACCATCAGAGGACAATTTAGATTTAATCTTACTAATATCACATTCCTTGGGAAGAACATATCTTCTCACAAACTGCATGGAGATGTAACCATGGTCATCCTGCTTCTCTTCGTGTTTACCTTCTACTGTAATTTGGTTATCACCGGTAACTTTGACGGAGATCTCGTTTGGAGAGAACTGTTGAACACCCAAATTGGCTTGGAACTTTTCCTTGTCGAAATGGACGGTAGAACCAGTGTCAGCATCTTGAGCAACGGTCCTCCATGCACAGAAATATTTTATGGGTAATTATTTATTTGAGAAGATATTTGAGAAGATTCTATTAGAAAGGTTTCGTCGATGCTGTATAGAAAAGTTGTACATATAATTTGGTAAATATGTCTTGGTAATCTCAGAAATATTATCAACACATATTTAAGTTAACATATCTTAATTATCTATTTGTTGCGAGTTATTATAGACTAATATCTCGTTATTTTCATTAATTAAAATCTAATGTATTTTCGTCTCAGAGTTAAATCTTGTAAATAAATATTTATTATTCTAAGGTAAAAGTGTTTCTGCGTATATGTTTTGTAGACATTACAGTACCGAGAGCAATTTAATAAAGTAATAATCTCTTGTATCAATCTGTTATCGAGTGCTCATTTCTAAGCCTTTTCAGCCCTTCGAGGGCTCACAGTGCACATTATTATTCACATCTAAATTAAGAACATTTAAAATCTCTTAATTAGTCAATTTTTATTAAAAAAAATTCACTAATAGAGAGGCATCGATGGTGAGACTTGGCAAATTTTTTTTCAAATGGGCACGAACGAGGACCCCTAGAACCCATATCCGGGGTCAGTTTGAATTTTTATATGTTTATATATATATATATATATATATATATATATATATATATATATATATATATATATATATATATATATATATGTGTATCGGTCTGATAACTCAAAAAATAATAAACCGATTTCGATAAAACTCGGCAAGTGCCTTTATTTCATTAATGGCTTGGATGAGTTCGTTAGTCAGCAAAATCGCACGGGGTTTTCCGGAAAAATTTAGATTTTCCTTTCAAAAAAAAATTTTTTTTTCGAAAATTACAAAGATGTTCTAATGAAATTTAACATATATATTTCCTTAGGAGAGGCCTTACTACGTGCCAAAATTCAACTTTCTAAGTTTATAGAAAATTGAGTTATTCAAATGTTGAATTTTCTTTCGAAAAAATTTTTTTTCTCAGAAAATTACAAAGCTATTTTAATAAAACTTGGTGGACATGTTACCTTAGGAAAGACCGTACTACACACCAAATTTAAACTTTATAAGTTTATAGAAAATTGAATTATTGAAATTTGAAGCATTTAATAAAAATTCACTACCATAACGCACTTGCTGCGTCCCATTAGTTTTTTTTTATCCGTTAGGACAACCTTATTTTAAAACTCTTTGAAATTATATTTGCTTGCTGGCGATGCTACAAGGAAAAGCAGTAGTTTTATATACGTTTATTTATATCATTCTAGTTTGTACAATTTACTATCGCAACAGGGATTGTAGCTGATATACGGACCATAATTCGCAATTCCATTAGGTGCACTAGCTCCTTAGACCAGCTTGGGAATTATGAACCCGATAACAATAGGTAACTATGATTTGTGTAACCCACAAAAGATATGGTGAGCCTTCCATTCTACTAACACACCGCAGTGGAACAATAGAGAGTATATCACAGCTGGGTGGCGATGTCAAATAATATGTTGGTGTACTGCTACAAAGCATGCCTTATTACTATTTTAAGCTAATATTTAATAAGCTTCTGTTATTTATTGCTAGTCAATAAAATACGTGTCAACCGAATTTTTGTGGTAAAAATTATATATATATATATATATATATATATATATATATATATATATATATATATATATATATATATATATATATATATATATATATATATATATATCAGTGGCGATTTCTCCTAGTGAGCTAGGTGTGCGCCGCACACCCTAAAATATAATTAAAATGTGCACAGTTAAATATGTTTTATTTCTTTTTCCCTTAGTCTTAATACACTACATATGTTATGACAATCGATTTAATTTACTTATTTGATTTCATAAATAGTCGGTTAATAGTGACTTGGAATGAAGTCGGCACCACGTCTTCATTCAGAAAATATGAGTAGGTCAATACCAACTGGGAATGAATTCGGGTCGGGTTAGGTGTGCGTTGTTATTTCCGAACAACTTCACTCGACAGAGCTGTATTGGTATACAATACAGTCCCCCACCCATGTGTTTAAGATAGTAAGGAAATACCATTGCTTTTAACACTGCAGTGAGCGGTAAAAATACCGCTCAAGACAAATGAATGGAACGCCGGTTTAACAAACGTTGTGATAGCATTATTTACAAACATTACAACTGCGCTTGCCTGGACCACAGTATTCTAAAATTAAAGACTATAATACATTTTAGTAAATTTTCTTAGAAAAAATTCACTAATGGGGAGATCTCGACTTTTGAATTTTGAAAAATTGTTTGCAAATGAGCGCGAACTAGGACCCCGAGAACCCATATCCGGGGTCAGTTTCAATTTTTATATATAAGAATTTAATTTGAGTCAAGTTTTAAAATATAGAAATTTTTGATTAAAATGAAGAAACTGATTTCAAGTACCATCCATATTTCTAGAAATTGTAATGGTACATAATGAGGTGAGGTAATTTTGGAGATTAGAAATCAGATGAGAGAACTTTAGAACAATTGACATTTAGATTAAAATTTAGTCAAAATTGCATCATTTGCAGTCACAAGTTTAGACTTATTTGTAAGATGCTTTGTACTATTGATATAACAATAAACTATAAACTATATATATATATATATATATATATATATATATATATATATATATATATATATATATATATATATATATATATATATATATATATATATATATATATATATACACATAGGTATCACACCGATAACTCAAAATATAATCGGCCCATTTTGATAAAATTTGGCATGTACCTTCCTCCTGTAAATGTATTGGATAATTTCGTTAGTCAGGAAAATCGGACGAGTTTTTCCGGGAAAATTTTGAGTTTTTATTCGAAAAAAATTTGTATCTCAAAAAATAAAAAAAATAAGATAACCAAATTTGGTAGGTAGGTTTACGATATAAAAATTAAACTATACACCAAAATTTAGATTTCTATGTTGCAAGATAAAAAAGTTATAATAAAATATTTTGTGCCAGATCATTTCTATGAAAATTCACTACCATAACGCACTTGCTGCATCCAGGATTTTTACACATTTTATTATTTAGTACCATATTAACATTGAACTACTTTTAATGTTTACAGTTTTCACCCCGTTCCGGACAGTGCTAACGCTAACACAAATTTGTGTGAAGAGAAGAGCTTGATAATAATTCCATGTTCTTTTCGTGTTTTAAAGTTTTAAGTGACTTTTTAATTTGTTAGTGTTGCAGTGGGAAATTAATTCATTTATCTACGTATCATTCCCATATAGGTCGAATATGTATATATATATATATATATATATATATATATATATATATATATATATATATATATATATATATATATATGTACATTTAGAGTTAATATTTTTTAAAACCACCACTAACAGCAACTCGTTACCGCACACCCGAACATTTTGGTCAGGAGACGCCACTGATATATATATATATATATATATATATATATATATATATATATATATATATATATATATATATATATATATATATATATATATATATATATATATACAGGGTGGAGCATTGAAAACGAAACAGACCTATTTGCGTTCAGAGAATTTTTTTTTAGAAATGCTGAAACACGTAAATTTTAATATTGAGGGGGACATGTTTTGACATAAAACTCAACTTTGTCACATCAACCCCTTACGGGTGGTGATAACAACCCTTATGTTTTAAATAGGGAACATGGGTCGAGTATTACATCATTTGAAAGCTATTTGTTTTCTGAATTCAGCAAACTAATGTTTTTGAAAGTTTTATCAACTCGTTTAAAAATGATTCACAGTTGGAATTGCAAGAACGTATTTCATTCATTGTGATAAGAAATGCACTAATTAGTGCAAAAAGGTTGATATTCAGAAGAGGTATGTGTTCCCACATGTATAGTGACAATGGGACAACATTCGTAGGAGAGAACTCAACACTACAAAGAGAAGCCATAAAAATCAGCAAAGAGCCTCAGATTCAGGAGAGTACCACACACATGGGGTTGCAGTGGCACTTTAAACCACCTTTAGCACGTCATTTTGGAGGGATCTGGGAGGCAGCAGTGAAATCGGTGAAATATCACTTCAAGCGAGTGATTAGAGAAACGAGATTGACATATGAAGAGTTAACCACAGTAACTCACCAAATAGAAGCATGTTTAAATTCAAGACCACTTTGCCCATTATCCAATTATATTAACGAATTTCAAGTATTGACTTCTGGTCATTTCCTTATAGGAAGAGAGCTAGTAGCACCATCAACAATCATCTCAGAGAACATTATAATAATATATAATAATAATAATATTTATTTGCTCACTCCTCCGTACAAAATAGTAAAGATATCACAAAACAACTTTTTAGACTAAGCATACATCAGAAAATGGACAAATAAATAAATTACAAAACTGTGCTAAGTCTGTGACTTGTGCACACATTAAACAAAGAACTCATTAAAACAAAACAAAAAACTACGCGTGATGCGAAGAAATTATGCCATATATACACACACATATAAAACCAGACGTAAAATCCTGGCATGTAGTATAATCCCCGGGATTGAAGGTCTTATAAAGCAATGCTTGTATGCCCCCCATCCCCAGGACCACAATTCACCTTTCTCCCTCTCTTTCTTGCGAGACAGTCGCCTACACTGCCCCAAGACTAGCGAACCACAGTTTATCACCACCAAAAGGACGTATTAAGCCTAATTCCAAACTTATAACTACAAGACTAGTACATGTTATAAATTAACATCCCGAACACACATCCATACGTATATACTCACCCTTATACTTGCACGCCTCACTTACTCTCTCACAAACACGCCCGCGCACGCACGCACACACACACATCCACAAACGCATTCACTCGCCCAATTGTATACTTATATTCCACACACTAATATACACACACACGATCAGTCATATTCACCGGCCATTCACACACATATATTCAAATACTGACGCTTAATCATTTATTAACCGTACGCAATTTTCCCAATAAAATACACCAATGTATCTATTTTTCCTGAGAATAGTAAACATTTTTTATATCTATGATACTGTGAATCTCCATTCAGGATTTAGCCTTGATCTACTCTGTGATTTTTGCCTTAAACAAGTTAATTCCATTTATTCTCTTATATTCGCTCGGTA
Source organism: Tillus elongatus (assembly GCA_964006375.1). NCBI lineage: Eukaryota > Metazoa > Arthropoda > Insecta > Coleoptera > Cleridae > Tillus > Tillus elongatus. Next base: position 155,562,964 of record OZ023266.1, on the reverse strand, counting down.
TTGTATTATATATCTTTGGGCCAAGATAAGAAAACGCTCGTTGACATAGCGTCTTCCTGACTCTAGGCACACAAACCGCCTGAAGACTTCCTCTAGTAAAATACTCATGGCTTATACCTAATCTTTGATATACGTTTCGATGCTGCCAACTTAAAAGCGAAAAGCAAAACAACTGTCTAATATCGAACACACTGGACTCAGTATATAAACTCTCCGTTGGATATGTAATATTCTTTTTAAGTATTATTTTGAGGATCCATTTTTGCACCTTTTCCAGCATGCATATATAATTGTTTGTAGCACCACCCCAAAGAAGTATCCCATATGTTAAATGTGGTTTAACCAGAGCGTTATACAAAAGAAACAGCTGTGGTACAGAAAATATCTGGCGAAAGCTCTTGAACCTCCAGGTCAGGAATCGTACCTTCTTTGTCAAATTATATATTTGACTATCCCATCTTAAATGCTGATCCAAGTATATACCCAAGTATTTATATGTAGTTGTCATCTTTATTTTTGTCTTTTGACACTGACAATTATTCTCTACTCTTAGTTCACAGTAATCTGCCATACTATTAGTATACGACGCAAATGGTAAGAAATATGTTTTTTCAATGTTTACAGTCAACCTCCTGTCAGCAAAAAAATGCATTATTTTAGAAAGTTCCTTTTCTACTTTAGTTTTTAAACTTGACCAAGTATTGTCCTTAAAAAATATAGATGTATCATCAGCAAAACTTATGATAATACCATCAAGGTCAAGCAGAAGCAATTCGTTTAGATAAATAATGAATAACAGGGGCCCTAACACAGTACCTTGCGGAACGCCAAAACTCACAGATTTATACTCGCTAAACGCATCACCGATCCGTACCCTTTGTGTTCTGTCATACAGGTAGTCCCTCAATAATTCGTATGGAATGCCTCGAATGCCTATTGCATCCAGACAGTCTAGCAGCATTGAGTGATCCACGGTATCGAATGCTTTTTTTAGATCTATAAAGACACCCATGCATGGTTCCCGGTTATCTATCGCGTTGTATATATGCTGAGTCAGGGTAGCCATGGCATTCTCAGCTGACCTACCTTCTCTGAATCCAAACTGACTGTCCGACAAAACGCTGTATTTAGTCAAGTAATCTGTTAACCTTTTCTTTATAATTTTTTCAATTATTTTTGCGAAATTTGTTGTTAATGATAAAGGCCTATAATTGGTCAGTTCGAGTATATCACCACTCTTGAATAATGGCTTTATGATTGTTTCTTTAAATATCTTTGGGAAGGTACCAACTTCAAAGGACTTATTGACAATATACGTTAGCGGGTAAGCTATATATACTGCTATTTCCTTCATTAATTCTCCTGTTATTTGATCGTAACCTGGCGCCTTACCATTCGTGAGTTGCATTATTACCTGGACTACCTCCTCCTCATTAGTCTGCTGCAGAAAAAATGAATTTCGTGAAATCTTCCTCCTACGGTACCCGTTTACCATGTTACATTTGTTAATCTGTTTAGCTAGATTACCACATTGATGGTAATCTACAGGGAAAATGGAGGATAATACAAACAATGAGGAAAGATTTTTGGGACACTTGGCATAAAGAATATCTTCACCAGTTACAGCAAAGACACAAGTGGAAATTTGAGAAGAATGTCGTAGACGCAGGCGACACGGTATTGATAAAAGATGACAACAACAGCGCAGAAAAATGGCCACTGGGTAGAATAGTAAAAACTTACCCAGACAAACAGGGAATACTAAGGGTAGCAGAAATTAGAAAAGCAGGGGTATAACAATGGAAAGGCCAATACACAAGCTAATCCTATTACCCAATGATGAATAAGAAGCAAGAACAAAGCATCATGAAGAACAGTCAGAGCCACAAAAAATTAAAAAGAAGTCGTCTAACCAAAAATTGAAGATAGTCATAATAGCAATATTGTTCATGATGGCTATGGGAAAAACAACAGCCACGAAGTTGTACCACATTGAGTACCCACAGCCAGGGTTCTACATTGAGCATATTGCACATGCAAAAATAGAAAGAGGAACGTTTAGGATTGAAACGAGGTTCGAGAAGGAAAAACTCGCAAACGACACACAGTCAGCCAGGTCGATTGTTGTGGAGTTGGAAGAGTTTGGCAAGCAAAGCAAAAGCATATCTTCAGATTCGATTGATTGTGCCTTATTAATGACACAAATCAAGGTAAAGCAAGTCGAACTATCATGGATAAAAGTAGGGTTAGATACGGCCCTTCGGAAGAGGGTCAGAAGAGGAGTCCTAGGACAACTTCTAGCATCCGTATTTGGGGTCAATGACGATGCATACAAGGACATAGATCAATTAGACAAGAACCAACAGGAGCTAATTGCAGTATCCCATCATCAAACGAGGCTGATGCTGCAATCACTATCCAGATTCAATGACACCGAGAAGAGGATATACCATACGCAAAGGCAGTTCGAGTCCAAACTGAACCAAGGTCTGGAAGCCATCTACAACATGAAGCCTTGGTACAAAGCAGTAGACAAGAATTCATTAAATATTCACATACTGAGTGTTTATCAGATAGCTGATCGATATCTGGATTAACTTACTCATCATTATAGAAGCTTGACCAACATACATGTGAACCAAGCTAACATTTACGACGTTCTTTTACCAGCACACATTGATCAAATCATAAGCGCAGCAACGAGAAAACTACCACAGCATCCGGAGATCATTTCATACCCGATACTTAGGTCAGAAATTGGTAACAGTGAGAAATATATTCATCTGTACAGTTACTTCACAATGACAGAGGTAACGCAATTTATGCTAATAAAAGTCACCCCGATTCCATATAAGGTCGAAAAGGAAACCTATTGGTCTATGGAAATACCCAACCAAATCCTAGGAGTGGATTATAACACGCAAAGATACTTTCAGATAACAGACAATGAACTCAGAAGCAGCATCCAAATATGTGAGAATCTATATGTGTGTTCCCCAGCCATGGTAATAAGCATGGAGAGCAACCACAACTGCATAATAGATGAGATATACCAAAGGGAAGACAAAACTACGTGTCCAATCCATCACCACAAAGTCAAGTCGGCAACCTGGAAGCAACTTTATACTAGAAACTTATGGATCTTCATCAACCCACGAGAAGCTAGAGTTGTAATCATATGTAACGGTCAAAGGGAAGAAGTTACGATGAAGCAGTATGGCATTATATCCATCTCCCAAGACTGTATCATCAAGACAAAAACTATGGTGCTAACTCCCAAGCAGATAGAGGGGGTGCCGATCATAGGCGGGTTCGTGAAACCAGTGCCAACCAACTTAACGTTTTCAAAAGCCTTAAGCAGTCCAGCGACCATTCCCCAAGAAGCAGTCGTTCGCCCATATGATGATTTGATGCACATCGCTCAGGAAGAACTACAAGAGGAGGACCATCTCCAAGGAATACGATGGCGCACGGTCACGCATCATCCTATAATAACGAGCCTGGCCACCACAGCAACACTAGCTATAGTAATTATAGCCGCTACTTATATACTATGGATGATTCAGAAGAAAACTAAGAAAAGGTCAGCACTGCCGAAGAAAAGAAAACGGGTGTCAAGAAGGCCTACCCCGATGTCGAACCAATTAAGATGGCAGAGTTAAGTAGATTAGAAGAAACATCTGTTGATTCTAATAGCCCATAGTCAGCCAGAGGAAGCCGTCCGTTGTTGACTTGGCAGGATTTTTAAGGAACACAAAGCAGCTCAGAAGGGCGGCTCGATGCGTGAAATAATATTTAATATTAGTTTTAAGTAAAATTATTTATATGAAAATTTGCTAGCTTAAATCCAAATAATATCTTTTATAATTAATGTAGGTCGCATAAAAATTATAATTATTGTGGCGGTGGTTCCGACCGCAGTGTTTCCTTCAACACTACTCTATGTTTCTGCATTAATGTTCTTGACAGTTAAACGTTGCGTTACGTTATGCGACAGTCAGCTGTCAAGAACTACGGCATATAAGAGACACCAGGCGATCTCTCTTCCTCTCTTCTCTACCAACGCTACAGTGAACACACGTCCTCCACGCTCGGTCAGTTATCTGCTATGTACTCGTGTACCGTTGTGATTGTAATTATATCATTAAGTTTATTATAGTTAAATGTATCATATAGTTTATTCAGTTAGTGAAATAATAAAGTAATATTAAATGTTTACGTATGGATGTAATATCAACAAGTGCAATTAACATCCATAATTATTGACCTGAAATTGCTTTTTTGCATGTTTATGCAATTAATAAACATGGTGCAACGGCAGTTTGCGATATTGAAGAATGCTGACTATTGCTGATGCCGCATTGTTGAGAATGTGGACCAAGCAAAGTTATATACACCTGTGTTTGTAAACATTACGAGATATTTTTAATTAGATTCTTAAAATGTAAAGACGCGAGACTTTTAATTACGCACAGATTTTGTTTTAAATTTATTCAGTTAAGTTAGTTTTAAAAAGTAGTTAATTTGTTTTGTTATTTATTAAATTTTTTATTACAAGTTACACTGTTACCATGTCACAATTATCCTAGTTATAAACCATTATCCCTAATTATCCTCCGCTCCTTAGACAACTGTAATAAAACTATTTTATAATGTTAGTGTTGACATTGTGTTAGAGTCGCAGTAATGTTTATAGGATTGTAATGTTTGCAAAATGTTATATATATATATATATATATATATATATATATATATATATATATATATATTTACGGAGACTAAAGTATTTGATAAAATGGTGCCAATTTTGAGGGTATATATCCGTTTTATAAACATATTGAAAACAATTTAGAGAGAGAGAGATTATATTATAAACTTTTTGTCGAAAACATTTTTACAACCATAATAAAATATAAAATTGCTAGTTGGGGTGTTAGATGGGGGGCTAGTACGCGTTGATTTGAAGACATTTTCCCAAAATTCAAAAGTCTCGATCGCATCATCAGTGCTTTTGTTGTAAAAAAATTTAGTAAAAAGAGAAATTCAGGGTGTTATAAAAAATTGTATATGGTGCTCCCACTCACGAACCATTGCTACTAACACGTCAAAAGTAGAGCTTGGACAACAACTGAGATGCGATCCTCATTCGTTATTTAAATTATACGAGTTAACCCTTTGAGGACAACTGGTTAGTGACAGAAACTACCTTCTATGAAATCGGTTGTAGCAATGCCAACTGGTTTCTAATGACTGCCATGATGTACAATAGGTTGCCTATTTCCACTAGTAACTGTTAGTGGCATTTATTCAATTATTAAATCTCAATTCGTCTGGAATTAGTCATTATCTCCCGCGCGTTTTTCATGTGTGCAGGTTAAGTTTGTTTTATACCAGTTTTTGTGATTTTTATTGGAAAATATTCTGAAAATGTCTGGTAAGTTATGAAATATTATCATACAAACACATTATTAGTGTAATTGCTTTAGTGTCTGATTATAATTTCTTCGCATGACATGTAATATGTGTGGTCACTGCTGTTAACCACCGGGCTAACGTGCTATTATTTTGTAGGTTGTAAAGATAAGTGGACGTTTGAAGACATAGAGGCAATGTCTCAAAGAGAAATTTGGGCAATTTTAGACGATATTCGCAGCGATATTGAATCTATCACATCTGATGTAGATGACGAAGAAGCTGAACTTTCAAATCAAGCAGAGCTGCCAGACCCAAGCCAAGAACTGTTTGATATAGAATTAATGGAAATCTGGTACGAATCAGACGAACATATACAAGATAGTGACTATGACCCCGATGATGACATTCCATTGTCCGCACTACGTACTAAACTATGTAGAGGTTCAATTTCCTGGACAAACGATCCTCACCTATAGTACAAACATTTTCGAAGCAAACTGGTCCTAACGTGCCAGAAAGTCTGGAGAGCCCAAAAGATATGTTTCTTCATCTGTTCCCAGCAGTGCTTATAAATCATATTGTGTTTCAAACTAACTTGTACGTTGTCCAGAAAAATTACCAAAAACCATATGTACCTACTAATAACGACGATATCAAGAGATTCCTCGGAGTAAATATGATCATGACTTTGAAGAAGATGCCTAGCTATCGAGATTACTGGTCATCCAGAGAAGAAATGAGAGACTTCTATATAAGTTCTGCAATTTCAAGGAACAGATTTTCATGGCTACTTACCAACTTACATCTGAATGATAATGCTTTGCAACCCAAGAAAGACGAAGTGGGGTTTGATAAGTTGTACAAAGTAAGGCCACTACTGACGAAATTATCAGAGACTTTCGCTGCTGCATTACATCCAAGTGAATACCAATCAATCGATGAATAGATGATCAAATTCAAAAGACGAAGTAACATCCGACAGTACATGCCGATGAAACCGACCAAACGTTGATATAAAGTTTGGGTACGAGCCGTTTCTACCGGTTATATGTGCCAATTTCAAATATATACGGGTAAAGTTAGTGATGCTGTTGAAAAAAACTTAGGAAGTCGTGTTGTAAAAGACCTGAAAAGAAGCTTAGTTGGTAAATACCATAGAGTTTATTTCGACAATTTTTTCAACTCTGTGCAGCTTCAGCAAGATCTGCTTCAAGATAAAATTGACTCTTGTGGGACAGTTCGTCGTGGTAGAACAAATCAACCTGATTTCAAAGCAGACAAAACTCTAAAACGAGGAGAGTCAGATTGGCATGTTTCCAGGGACGGTGTAGCAGCTTTAAAGTGGATGGACAAACGCAGTGTTCTGTTGCTGAGCAATTACCAAAATGCTTCCATAGTTGAAACAGCCTCAAGAAAAAGGAAGAATGGTTTGGTAGAGGAAATAAACTGCCCTCTGCTCGTGAAAGAATACAATTGACATATGGGATATGTCGATAAATTTGACATGTACAAATCATTATATAAAATACACCGAAAATCGCACAAATGGTGGCACAGAATTTTTGGTATTTTCTGGACACATGTACAGTAAACGCCTTAATTCTGTACCAGCAGAGAACACCAGCAAAAACTATGAGTCTTAAGCAATTTAGTTTGTCAGTTGCTGTTGGTTTGATTGGTGCCTCACCTGAAAATGAGAAACGTGGCCGTAAATCGTCCAGCACATCTTCAAATAAATTCAAAAAAATTGTGCCATTAGAAGTACGATATGATAAATGTGCACATTTGCCAGAACGTTGTAGTTCACTAAGATGTGCTAACTGTAGCACTTCAAAAGATGTCCACAGAACCATATGGAGATGTTCCATTTGTAATGTGGCACTCTGTCTTAACAAGGACCGGAATTGTTTCACTGCGTACAGGTGCCCAGTGGTTACTAACGGAAACCATATCCTGCAAGACAAAAGACGTTTCAAACAAATAAGTGTGTCATTTACTTTACATTAAATAAGTACAGGGCTTTCATTAATTCCCGAACCCCACGTGACCGCGTAAGTTAGGCAACCCGGCATACACGGTTGTACAACCTGAATTAATGAAATTCCTAAGATGCCAGTGTTGTCTCATATTTCCTTTGGGCTTTTATAAAAAATATAAAAATTATAATAAGGTGAAACAGTAAATGTCTTAAATGTATTTATAATTTTTAACAGCAAGTCTGTTCATGTATGGTTTACTGTTATTGATTGTTAAAAAAATAAATTAAAAACAATAAAATATGACTTTTATTTTGTATAGGTATCAAAATTTTGTAATGTACGTAAACAAATTAAGGTCCGATTATTTAAACTTCTAATTTACGGTTTTAGGAATGTGTATTGAGTAATATTGAACAAATATGTACCTGTTTGGGCAGATTACCGACGAACAGATCTGGTAAGGCTTCGTTCCATGCGATGTTGAATATCGTCAACAACATAACCTTAACATACCTACACTTTTAACTTACGTAACAACGGAATATAAATGTTAAGTTTTGATAAAAACTGTTTATTTTTATTGTCTAACAGATAGAAAATTATTTGAAGAAAGTAAACACTGGTCGAACTTGGAAAATCCACAATATACATACAAAATAACCGTCAAAAGGAATTTAGCGCCAATGTACTGAGCTGTCAATTGTCAATTGACGTAGTAACTTTAGGGTCCCTAGTCTAGTGGTTTTTTTGGTTACTCTTTGGACTGCCAACTCATAAAATCATATTCCACTAAGAGAGAGACAGAATCTGGTCACGTGGGGTTCGGGAATTAATGAAAGCCCTGTATAACAAATATGTTTTTATAAGCAAAACAGATTTTTTCAAAAAGAAATTAATTGTGTCCTCAAAGGGTTAAGACAGTATATCTTTTGGTGCAAGACTTTTGCAGATCCTATATATTAGGCTGCATGATATAACGAAGTGCTGTAAAATTTAGGTAAAATATTCACAGCAAATATTGTTATACGATGTTATAGATCTTTACGTCTACATTATAAGTTATGCACGTTAAACATTTGTTAGGCCATGCTTCCGCAGACATAGTGTATATTGGAGAACACAAGGTAGGTACATCAGTTTGTGTATGTAAAGTCTATACACTGAAAGATGCTTCGGTTCCCCTGAATAATTCAACACATTTCCTCACTCGCGAGCTTGCAAGCTGCAAGTAGACTGAATTGCGTTATTGAATTTAGGTTTTAGACAAGACGGATGCAAAGGCTAGCACTTGGTAAAGTAACCGTGTGCAAATACAACTTCATCCGCACAAAAGAAGCCTTTATTTTGTTGCTGGAAGTAAATTTATATGCAGGGAAACTAAAGCCGAATGCGAAATGAATTCGTTAATGTTTTAACCACACAATCTAAAAGAGTCCCTGCACATGCAAATGAAGATTAACCACCAGTAACATAAACATACGTACTAGAGAGTCATAACTGCTCGTTGTCGTCTCGTCTTTTAGGATATCGCCAGGTAAAAAACAAGTGCGTTATGGTAGTGAATTTTTATTAAATGTTTCAAATTTGAATAACTAAATTTTCTATAAACGTATAAAGTTGAATTTTGGGACGTAGTAAGGTCTTTGTCAAGGTAACATATCCGCCAAACTTCGTTAAAATAACTTTTTACTTTTCGGATACAAAAATTTTTTCGAAATAAAATTCAAAACTTGGATAACTCAGTTTTCTATAAACTTTGAAGGTTAAATTTTGGTATCTAGTAAGGCCTTTCCCAAGGCAATACATTTACCAAATTTCATTAAAATAGCTCTGTAATTTTCCGAAATTTTTTTTTTCAAACGAAACTCAAAATTTGCCTGGAAAACCTTATCCAATTTTCCTAGATAACGAACTAATCCAAGCCATTAAGAAAAGAAAGGCACTTGCTGAGTTTCATCAAAATCGGTTAGTTATATTTTGAGTTATCGGTTGGATGGGTACCTATATATATATATATATATATATATATATATATATATATATATATATATATATATATATATATATATATATATATATATATATATATATATATATATATATATATATATATCAAATGAGCGCGAACTAGAACCCTTAGAACCCATATCCGGGGTCAGTGTCGGTTTATATATATATATATATATATATATATATATATATATATATATATATATATATATATATATATATATATATAAACATATAAATATTAAAACTGAACCCGGATATGGGTTCTAGGGGTCCTAGTTCGCGCTAATTTGAAATTTTTTTTTGCAAGGTGTCACCATCGATACCTCTCTATTAGTGAATTTTTTAAATAATAATTTAAAAATTCACTAAAAAAATTAAATTATTTATTTGAAATGATGACAACTATTAATAAAAAGCAATTATCTCCTTAGGGTATTTTCATTAAAATGCTTTAAAAACAAACTAAAAAGTCTGGATGCAGTAAGTGCAATATTGTAGTGAATTTTCATAGAAATAATCTGGCACAAAACCTTTTTTTAAAATAAAATGCGTATAACTTTTCTCGGAAGATAGAAATCTATATTTTGATATTTAGTGTACTATTTGGAAGGCTAACCTAAGTACAAAATTTGATTACCATAGTTTTGTTATTTTAGGCATGTTTTCTCCGACAAAAAACAAAAAATGTCTCCAGAAAACCCGGGCAGATTTTACTGGCTAACAAACTTATCCAACCTACTTACAAATGAAGGTACCTGTCAAACGTCATCAAAATCAGCCAATTATTTTTTGAGTTCGGTGTGATATATATATATATATATATATATATATATATATATATATATATATATATATATATACACAGCGTGTCCCAATAGTGTGTAATTCCTCTATATATCCCTTACCCTAAGAGCTAGCCAAAAAAACTTTGAATTTTTTTTAATCTAAGGTATATCAAGAAAATATATTCAGCTATGTGGAGCTTCCGGTTGCACCAAAAGTAGCTATCAACTTACTTATTTTAAATGGATATATATATATATATATATATATATATATATATATATATATATATATATATATATATATATATATATATATATATATATACACAGCGTGTCCCAATAGTGTGTAATTCCTCTATATATCCCTTACCCTAAGAGCTAGCCAAAACAAACTTTGAAAATTTTTATTTAATTATCTAAGGTATATCGAGAAAATATATTCAGCTATGTGGAACTTCCGGTTGCACCAAAAGTAGCTATCAACTTACTTATTTTAAATGGAATGCTATACTTTTTATTACATTTTTGGATAGAGATTAAAAAATAAGTGTGACTTTGTGTAGTATTCTCTATAGCTACCTTTGATATTTATGTAAATATTACCACGTTCTTTTTTATCTCCGATTTATGCTGTGGGCTGAGTTTTGAATTACCGTGCCTTAAATTCTAAATATCAATAGGCGACATTCAATTCTTTGAAATAGTTAAAGAATAATTTATTATCATTGTACAAAGTGTATTTCTTTTGGGTTACAACATACCCAACTTTAAAGTGACATAACTTTTGTTTTTCAAACAGAACACCCTATAGTTTATGGATTGGCCACGTAATTCACTCAATTTTGCCTCGATGTAGTGTGGGTTTTCTTATATCTATATATAGTTGATAGTTTTCGAGTTATAGTGGTTTGTTTTACTTTCGCTTCTAAAAATGTATTCTGTCAGATACAGGAGACACAGAGAACGTAACAACTGATATTTATTGCGAGATGCCACTAAAATTTTGAAAAGTTCTAACGTATCGTCTTTTTTAGGTTATTGTTTATGCTAATGACTGTGGTTTATTATTATTATAGTTATGTCATATATGTATAATATATAATATATTATTATAGTTATGTAATATAAAATAATATAATTGAATGACTCACGTGACCAAATCATAAAATATAGGGTATTCCATTTGAAAAACACAAGTTATGCCACTTTATAGTTAGGTACGTTGTAACCCAAAAGAAATACACCCTGTACAATGATAATAAATTGTTCTTTAACTATTTCAAAGAATTGAATGTCGTCTATTGATATTTCGAATTTAAGGCAGTAAAACTCAAAACTCAACACACGGCATACGTTTGAAATAACATATAAGTCGGAGCTAAAAAAAGCCTGGACGCAGCAAGTGCGTTATGGTAGTGAATTTTCATAGAAATGATCTGGCACAAAATATTTTATTATAACTTTTTTTTCTTGTAACATAGAAATCTAAATTTTGGTGTATAGTTTACTTTTTCTATCGTAAACCTACCTACCAAATTTGGTTATCATAGATTTCTTATTTTTTAAGATAAAATTTCTTTTCAAATTAAAACTCAAAATTTCCCCGGAAAACCTCGTCCGATTTTTTTGATTAACGAAATTGTCAAAGTCATTTACAAAAGGAAGGTACATGCCAAATTTTATCAAAATCGGCCTATTATTCTTTGAGATAAAATTTTTTTTCGAATGAAAACTCAAAATTTTCCCGCAAAACCTCGTCCGATTTTCTTGACTAACAAACTTATCAAAGCCATTTACAAAATAAAGGTACGTGCCAAATTTTATTAAAATCGGCTAATTACTTTTTGAGATAAGAATTTTTTTCGAATGAAAACTCAAAATTTTCCCGGAAAACCTCATCCGATTTTCCTGGCTAACGAACTTATCCAAGCCATTTACAAAAGAAAGGTACATGCCAAATTTTATCAAAATCGGCTCATTATTTTTTGAGTTATCGGTGTGATACATACATATATATATATATATATATATATATATATATATATATATATATATATATATATATATATATATATATATATATATATATATATATATATATATATATATATATATATATATATATATATAAACATAAACATATAAAAATTGAAACTGACTCCGGATATGGGTTCTAGGGGTCCTAGATCGCGCTCATTTGAAGAAATTTTTTCAAAAGTCGAGATCTCCTCATTAGTGAATTTTTTCTAAGAAAATTCACTAAAAAGAAAGTCGTAATATTTTCACAAATATCAAAGACAGCTATAGGAAGTGCTACACAAAGGTACGTATAGCATTCCATTTAAAATAATGAAGTTGATAGCTACTTCCGGTACAACCGGAAGTTCCGCAAAGCTGACAACACTACTTAGTACCTAGGTATTTGTCATTTGTTATTATGCTAACTGACAGCAGTCATGTGAGAAGTGTGTGCGCTCTGCGTATAACCTCGTAATCGACTCTGCTAGTAGCTTAGAACCTTTTTTTTTTGTTCAATCAAAAGCAGGTTTGACTGCATCAATATATCATTCGCATAATAACAGCTTAAAATCATAGAATATATAGTAACTAAGTAACTAAGAAGTGTATACTATGTACTTGTGCAATCATATTTAAATTATGGTATACTTGGATGTGGAGGTGCGTTCAAGTGTTACATTAATGATTTGGGAGTCATGCCGAAGAGAATCTTGAGAATAATGCATAGAGGGAACCAACATATCACTCGAGAAACTTGTAAAGTGAAAGTCAGATGCTCGACATTAGACAGCTTTATATTGTTCAAGTACTTTGCTATGAAACGCGCACTAAAATGAGCAAGAGTAACGTTAAGAGAACAACTAACTACAGCACAAAGAAGCCTTGCTCTCAGGTTGTTCGAGGAACTGCCTTCACATACTGGAGAAACTAATTCCTATAAATATTTCAAACAATCTTTGGTAGACGTTTTGCTAGGTGGTGACGGGGATGAATTGTACGCTTTTCTTGAAGTTCGTAGTTGATGACATCAATTTTGAGAAGTTGTTCATGTTACCCGTTTGATGTGAGGTTTTGTTTTGTTTTATATTGTTAAAGTGCTGCAATCTTAAAACAAAGTTATTCATATCAATTTCTGTATCTTTTTGTACATACCAATTCGCTCTTTATTTTAATTAAAACTCTTTATTCTTGTTAACTACAGGTCTAGCTTTTATGTTGTTAATCGCTTACTGTGTGAAAATATATAATTGGATTAATTGTTATAGCACGTACATCATTAACATCCTTTGTGGTTTATTTGCTTATTTGTTCTCTTAATTATTTAATCATTAAACTTTTCACTTTTGTATTTTACTTGGGTAAATAAAGAGCAAAGAGCACAAAACAACTACCTATATTCTAAGATTACAAAATTAGTAGGTAAATAATAACCCAAGAATTAATTTTAACCTAAATTTCACAAATGTCCTCGGCCGTCGACTGTTTTTTCCTCAGGGCGCGTCCGTGATTTTGCCGCCCCGATAGCGCTGCAGCCTTTGGCTTATTGTGCATGCCGATAGTCTTTTTACTTCACTCATGCCTTGAACTAGTCTGCACAACGATTGGTAGGGTGAAGATTTATATTGCCCTGTCACTGATCTAGACTGACCGTAGATCAGTTGTCTTTTGCGGTCCAGAGCTTTACATTCGCACAAGATGTGCTAGGCTGTTTTCTCCCCCTCGCCGCAGAGTCTGCATGCGAGGTCCCCCTCGAACCACCCCATTTTATGCAGGTGTTTCTTGATGGCCAGGTGTCCCGTCAAGAAACCTGTTATGTTTCTGAGCTGTCCTCTGCTAAGATTTAGCAGCTCCAGAGCTCTCTTTGAACTCGGTTTGTCAATTACTGACTTCCCATGCCTGATCCCAGGACAGTGTGCCCAGTACATCTTGTGTTCGTTTCTGACCCGGGACTTAATGGCGTCCCTGGTTGTTCTCTTTGTCACGCCCAGAACCGGTTCTGGTCCCATAAATGGTTCTGATGGCCCTCGCGCGAGACTGTCAGCTTGTTCATTGCCTTTGACCCTCGAGTGACTCGGCACCCAGATGGGGGTGACCTCATTCCGCCCAGACAGGTCTCGCTCGTCTCGTCTCGGCACTCACTCACCAGCCAGGAATTTACCCGTGGGCTACTTAGGGCCTTAACAGCTGCCTGGCTGTCTGTGGCTATGAGGATCCGCTTGTTGGTGTAGCCTTTCCTCTTGTTCTCCCGCACACAATGCAGGATGGTGTACATTTCGGCCTGAAAGGCCGTTGCATGGGCTCCGAGGGAAATACTATGACTTACTCTCGGTCGACTGTAGTATATTATAATTTTAACATCCGATGAAACAAATAAGAAGTGTTTGGTAAATAAAGCTGTGTGCATCAGATTCAGATTCTTAATCAATTTATGTAGGTACTGTATTACCAAAGTAAAACAAAATCATTTCAAGAAGAAATAGACCTACCTCAAACTAATACAGTGAGTATAATATCTGGGTGTTTATTATTTTCTTTACTTTTAGTTTTTACTCTTTATGTAGTATATAGTGTATGAAAAATTCAAAGTAAATGAAACTACATAATATCATAATGTAGCTTAAATTATATGAACAGATGTTCAGTGTCAATTATTAAAATTTTAATTTCAAAATTGTGTATTGTCTATATTTATTTAATGTTAAAAAAGTATGGATACAGCAATAGTAAATACGGTTTAGGTGCAACAACTGCGTTATGGTAGCAATTTTTCGTAAAAATATTTTAAGTGGCGATAACTCAATTTCCCATTAAACTAGAATCTTCAGTTTTGATACATACTAAAACTCATATAAAAGCAGCGTAGGTAATAAATTTAAAAAATAACACAAGAGCTTCACAGCTAACTACCAATTTGTTGTAAAAAGCCTTTTTTGTTATTTTGTTTGTCGAAACTGGTTCGATTGACTTGACTAGAGCGCATAATCCAAGCGATTATTAAGAAAAATATCAGCCACGCTTATAATTTGGCAGGTATGTTCCTTTGGTGCCTAAAAATGAAGTTTTCGGTAAATTTTCAGATTAGCAAACCGGGGGTTTTTAGGATTTTTTTCAGAAACATGCTTAGGCTCACTTCTGTATACCCACGTCGCAAGAAAAATTTCTTGCAAACAGCCACCAAGAAATTTACGGGACCAGGAGTGAATAAAGGTGGTGGGCGGGGAGGAAGATAAAAAGGAAATGAGAGTGGCAACGGCGAAGAAAAAACCGCTTAGTTAGAGCCTTTCATGGGGGGTGTGGTCCCTTAGCCTGGTCGTGCGCTGATCGTTCTCTTGATCGATCAGCGAGTGACTTAGCTACTGGACTCCTAGACACTGGCTCCACGTGCCACCCCTGGCGCGACTGTCGGCAATGGGAATAACGCCCAGGGCCGATGGTCTACTAAAGTCTCAAACCTTCACACACACGTCATACACACGCATACAAACACAGACACGAGGCACATAGATCGGGTTGGGCTTCTCGGCCTTCGGCGCGGACTCCGAGGAGGGGCTCCGAGCGGAGCCTGCTCTGGACTGGCAGCGCTGTGCAAACCAGGGCTGGCACACCTGGCGCCGTATGGACAGTACAGGGGCCCACCCTTGCCTTGGCCGGTGTAGGGGGCTGCCCTATCATCCATTCGAAAAATGCTCGATCGTGCCAGCAGCACCGGGTGGCTCCGGAACAGGGGGTTAGCTGCACGCTTCGGGTCGCCACGGCGTGGCCGCAGAGCCGCTCTTAACGGAATCAAGTCTCATCACGGATGAAGCGCCGGGGGGGCGGTGGGGTGACCTCCCGTATCTATACGCTCACCAAACCATAAGCACACCATCACACAACATTTTTTCTAGCAACCATGAATGAGGATAAAGAATATAAAGGTAACGTGCCAAAAATAAGCGAGGAGGTAGAAGGTAGAGAGATCCCTGTCTCTCCAAGCAGTTCCAGCAGGGAACAGGAAGAAACGCTCCTCCGCTCTCCTGGCGGGGTGTCCGGGGTGGAGCCGTACGGGTCCGTCGGGGACGTTGCTGCCGGGGGGAGCGACGGGGGGCGAACTTCGTCGGCTGCGAGTCTGGCCGGGCCCATGGACGTGTCCATGGGAGGGGCCGAGGACGAGGAGTCGCGAAGGAAACGGAAGAGAGGAAGGAAAAGGAAGTGGAGAGCCCAGAAAAGGAGGCGAGAAAGGGAGGAGCTGAGGCAGCAGCGTCATCAGGGGGGTGTGAGTCCTCCAGAGGCGCAGGCTGCTTCGGCAGCGGCGGCCCCGCAAGGCGGGGGGCCGCCGCAAATCCCCTTCGCCACTGCGGCCGGTCGGGCTGCTTCTGAGCCGGGTGAACCCTCAGGGATCGTCAGGGCGGGGAAGCTGCCGGATCGGGCGGCCTGGCGGCAGGTGCGACGACGGCACCGTGAGGCGAGAGAAAAGGAAGTGAAGGCGATTGTCCTGCCGACGGGACCGGGCGAGGGCCGAGGTGTGGGGGAGCGGCCGAAAGGCTCTACCCCTGTGTCGCCCCCCGGGCGGTCGGCAGAGAAGCAGGAAAAAAAGAGATCTGGGGCGCAGCCGAGCCCACAGGGACAGAAGCTGGACAGGCGGCCACCGGCTCAGGGGGGACCATCAGGCTCTCCACGGTCGAGGCCGGCAGGCTGGCCCAAGTCAACTGGGGGCGCGTACGCGAAGCGCCCAAGACCGGAAAAAGAAACACCGCCGGAGAGGCGGGCCAAGAGGGTTAGCCGCGGGTGTGCGCCGGCGGCCGGGGGGAAGCGGCTAATGTGTCCCCACTCCTTCGGGGGCGGGGCGCGGTCGCGACCCCGGCTGCTGGGGCGGGCCCTGGCCCCTCGGGAACGTCAGGTCCGGCGGGTAGGAGGGAAATGCAGGTAGTCATCACATCCAACAGGGGGGATGGCGTAGTCCTGACGGAAGAGGCGGAGCCAATAAGGAGGAGTTTGCTGGCGGGGATGTTGGACGCCATGACGATATCCGACAGGGCGTTGCAGCTCCGCTTCCGCAACTCTGGGATAGTCGATCCGGGGTGGTTCTTGGTGACCGCCGAGGATGACGAGTCCCTGAGTTGGCTTCTCAACGGCTGGTCCGGGACGACGGTGGGGGAGATCGCCTTCAGCGCCGTAAGGGCAGGGGGCGCCCCATGGCCGGTCCGGATCGGCTTTTGGCTCAGAAGTCAAGAGGTGGACCTAGAGGATGTTGTCAGGATGCTTGCGCTCCAGAACCGCTCGCTCAATGTTGGGCAGTGGCGGCACTTGGAGACGGCAGGAGGACCTGGGGCATGGCGTCTGGTCTTTTCGGTGGGGCCTGAGGTAGCTCGCGAGCTGGACGGGCAAGGCTGGCGACTGTACTTCGAGTTGGTGACTCTGAGTGTAACCAGAGTTCCGACATGGAGTGCGGTCGCCTCCGCCCGGCCTGCGGCGGGCGAACGGACGGGCTCCGACCAGGGGAGGCCTCCGCCCGAGCGGCGTCGCGATTAAATTCGCGGGGCAACTGCGGGTGGGCCAGATCAACCTTCAGCATAGCCGGGATGCCACTGGGGAGCTAGCAAAGCTCCTCGCAGGCGGTCCAGGCGGCGTAGTGTTGATTCAAGAGCCTTATGTGTTTAGGAAGCAAGTTAGAGGGCTTGGAGGAATTGGCTTCAACATCCTCATCGGTGGTGAAGCACAGGAAGAACAACCAAGGACATGCATACTGGCGTCGAGGGATCTGGACGTGATGTTGCTGCCGCAGCTCGGGTCCAGGGACGTCACAGCAGCTGTCCTGGAGTATAAGGTGAGTAATATTAGGCTTAAGGTTCTGATGTGCAGCCTTTATGTTCCCTACGATCGGCGGGGGCTGCCTCCGTCGGAGGAATTGGTGCGTATCGTCGATTACGCGAGGGAGCATGGGCTACAACTGATAATAGGCTGCGATGCCAATTCTCACCACAGATTGTGGGGCAGCACGGATACCAACCCACGCGGTGAGGCTCTATTAGAGTACTTGGCTACAACGAACCTAGAGGTATTAAATAGAGGTACAGCTCCAACGTTTGTCAATCGTATCCGACAGGAGGTGATCGACATTACGTTAGCGAGCAGAGGAATAACGGAGGATATATCTAACTGGAGGGTGACGGAACACATATCAATGTCTGATCATCGTATGATCAGCTTTGAATTGGATGTGGACCGTGAGAGTTCTCCCCCCAGGAGAAATCCAAGGAAGACCGACTGGGATGCCTATCTAATAGGCCTCGGTGGGTCGCCAAGGAGCCCAGAGGGGAGTAGACTCTCTATAGAGGCATTAGATAGCGAGGTCGAGGCCCTAGAAGGGAAAATAATGGCAGCCTACGAGGCCGCGTCACCACTTAGGGGGGAACCGTCCATCAAAGTTAGATGGTGGAACAAGGATCTCGCCGTACTACGCGGGCGGACTCGGAGGGCCTTAAACCGAGCCGTCCGAGAATCGGGTGAAGCGGCCTGGGACGAGTTTAGGACTGCCAGAAGGGAGTTTAAGAAGGAATTACGCCGGAGTAAGCGAGCTGGTTGGCGCGCGTACTGCGGGGAAGTCAATTCCCTGCCTGACGCAGCCAGGCTGGTGAGAGTACTCAAACAAGAGTTAGGTAGTAATGTAGGATCTTTAAGGAAACAGGACGGGAGCTGGACAAGCACCGGTGAGGAGACCCTGCGTCATCTCGCCGAAGTTCACCTTGAGGGCGGTGGAGCCGTCACGGAGGCCGCCGAACCGGGCCGGTGGACAGTCCCGAATGCGGACTGGCAGCTGGCGGAGGAGGTGGTCACAGATGGCTCTATAACCTGGGCGGTGAGCGAGTTCGCTCCATTCAAATCCGCAGGCTGCGATGGGATTTTTCCAACCCTGCTCCAGAGGGGCCTGGATATACTGCTTCCCAACATAAGGGAGGTTTTTCGGGCCAGCCTGGCGTGGGGCTACGTCCCAAAGGCCTGGCGCCGGGTTAGAGGGGTCTTCATTCCCAAACCGGGAAGGGAGGACTACACGCTGGCCAAGGCGTACAGGCTAATCAGCCTAACATCCTTCCTACTTAAGGCATTGAAAAAGTTAGTAGATAGGTTTATGTTGGGAGGGATCCTCAAGGATCATCCCTTCCACAAAGGTCAGCACGCGTACCAGCGGGGGAAATCGACGGAGACGGCGCTCCACGCTGTGACGCGGAAGGTGGAAAGGGCTCTACACTACGGGGAGAGCACATTAGCTGTGTTCTTCGATGTGGAGGGGGCCTTTGATAAGGCAAGGACGGATACGGTCTGTAACGCCCTACAGGAGAGGGGAACGCCGAGGTCCCTAATAAGCTGGGTGGCGAGCATGCTGGGGGACAGGAGAGTGTCGCTGACCTTGGGGGGCCGAGGGCTGGACGTTGGGGTGACGGGCGGCTGTCCCCAGGGGAGCTGCCTTTCGCCTCATCTATGGTGTCTGGTCATGGACGGCCTCTTGGAGCGGCTCTCTGAGAATGGCTTCTACGCACAGGCGTACGCTGATGATGGGCTGGTCTTAGTCACCGGCAAATTCCTCGGCGTCGTCTGTGAGTGCATGCAAGCTGCCTGTAGCATAATCGAAAGGTGGTGTGGTGAGCAGGGACTCTCCGTAAACCCGGCGAAGACGGAGATGATTCTATTTACCAAGAAGAGGAAGGTAGAGGGGTTCAGGGCGCCCGTGATGTTTGGAAAACCTTTAGCTTTAGTGCGGGAGGTCAAATATCTGGGGGTGATCCTGGACCCGAAACTAACATGGGGGTCGCAAATAGAACGAGTTGTGAGGAAGGGAGTAGCGACCCTCTGGCAGATGCGTCGTGTGATAGGGAGGACCTGGGGAGTTAATCCCCGGATCCTTCATTGGATCTACACTGCGATCGTCAGGCCGAGAATCCTCTATGGGGCGTTGGTCTGGTGGTGTGGTGTGAACCAAACAACCAGCAGGAAGCTGGCCAAACTCCAAAGGCTGGCTATCCTGGGTATCACAGGCGCTATGAGGACGACACCCTCAGCCGCACTAGAGGTCCTGTTGATGCTGCCACCGCTTCCCATCTGTATCAGAAGGGAGGCTATGGCGTCGCATCTTAGGATCCGGGACTCAGGTAACTGGAGCGGAGAGGGAGCAGTAATAGGGCATGCAAGAGTCGCCAAGGAGGTGGAAAAGGAAATTCCGATTTCCGCCATAAAGGTGAGGGATGCCGAGGACGATATTAGGTTGACTAGGCCATACACCCTCAGGATCCCCAGTAGGGATCAGTGGAGGGAAAATGAGGTTACATTCCAGCCCGCAAGCCTGGTCTGTTTCACCGACGGATCGCGGCTGGAGGACCAGCAATCCTCCGGGGCAGGAATATACATCGAGGGCCTGGGGGTGCGCGAGCGCTATGCTCTTGGCGCATACACCACGGCATTCGAAACAGAGGCGTATGCTATCCTGTCTGTGGCCAATAGACAGGATGTGAAGATGAGTCCCGAGAAATGTGTGTGCATTTGCTCGGATAGCCAGGCGGTCCTCCGGGCAGTCTGCGCGGCCAGAATCAGGTCACCCCTGGTTCAGGAGTGCGCTGACGCCCTCAGAGGGCTAGCCAGGACGAAGGAGGTGCAACTGGTGTGGGTTCCGGGACACTGTGGCGTGGCGGGGAATGAGGTGGCGAATAATCTCGCAAAGCTTGGTTCCCGGCGGCCGTTCTGTGGCCCGGAGCCTGCGATAGGCATAAGTAGGAAGACAGTCTCTGTCGTCTTAGACAGGTGGACCGAGGAAGCAATGGAGAGGCACTGGGGGTCGGTTGATGGCTGCAGGCAGGCGAGGGACTTCGTGGAGGGGCCGGACAGAGATAAAGCTGTCTGTCTACTCGGAAGGAGTCGACCTGCGCTTCGCCGCATCCTCGGGGTGCTGACAGGCCACTGCGCCCTTAGAAGACACCTCACATTGATAGGCGTAGAGAGGGATCCCATTTGCCAGGAATGTGGCGAGGATGAAGAAACGTCCTACCACTACCTGTGTGAATGCGAGGCTTTTGGGAGTCTTCGAGCAGAATTGTTCGGATCAAGGACTCTGCAGAGGAATCAGGTAAGTACCGTCCAATTGAAGACCGTCACGGCCTTCATCTCGAGGTCGAGGCGGTTTGGCGACGGAACCGAGGAAGAGTAGAGCATGGTTGCTGGGTTGCTGGGGTTGGAAAAAAGGGCCCATTGTGGCCTACTTGCTTGGCGTTGGCCTCCCCACCACTGCTACTACTACTACTAGAGCCTTTCATATGCAGCAACTCCTAAACTCCTATTTGCCGCCCAGAACCCCTATATACCCCAGGTCTCGTGATTTTCTTGGGGGTTGTTCCCAAGCAAATTTTCTCGCTTACAGTGTTCTTGTTTATGCATTCAGGATAGTTGCAGGCATGCAGAAGGAGAAGGAAAGCCACCGCGAAAAAGCAGCAAAGCAATATTTTCAATTTATGTTTAAATTGTTACCTCATATCATCTGTTACCTCATATTTTTCCAAGAATGAATTTGAGGTTGCTTTGTTTGTCTGTGTCACATAAAAAGCTACAATATTTTTGCATTTTCAAAACAGTAAATAAGTACTGAAAAGGATCTGGGTGCAACAAGTAGGTTATGGTAGAGAATTTTCGTAAAAATATTTCAAATCCGGTAGCTCCACTTCCCATTACGCTAGAATATTTAATCTTGAACCTTGGTAAAACCTATGTAAACGCAGCGTGGGTATTAAAATAAAAAAATAACATAATGAGCTCCGCGAATAACTACAAGTTTGTTTTTAAAAACCTTTTTTGTTGTTTTCTTTGAAAAAACTAGTTCGATTGGGTTGACTAAAACAAAACCATCCAAGCAATTAAACAGGAAAAATACCTACCACATTTAAAATTTGGCAGGTCAATTCCTTTTGTGAATTATTTTTTTCTGGCAAACTTTTGTAACTTTAATGAAATTTGTAACACAATTTTTTTAACGAGACTTGTAGTACATACATATATCTATCAAAATTTAACTTCCCAGCTCCACAGAAAATATGAATTTCTTCAAATAATCGCTAAAGCCGATATCCATAGTCGATTTAAATTTAAAGAATTAGTTTTATTAATATACCTTACTTACTGTATAATTCTTACGAAAACTTACTTGCTGCGCTTGCTGCGTCCCGAACTTTCTTTATTAGACTTGTTACAAATGAAGCCAACTTTTTATCTGTAATACTCAAAAATAGATAGTTCGTAGAACAGAAAACTATCCAAGAGGGAATTCCGAATCGTGGAAATATATTTAATATTAATTTTATATTATAATAGTTATTTGAAAATTCGCTAGCATAAATCCAAATAATATCTTTTATAATTAAGTAGGTCGCATATAAATTATAATTGTTGACCTGGAATTGCTCATATTACATATTTAGATAAATAATAAACATATTGGAATCGCAGAGTACAGTATAAGGAATGCTGACTGATGAGATTTGCAATTTTGTGAATTATCTGGACCAAGCAAGGTTATAAGTAATGTTGTTGGTATACATTAAGATACTTTTGACTTTTGCTTTGAAAATGTAGAGACTAATATCAGAGATTTTTGATTAGATTCTTAAAATGTAAAGACGCGAGACTTTTTAATTTAATTATGTACATATTTGGTTTTAAATTTTATTCGGTTAAGTTAGTTTAAAAAAGTTGTTAATTCTTTTTATTATCTATTAAATTTTATAACAAATTACATCGTTACCATGTCCATGTTATCCTAGTTAAAACAATTATCCTTTAGTATCCTCCGCTCCTTAAACATGGTCCTTCGAAGCCAACAGTTGAAGAACATGGTCCTTCGACGAAAAAGTAACCAGTGCCATTGGAAATACAGTGCTGACTAAAACCAATTATCCTTATCAAAGATCCTTTAACCCAAGTCTCCAAATACCTTTTTTATTTTAGGTAAAAGCAAATAAAGGACAGAAGCGTCCAAATCCAAACCAAATATAGGACACAAGCGTTCAGGAAAGTACCAAAATAAGGTCAGTTCTAAATAAAGCACCTATACAGGGTCAAATAAGGACACAAGCGTCCAGAGAAGTACCAAAATAAGGTCAGGTTCAAATCAAGCACCTATACAGGGTCAAATAAGGACACAAGCGTCCAGGAAAGTGCCAAAATAAGGTCAGTTCCAAATCAAGCACCTACACAGGGTAAAATAAGGACACAAGCGTCCAGGAAAGAACCAATATAAGGCCAGTTCCAAATCAAGCACTTATACAGGGTCAAAGTCAAAAGAATCAAGGACACAAGCGTTCACAAAAAGCACCAATACAGGGTTAAAGGCAAAAAATAGGTAACAAGCAACTAATAAACCAAATCAAAAAAGAACTAGGCATCAGACAAGGTAACAAAAAACTACGAATATTCATTAAATCAAATAAAATTAAGGAAGCACAATGAAGGAACTAAAAATAAAAATCACCAGACGTTCGAGAGAACTAAAAGTATGGGTAAAACGATTTATCCTAAAATTAGAAGAAGCAGAAAGGATGGACGATAACACTATACTTATCAAGTATGAAATCATGATAGAAATATTAGATATGCAGTGGAAACAAATAGAAGACAACATAATGGCTGTAAATAGAATAACAGAATCAGAAATTCTAGATGAAGCTCATTTGGCGCTAAACCAATGGTACGATAACGCCATAGTCAAGCTGAAAAGAGCAATTAAGAAACAAACACACCACGATTCAGGGGTTAGGTTACCCTTACTCAAGCTACCAATACCAATCTTCACATGCAAGTACAAGGAACGGACAGCATTCCAGCAGCGAGTCCAGAAGGCAGTAGATTTAAATTCATTGATTGTTGTTGCCCTTACTTGGTGAAACTTGTCCATACTGCATACAGACTTGGAGAATACTTCTCTGGCTTCACTGTTGGTTTTTGTAGGTGAAGGACGTAGCCAGCGCGTGAGCTAACTGGAGCAAGTGGCCCTTCGAATTCTGGAAGTTCTAGGATGTTCTTCAATGCTTCTGTGACTATAGTTTCGCTGAAAATGCTGTCAAGCAGCGAAACTATAGTCACAGAAGCATTGAAGAACATCCTAGAACTTCCAGACTTCGAAGGGCCACTTGCTCCAGTTAGCTCACGCGCTGGCTACGTCCTTCACCTACAAAAACCAACAGTGAAGCCAGAGAAGTATTCTCCAAGTCTGTATGCAGTAGATTTAAATGTTTAGAAATTCTATGCAAAAACAGCGTCAAGAAGCAATCATAAAAAAATTAATTTAAAAGTTGAAGTTCCATTCGAAAACGAAGTACCAGAGGGAGAAGAAGCCACAGACAAGCAAGAAAGATTTAATTTAAATTTAAGTAAAGATGTACCAGAGGTAGAAGAAGCCAAAGACGAGCAGGAAATATTTAATTTAAAAATTTGTCCAGATAATCTTCTATCTGGAACCGAATCAGCGGCGGAGATTAAAACAAATGTAAGTGGACAAAACAATTTATCAAATTTTGGGACATCAATGACAAAAGTAAAGAAGAAGATACAAGAGGTAGAACAAGCATTAGTACAAACAGAAAAATTTCCAATAGAAACGAGGGTAGAAAAGGAAGATTATTCTATGGAGAATATTCAATCTGGAACGGAATCAAAGTAACAAGCAATAGTACAGACAAAACTCAACAAAACTATCAGATAGGTGGGTTCAATTTAAGTAAAATGTCCAGCAACAAATCACAGAGTATTGAAAAATTGCCGAAAGAAGTGCAGAAAGAAAAAGTGTTGCAGCTGCGAGGAAATGGGGCAGACAAATCGCTTGGTACCTATGGGGCACCAAGGGAATATACAGTCAAATGGAAACTAGACTTAAAATATGCAAAAATGGTAACAATAAGGAAAATATTATCGCCAATAGCCAGGTTATTTGACACATTAGGGCGGCTATCGCCGGTGGTAATCGAAGCCATTCCCAAACAATGGATGAATCAAACCAGGTAGGATGAGGTAGTACCCACTACCAGGCAGAAAAGAGGTATTCAGGTTAGTCCGATAATCAATGGAATAGCAATACCAAGGTGGGACGAAGTAGTACCCGCTACCAGGCAGAAGTCAGGTATTCAGGTTAATCCGATAATTAATGGAATAATAATACAAAGGTGGGAAGAAACAGCAACAACATCAAAAGTAAGAACTCATAGTTTGACCGATGCTTCCAAGGAAGAAATAGCGAAACAGTTGATGGGTAAATTGAGAACAGCAAGACGTACAACCACCCAGATATTTACACACACTGGAGTGGAGTATGCAGGTCAGATTCAGATACGAGCTAAAATGGGCAGAGGCCACATATTATACAAGGTCCATCCGACAATAAGGGGAGGCCTATCTGCAAAACAAACTCAGCAAGATTATTGGGACGCTGGGTATAAGGTACATGTTTGCCAATGGAAGCATAGGTTTAAATGGAAATTTAAGAAGAAGAGAGTACACGCAGGGCACATGGTATCAACCAAACAATGGCCGCTGCGCAGTCAAATCAAGTCAAGTTTAAAAGAAAAAACACTCCAAAACAACTCATGGTCGGCGAGGCTGGATTTTGTGGAGTTGGAAGAGCTCTGTAAGCAAAGCAGAGACAATTCTTCAAATCATCTGTACAGTGACTTCACAACGACAGAGATAACAGATAATGAACTCGCAAGCAGCATCCCAATCTCCGAGAGTCTAGATGTGTGTTCCCCAGCCATGGTAAGAAGCATGGAAAGCAACCACCACTGCATAATGAAGGCGATATACCAGAGGGGAGACAAAATTACGTGTCTAATCCATGACCAAAAAGTCAAGTCGACAATCTGGAAGCAACTTTACACTAGAAACTCATGGATGTTCATCAACCCACGAGAATCTAGCATTGCAATCACATGTAAAGGCCAGATGGATGGTAAGCAGTATGGCAGAATATCCATCTCCCAAGACTGTATCCTCGAGACAAAACGGGAATATACTATTAGATCATTTAAATTATTATTATTTTTATTATCATCCTAGGGTCGTATACACATTATTATTATTTTTATTATCATCCTAGGGTCGTATACGCATTAATATTATTTCTATCATCATCCTAGAGTTGTATACATATTAATATTATTATTTCTCTGACGACCGCAGCCATGAAGGAAGACAACACACACACACACACACACATAATATTATTTCAAAGATTATTATTTCGATTAGCATACCTAGGGTTGTCAACATATTAATATTACTTCAATTATTATTATTTCAATTAGCATACCTAGGGTTGTATGCATATTAATATTATTTCAGTTATTATTATTTAAATTAGCATACCTAAGGTTGTATGTATATTAATATTATCTCAAGTATCATCCTAGGGTCGTATACATATTAATATTCTTTCAATTATTATAGTTAGTGCCAAACTTAGGTCAAGGTAAATTAAACATTCAGGTCAGAGCTATCCAGAGAGACATAATTCCTTTCGACTCGGCAGTATGTTTATAGAACAGAAAAGTATCCAGGAGGGCATTCCTAATTGTGAAAATATATTTATTATTAATTTTATATTATAATAGTTATACGAAAATTCGCTAGCAAAAATTCAAATAATATCTTTTATAATTAAGTAGGTCGCATAGAAATTATAATTATTGACCTGGAATTGCATATATTACATGTTTAGATAAGTAATAAACAAGTTGGAATTGCAGAGTACAGTATAAGGAATGCTGACTGATGAGGTTTGCAATTTATGGATTATGTAGACCAAGCAATGTTATAAGTAGTGTTGTTGGTAAACATTAAAAGACTTTTGACTTTTGCTTCGAAAATGTAGACTAATATCAGAGATTTTTGATTAGATTCTTAAAATGTAAAGACGCGAGACTTTTTAATTTAAATATGTAGAGATTTGGTTTTAAATTTTATTCGGTTAAGTTAGTTTAAAAAGTTGTTAATTATTTCTTAAATTTTATTACAAATTACATCGTTACTATGTCCATATTATCCTAGTTATAATCAATTATCCCTAAATATCCCCCGCTCCTTGAACAACAGCTTATACAGGATGAGAATTTTGTGTGTGGTACAATCAGATATCTGAAAAACAGGTCGAAGTATTTTGCTAAAAGTTTGGTGGGGTGATAAGTAGGCTGAGGGAAACATTGTGAAATATGTTTTCACATTTGCCCATTCGCCTCATTTCGCCGTGACATCGGCCTTTTAAAACGATGAGAAGGGGTAAATGTCAGAAATATTCCAAATGTGTCCCGCAGCCTACTTATCACCTCAACAAATTTTTAGTAAAATACTCTTCAGATATCCGATTGTAACACTCTAAAATTCCCACCTTGTATAAGAAGATTCGCAAATAAAAAAATGTATAAATATTACTTGCTTTTTATTAAAAACTCGTCACAAATCAAACCAA
The DNA here is from genome assembly GCA_964006375.1 of Tillus elongatus. Taxonomy (NCBI): domain Eukaryota; kingdom Metazoa; phylum Arthropoda; class Insecta; order Coleoptera; family Cleridae; genus Tillus; species Tillus elongatus. Next base: position 155,535,284 of record OZ023266.1, on the reverse strand, counting down.
CTTTTTATCTGTAAGTTTCTAGAGCAGAACAGTTTATATATAACACTACCGTAAACTGCATAACTATTTAATTGTGACATAACGGTTCTAGGGTGCATGCCAACATTAGACTTTGTAATGTTCTTTCAAACTTTAAGCTCAAGTTGAAAGTTAAAGTTCCAGTATAAACTATAACAAGATTCATATCCTGCAGGGAATCGTATGTTTTCTGCGGGTTTCACTTTGCCTTTTTATTAGGTGGTATCAAATATTAAAATGGCTCAGGTTTCTAGGATAATAAACCTCGTTTACAACCAACAATGAACGCTTGCTGTTTCTAATTAATTTTTGAACGCAGTTTTATTCGAATACGTATTTCCTGTAATCATGCTGGAAAAGTTAAGAACCGCGAAGCTTTGTATTGTGCATTGTCATGTACACAATCGCTTAAAACTTTTATAGTTGCTGAAAGTTCTTGTGCCTCTTGGGGCAAACGTTCAGAAGTTTTCACCGCAAATATTCATCTAGTCTGAATTATTATCTCTGAAATATGTTGTGATTATTTATAGATGAAATTAAACTAAATTGAGGTGGTAGAACAGTAAGTAATTTAACGTTAATTTTTTACTTCTAATATAAGGTAAAATAACACCTCGTGTATAAAAAGATTTGCAATGCTGATTAAAGCTGATTCGATTGTACAGTAGTAAGAACGTGCGCCTCTGAACCGAAAAGTCCTGGGTTGGACTCATGGACTCCCAGTAGTGGATTATTTCACTCTTTCACCGAGATTGGGGCTCAAGCAAGTAAAATATCTGCACGTTCCGTGGTTTGGATACTATCTAAAAGATGAGCATTTAAAGATGTTTGTGAACACTGTTTTGAAATTATGTAGTTATACAAATTTTCCAACAGTTTTTATACTCATTGGATTTACCAGGCATACCACTGCATAATTTAGTACTCAAAGTTGGATCTCCGGTTACTTCGTAATTTGAACACACCACGGCTGTGCAACAGCACGCGATTAGTCGTTAAAAAATTAATGACGTTATCGAAGCCATTATTTTAAATGGCAAGTTCTGGGGTGAAAATACATTACTTCCACGAATCCCTATTATATCCACAGATGTGCCAATTCAATTTAAACTCATTCAGTTCCCCATTAGATTGGCATTTGATGACTATTAATAAGTCTCAAGGCCAAACAATGTCTGTTTGTGGCTTAGATTTGAGCACACCATGTTTTTCACACGGACAATTATACGTGGCATGCTCTCGAGTGGGCAAACCATCCAGTTTGTTTGTGTTAGCTAAAGATGGAATGACAAAAAATATTGTACACTCCATTGCACTAAGAGATTGTTGACTAGTATTTTCAGAATTCGTTGTATTTATAATTAAAAAAAAGTTACAACAAAATTAAAAAAATTAGTATTTGGTGTGTTATTATTTTTACATTTCGTCAACGTTCACAACGCTCCATGCCTCTTCCAGTCATATATCACATACGCACACACTTACAATAAATAAGATACATTTTCATACTCTAGAAATAATTCATATGGCAAAACAACGTTTGCCGGGTCAGCTAGTATATATATATATATATATATATATATATATATATATATATATATATATATATATATATATATATATATATATATATATATATATATATCATACCGAAAATAATGGGCCGATTTCGATCAAGTTTGATGAGTATCTTTCTTTTGCAAATGGTTTGGATAAGTTCGTTAGCCAAGAAAATCGGTCCAGTTTTTTCCGGAAAATCTTGCCTTTCCTTTCGGAAAATGGTTATATCTCTGGAAATAACAAATTTACGGCAGCTAAGTTTAGTAGGCACGTTTATATTTCAAAAAGTCAATTATGTAGCAACATTTACATCTGAAAGTTAAAAGACAAAGTTAAAAGACCAAAGGTTATAGGCATATAAAAAAATTGAGTGGCACTGATGACCAGAAGAACGCAGAAAGTAAAAGTATTTTGTATACACAACAAAATTTATTATACACTACAGACATAGATTGTTTCTTTGGCGCAAAATGTCAAGAAATGGTAGAAAAATTACTTTGAAAATGTATTGTTTTTCATCTTAAAACGTCAAAGTCGCGATTAGAAACGCCAAAACTGGTAACTTTTAGGCAAAAAACCTGAAACGAATACGGGTTATGTAGAAAAAATGTCGCAAGAAGTGCGTCTTACAACCCCCTTTAGCTTACACAGTCATTGTCCTTCATTTTACTAAAATATTCCTAGAAAATTCATTTCAAATAGAACCTTTCTCTGATGTTTTGGCAGTAGTTTTAGTTGTAAAGTTTATGCTTTAATAATCTATACTACATACAGACTTGGAGACTACTTGTCTGGCTACACTGTTGGGTTTCGTTTCTGCAGGTGAAGCACGTGTTACATTCCACACCAACCAACATAGTATAGAGTTACAGCCGCCAGCCATGAGAACTGCCATCTTGCAAAAATACATAAACCATCAGCCTGCTGAGATCGCATTTCATGTGGGAAAGACGGTTGGAACTTTGCAGTCCAAATCACCGCACAGGTGTACAAACTGCTGAATCGGCATTTCACATGGGAACGACAGAGCCTCGCATCCGTGGAATTAAGGACTGGAGGTGGGAATACGTAGCTGGATGATGGTAGTGAGACATCAGAGGAACATTGTTAGTTTAGTCGTCTTATTGTTTAGTCAATTTTGATATTTTGTAACATTAGTCTATGTTTTTATGTAATAATAATTAATAGATATTTTTTTTCAATCGATTGAAATCAATCAATTAACTGGCGCAGTCGGTAGGATTTGTCGATACGGTGAAAACAAAAATCGTGGAACCGTTATGTTTTAACAGTTAAATCGACAGAGAAAAAAAAGTTGCAAATTCCTGTGATAGGGACAAGCATCGCTCTTACATATTGGAAATCAACCAAAGCGAACCTGGGGGAGAACATACATCGTCCAAACCTAAAGGTCAAGTAGAAGAAGATGTACATAGCAGCAGCGCTATCTCTGTGGGGAACAGTGACAGCCTGTGACATTACTACCCCCAAGTTTCATCACCTCAACGATTATCCTGGCCTCCTACCTCTAAAACTAGGCTCAGCACAAAATATTATAGATCACTGGTCATTTATACAAATATTTGACATCACCAGTATTTGAAAGAAATTTAAAGAGCTGCAACAAAATTTTCTAAGACTGAAATTTGCTATAGAGAACTCTGCATCACATAAGAGAGAATTCTATAACTCTTATAATTTGGTCGTTAATCTATAAAATAGAATAAACAGACAAATAGTCCAATTAAATCCAGTCTATAAAAGAACGAAAAGAGGGCTCATTGAAGGTATTGGTTCAATAATAAGGGCAATTACTGGAAATTTAGATCAAGGTGATGCCTTAAGATACGATCAGGCAATCACATCGCTTTCAGAAAGCCAGCTCATAATTAAAACATTAATGACAGAACAAATTACGTTACTGCAAGCCTCAATATCAAAATTTTTTAATGTGAATCGGACTCTTGAACATAATCAGATCATTTTAGACTCAAGAATAGTTCAAACTGAAATGGCAATCAAAAACATCAAATTAGAAAACACCGAAACTTATAACTTTGTTCTTATCCAAATGCTCCTATCACAAATTAGTGCCTATTACCAAACTACATACGACATATTTGAGAAAATCGAAGTAGCTATCAGTTTTGCAAAATACATTTCATAACTCAATGACTGAACCAACATATCTGCTATCGGAAATAAACTTCGTAGAAACAAAATTAATATCAGGTAAGTTACTATTTACACCTGAGATCTAAAATATATTATTATTTGAACAGACACCAATATTAAAGCATACAGTAAGGAAAACATAATTGTTTTTATAATAGAAATTCCTATAGTTGAAATCGAGAATTACAATTACTATCATTGATACCCTCTACCAGTTCCAATCAATAATAACTTCCAAGTTATAATACCTAAATCCAAATACCTTCTCCTAAATGAGCAAAACTATATGTTCTCCAACCACAAATGCAAAGAAGTATCAAATCAAGAATACTTATGTCAAGAAACAAAACCATGTAAATTGAACAATCGCCACCCTGTGAGGTGCAGATGCTTAAATATATGAAAAACAACACTTGCCACCGGCTGCTGACTAAAGTGGAGAATACCAAAATCCAAAAATTTGAAATCCATAAGTGGATGATCATAGCCCCTTAAGAAGTGGTCGCCGTACAGCAATGTGGAAAACCCAAAGGTAACATACCTCTGGAAGGGACCTAGATAGTGAAAATTTATCCAAATTGCGACATATCAATCGATCAACTTACCATGAAAACACATCAAGATTCACGCCATCATTTTGGAATTATGGAACTTTCCAAAGTCGATTTTCAATATCAATTTAAGAGAGTAGAAGAGAAAGAAACTATCCCGATCAAACTGGATCCAATCAACTTAGAAGAAATAAATCATATACAAACGGCTTTAGAAGAGCAAAGAAGAAACATCCAAAATTTACATGAGGGACCCATTCGTATTAACAAAATCAGCCTATGGATCATCTTATTATACATTTTAATAATCTGTATTATTTGTTTTACTTTGTATAAACATGTTTTAGCTAAATGGTTTCCACAAGTCAAGGAGATCGATGAGGATAATTCCAATAATAAGGAAATTGTGATTTGAACATTCCCTTCCACTGCATGTTCAAATTTGGGGTGGGAGATGTTAGATTCCACACCAACCAACATAGGATAGACTTACAGCCGCCACCCATGAGAACTGCCATCTTGCAAAAATACATAAACCATCAGCCTGCTGAGATCGCATTTTTATGTCGTAATAATTAATAAATATTTTTTTATTCAATCGATTGAAATCAATCAATTAACTCGCGTAGCTAGCGCGTGAGCTAACTGGAACTTATGAATTCTAGATGTTCTAGGATGTTTTTCAACGTTTCTGTGACTAGTTTCGCTTCTTGACAGCATTCTGAGAATGCTTTCCTTTTTAAGCCGTTTAACGGTGTATTTGACATTGCATCCACCTATATAAGGATAGTGACTCCCACTCCCAGTGCGATATCTTAAAAACGGGTGGTGATAAACAAACAGTTTTACTAGATATATCCTAGTGAATTTTATGCTCTGCAAATTTTTTAATTAATTTAAAAAAGATCTGACACATAGGAAACGATATATTTGTGAAAACATGGATTTCGCGACCTTTGACCTTGAATATCACAAGACGCGTAAATGAGAGTATATGAGACATTTAAGGGAGTGTTAAGAATACCAAAAAGAATGTCTATGCAAATCTCGAGCTTATTTCTTTAAAAAAAATTAACTAATGAGGAGATCCCGACTTTTGAATTTTGAAAAAAGATCAAAAGAATCTGATCAGTTCAAATATGCTTTGTTTTGAGTAGTCGGTCGGATTCCCTCGGTCCCTCACACACGTATGTATAACTCAAAAAATAATGTGCCGATTTTGATCAAATTTTGTAAGTACCTTCCTTTTGCAAGTGGCTTGGACACGTGCGTTAGCCAGGAAAACCAGCCAAGATTTTCTAGGAAAATTTCGTGTTTCTTACGGAAAAAAGTTATATCGCCGTAAATAACAAAGTAAGGGCAGCCAAATTTGGTACGCGTATTTGGATTATAAATGGTGAACCACGTTACAAAACGTAGGTGTTTGTTAAAAGACAAAAAAGTTTTAGGCATTTAAAAAAATTTTGGGGTTTTCCTCAAAACGTTAAAGTCGCGATTTGAAACGTCAATATTCGCAACATTTAGGCAAAGAACATGAAACAAATATGTAGTACGTAAAGAAAATATTGCAAGAAGAGTATTCTGCAAACCCTTAAGTTTCCGCTTCAACCGTCATTGTCCTTCATTTTACTAAAATACTTACAGAAAATTCATTATACATAGACGCTTTCTTTGATGGTTTATCTGTAGGTTAAGTTAAGTCGATGCTTTGGCTGTAGGTTTTGTTAAGGTTTTGGTTTAACGGTCTATAGTTTTTAGCTAACTTCGTAGAAAAAATTCGTTAATGAGGAGACCGCGACTTTTGAATTTTAAAAAGGTTTTTTTCAAATGAGCGCAAAGTGGCCCCCTAGAAACCATATCCGGGTTTACTTTCAGTTTTTATCTGTTTACATATATACAGGGAGACGCTTTTCTACGGTAAAGCTCAATTTAATTGTTATTATAGAAGATGCGAGAAACTATTGTATATGTTAATTATAGGTTGTCTTAAGCTGCATCTTATAAAAATATTTTCACAATCACGTGATGATCCATAAGTCGTTGGTGATCCCTAAAATAGTTTTTTTTTCGAACATCCCTATATTATTATATTTTTGCATTTCTTATCGACATATGAAGCATGTTTGTAAGAAAAAATCGAGACGCAATAAGTGCGTTTTGGTAGCGAACTTTCAATTTTCAATAACTCAATTTGCTATTAACCTAAGGTTTGTTGGCTAGGAAACCAGCTCTCTCGGAAACATTTTAAGTTTATTTTCGAATTTTTTTTGTAAATTTTCAAACAATAAGTATTTTTTATAATATATGGTACATTGTTTCTACTATATAGGCTATACCGGTCATAAGATTGATGCCTGTTTGCATTAAGAAGACATAATATTTGCTATTAAAAACATTTTAATGAAAATTCACTTCCATAACGCTCTTGTTGCATCCAGACTTTATAGTCCAGACTTTTATTTAAAAAATTTATCTAATAGAGAGGTATCGAGGGCGAGCATGCCAAATTTTTTTGAAATAAGCGCGAATGAGGCCCCCTAGAACCCATATTCGGGGTCAGTTTAAATTTTTATAACCGATAACTCAAATTGTTTTAAATAGATTTCGATTAAACTCGGCAAGTGTGTTTCTTTTATTAATGGCTTGGATGATTTCGTTATCCAGGATAATTAGACAAGGTTTTCCGGAAAATTTTTGAGTTTTCTTTCTCCGAAAATTACAAAGGTATTTTAATGAAATTTGACGTATATGTTGCCTTGGAAAGGATATTACTATATATCAAATTTCAACTTTCTAAGTTTATAGAAAATTGAGTTATTAAAATTTTAAATTTTCTTTCGAAACAAATTTTTTTATCCAAAAATTACAAAGTTATCTTAATTAAATTCAGTGGATATGTTTCGTTGAGAACGGCCTTATTACATGCCAAAGTTCAGCTTTATAAGTTTATAGAAAATTGAGTTATTCAAATTTGAAGCATATAATAAAAATTCACTACCATAACTCACTTGCTGCGTCCAAACCTTTTTCTTTCCTTCTGACGTTCGGCCTTTTCGCCTTATTTGACTGGACTAATGGTACAATAAAGTTTATACTAAAATAACAGTCGTCTGATTTTTTGCACATTACTACGCAAAGTAAAAGTTCTAAGAAGAGAAATCGCATTTAACTGTGAGGGTCTGAATATCAAAACGGCTCCTTTTAAACATATTTACTTAATAACATCATATTTCTATGCAATACAGTCACCCGAATAACGAATCAAGCAAAGTTTATAAGAACTCATTTAACGTTTTGATGCTGTTTCCAGAGGGGTGGCTTTAGGTAGAGAAGTTATCAAAGTAACTAACTGGAGTTGAGCAAGAAAAGCAGTGGGTGGGTGTAACAGTCACCGATTTATTTGATGCGGTCTGATTATTGGTGTTGTTTTCCAGTGCAGAACATGAAGATCTGCTCCAGTTCTCCCCTCGCATTCCACAAGTGTGCCATTTGTCCTGATCCGGAAGCCATGCTGTTGCGTAACGACCGTTCACTTAAGCATCTGTTTCTGGTTGTCGTTCTATTTCGGAATTAATGTTTGACGTTCTACAAGACTGCCCAGTCAAATTAAAACGATGTTATTTGAAAATGACAAAGCTTAGTTAAAAATTTACTGCTATTTTTAGGGTTTCGTAAGGATTGACATGTTTTGTGAGAAAAACTCAATTTGTTTTCTTATAATAATAAACTACGCGTTAATTGAAGTGGAACATCTTAAATTTGGATGCTGTTTGATAATTTGTAGCTCAAAAATGAGTTCTCCGAATCTGCTCTAATTTCCACAGGTTAACAGATGTTTCCTGGGGATGGTGACTAGTAGATAATAACAAAATTCTCCGTCAGGTGACATAAGATAGAGTATGGAATATATGTAGATCTTTTTTCAGCGACATTTAAAACGATGGCGATTGGTCTACGAGGAGAGTTATATATATTTGTGGTATGCCGTTTAGAAGTATACCTTGATATCTCGAGACGTTTTCGAGATTTTATTAATATCGCAGCCCACTGCGTTTTCATAATCAGTTTTGTATTTTACGTGAAATCCAGCCCAAATAAAAATGCAAGTGAACCCTATTGGTCGATGAGACAGATTATGTTCGCTTTGGATATACAGTGCTGCAGAATATCTCTATGCTCGGGACGTTTTGTGAGATTGTGTAAAAATCGCGTTCCACTACGTTGCTGTCATCAATTTTGTTTTTGGGGTTAAATTTTACTTTTAACTGCATTTTTTTCTCAAAACACGCACTTCAGTAGTCAAGGAGTTGGGTTAGGTGAATTTTTGATATGCAATTCCGAAGAATACTTTAATACCTCGGGACACTTTCAAGATCTTATTAATATCGCCGCCCACTACGTTTATATCATTTTTTTAAAATCATTGGTCGACGGAGAGGTTTACGTTAATTTTTGGTATGCCATTCTGAAGAATATTCCTATATCTGGTAGCATCTTTGAGATCTTGTTAATATCACATTGGACTACGTTGCTGCCAGCAAATTTGCTTCCCAGCTTTCTTACAAAATGCGCATCCCAATAGTCACGGATTTGGGTTAGGTGAATTTTGGGTATTCAGTTGAGAAATCTTCAATACTTTGGGAGATTTCTGAGATTGTGTTGACATCGCAGGTTGATATTATTAATTTTGTTTCTTAGTAGTAAAACTAATATATGCTATTCACCAATTGTCTCAACAAATCCTGGAGAGTAGCTTCCTACGCTTGCCCAATCGCAGCAGACAATAAATTCAAGTAACGAAAACATTTCTCTCGCTCACCTAATTTTAATTTGAGCCTACTCCATACATTCTCAATCGGATTCATCTCGGGTGTCCTGGCAGGCCATTCCGTTCACTCTATAAGTCTGTGCTGTTTGATATATTGTCCATCTTTTGTATGTAGTCTGTTTTGTCGAGTATGACTGTAGCGTTGTCTTTGTCTGACTATATACAAAAGACAAAAAATATACTAAACAGCACGGACTACAAACAAATCCCTAAAGACCCTACAACTTATCTTCAAAAGAAAACCAAAACTATCATCAACAACTCTTAACTCAGTCCTGACCTCAAAAAAAGAACTAATCCCCCGTGAAAAATCATCTCGCATCCCTAAAAGATACGGTCTCCCGAAAATCCATAAGCCTGATATTCCCCTTCCCCCTATTGTAAGTGCCCACGGTTGACCCACACAAAAACTTGCAATACATCTAGCCAAAACTCTCTAACTCATTAGTAAATAACGCTACAAGGCAAAACTCCTTGACCTTCTTCAAAACAACACCATTTCTCAAAACGACATTCTAGTTAGCTTTGATATAGTTTCCTTATTCACTAATATACCTCTATCTAAAACCCTTGACATTCTCAAAAAACACAATATTTCCCACGATACCTTAGCTCTTCTAGAACACTCCACATCTAACACTTATTTCCTTTTTCAATACAAATTTTACAAACAAGTTCGAGGTGCTCCAATGGGTTCACCACTCTTTCCTGTATTGGCTAACATTTTCATGGAAAACTTCGAGCCACAAGCCCTTAATTCATCCCAACTTAAACCAATCTGTTGGTTAAGATACGTTGACGATATTTTCGCTGTCTGGCCAGACGGTCAATAATCTTTAGACGAATTCCTTTCTTACCTAACTAACATCAACTCCCAAATCCAGTTAAGCATGGATATAGAAAATATATTTTTTTGCCTTTCTTAGATGTACGCATCACTAAAAACCTAGTCAGGGGATTTTCTTACACTGTCTACGAAACAGAAACGCACAACAACAAACCACTACACCACAAAAAGAACAGAGTCCACACAACAACACAAAGCGTTCTTGCCATACATTAAAGGTGTCACCGACAAAATCAGCCGTATTTTTAAAACTCCTAATATCAAAACCGTATTCACAACAGAGCAAAAATTGTCAAATCTGATAAAAACTCCGAACGATACGATTCCAAACGAATTCCACGGAGTTTACGAAATTCCTTGTTTCGACTGTTCCCGAACTTATGTAGGACAAACCCTCACAGTTGAAAAATCCGACCTCTCATCGGCGCTGGCCATGTATGATGTTCATACAGGACACAAAATAGACTTCGATAATGCCAAAACAATAGCACCGGTTTACAACTTCAAAACGAGAATTATCCGCGAAGCAATCGAAATTGAAAAACGTTCCGATTGTTTAAATAAGAGAGATGATAGTCTTCCCCTTCCGACTACTTGGAAACCTATTATATCTTCATCACAAACACACAAAAAGAAAATAAATTCCAGAGACAATTTTATTGCCCCATTATCTGTCTTAACAAATGCCGGTGACCCTCTTAATCCTCCTCACCCTCTAAGTACCATGACCAAAGCCCCCCACTTAATTGACCATGACCCTACTACTTTCACTGATAACGAAGCAGGTAGCCGGAACGACATATATAAGACAAGACTTGCAACGAACTGCCAGGTCTCTCTGAGGCCTTGGGTTAAACACACTGAGACCTCACAGACGATCTCGGGCGAGATTTGGGGAGTAGGCAGATTGAGGCCCCATAATCGAGCTACAACCCAACCCACCTTTGTCCACCGCTCTAAGGAGTAGGCAGATTGAGGCCTTAGAGTGTCCTTATATATTTTGTTTACCTCTTGAAAATGGCTCCAAAACAGGAGGCGAAACGTCGAGTTTTCATAAATTCTGGACGCGGTTCAACCCGAAAACCTAGTATGTCTCGTATATATATATATATATATATATATATATATATATATATATATATATATATATATATATATATATATATATATATATATATATATATATATGCTCTTTGCTTTAATCATTGAATAGTTAGTTCTTATTTGCTCAATACATGATAATTTGTTCTTATATATTCGAAAATAAAATGAAAAATTTTGTTGCTGAACGCGTGTCGAAATGGTCCTGCAGAAAATCTCTCATATATTGTCCCAAATCTCTCAGCGATTTTTGGTGTAGACTTTTTTCTTCATTAAAAAACCAAAAGTTGATACTTCTTTGTTTTCAAGTTTGCCACTACTTATATTACTTATATTAGTTAGTCTTCCTTTATTTCATTAGCTTGGCTGACCTATTACATGAGTATAAATGAAAATAATGTAAGTGATCATGTTCCATTTTAATAACCAAAATTATCTTTAAATTGAATCGCAGTGTTTTTTTTACATAAATTCATAACCTAATTGGATGCCCAACAATAATTAATGGCAATTAACTTGTCTGCATGGAAGTTGCTTCATTAAAAGTTTATAACTCACAAATTCATCAAATCGATACGCTTCCATTTGCATCGTAGGGTTTGGTTTTCTTATTTTGTGGATATTTGTTTAGCGCGCCATACATAAATGATTTTTAAATTTAAAAGATAATAATTTGTTCAAGAGATAAACAGAAAAGCATTTGCATAATTTTCTTATAGTTATTTATGTACCAAGGGTATAAATAGATGTTTATGCCGGAGAGCGACGATTTTACAAATCCGAGGGTTTCCGGTCCGAGGGTTTGTAAGTCGCTCGAGGGCATACACCTTTATTTATACCAGCGGTGCATACAGACTTTTATGTCATACTAGTCACACCCAAACAATGAAACATGAATCACTGTTTGCTGAAGGCAACCTAACTATCACCGGATCTTTTCAGAACTGCCAATTTTATGTTAATTCGACTAAATAACGTTGATTAAATATTTACATATTACTTTTATTCCATTAACTATAATTTCATTAATAAAGGTTGTTAAAGAAGTCAAACAAAAATTATTTGCTTTGATGTGCGCGCGGGCCATAAAGTGTAAGTTTTGCCCGCGCGGTCCATAAAGTACACTTTATGGCCCGTGGGCATAAAGTACACCATTATGTAGTTGGTAACTAAGCAATAAAAACACAATAATGAACTCGTATGACATAAAATTATTTTATGCTTCAATGACATAAAATTATTTTTTCATACTAGTTCATTATTGTGTTTTTATTGCTTAGTTACCAACTATAGAATGGTGTACTTTATGCCCACATGTGCATAAAGTTAACTTTATGGCACGCGCGGGCATAAAAGCAAATCGTCGCATGAGTTCCACAGGGTTCTAAGTACACTTTTGGGCAAAATTGAGATTTTTTGTTGTAACTATGTAAAAATGAATTCTGAATGTTTTGGTGTTAGAAATATTGCTATTGGAGAAAAGATGGTGCTATAATCGTTATTTCCATGTAGTTCTAAGTACGTCCGTCTCAGAATATTTATAATAAGTTACAAGGTTCTAAGTGCACATTCCGGTTTTTAACAAATTTTGCCAGTGTTTTAAAAACTTAAAAAAAAAATTATGTCGGATTATGATGAGTGTGTCAAATTTTGCTAGCGCAGGAGCAGAATATCTTCCTCAAAATGATGAAAACCAAACAAAATCGGTCAAAAAAGGTAAATTTAAGTTTGTTATCAAATTCTAACTTAAAAGTTCATGAAATGTTTTTAAGGCTGCTACTAAGTGACTCGTGTAGTAATGAAGGAGGCTCAGGGACCAGTTCAGTATCTAGTACAACTAATAATAATATGTTTGTGGAAAATAATAATTATACAGGCTGAGTACATAATATTTATTTCTTCAAATCAAAAATGATGCTACCTAGTTACAGTTTTAATTTTTAGTATTAGAACACATATATCTATTTCATGTTTTTTAGGCCATCCACGTCAAAACAAACTGATAATTTTATAATACCAGGAAAGCTTTGAAGAGTATGTTACAATTTGTATTGCGTATTATTTAGAATAAAGTAATTCGCTTATTTGTACATTTTAGGTATCGCCTAGTTGACTATTCTACATCCGAGAGTGACAGCGAAAACACTCCAATAAAGAAGTGCCAAAAAAACCAGAAAAATAAAACAAAATCCTCGTTCTTGGAAGAAAAACGTAAGAAAACAAACATATCAGTCTTGCAAAGAACATGCAAATTCAAGAGGAAACTTATACCAGAAAAAAGAGTAAAACCTACCACAGTTTCTGGACTTCAATATCGTTTTGAATGTAAGGAAAATGTAAAGACAACACACAGGAATATAGAGAAAAGTACCAATAAAACGTAAAAAGAGTACCAAGTCTACGTACCGTTCATTTTCTTTCAAGTTTTTTATTACAAAAAATGATGAAAAGATAAGAATATGCAAAGATGTTTTCTTAACTACGCTTGCAATAAGTCAAAAATGGATATATACTGTGCATAAAAACAAAAGCCAACAAGGAACACTTAAACAAAAACAAAAAATTAACAGAGAGGAAATAAGTAAGGCTGATAAAGATAGGCTTCGAAGTAATATTGAATCTTTTCCTTCCGTAGAATCACATTATTGTCGATCTACTACTTCAAGAAAATATTTGAACTCACGGTTTAATACCCAAAAAAATGTATCATTTATACCAGGAATATTGTAAGAATGAGAAAGTAAGTCCGGTTAAAATTTACCTATATCGACATATTTTTAATTTTGAAAATAATATAGACTTTATGAAACCAAAAAAGATTTCTGCGATGCCTCTGAGAAGTATAGAAAGCTAAAAAGATAAGACAATATTAGCCAAAAAAGTCAAAGTTATAATGATAAGCATATAGAATTGAAAGATAATATGCGAAAGGATCGAACAATAGATAGAGAAGTAGAAGATCCAAAAACGGTCGTTGTGTGCTTTGATCTACAAAATGTTATCAATTTGCCAAACTGTGAAATAGGTAAACTTTTTTATAAGAAAAAAAAAAACTAAACGTATATAATCCGACTGCTCATGAATCATTGGGGAAAAATAACATATGTGTAATATGGCCTAAAACATTGTGTGGCAGAACCGGTAATGATATTGCCAACGCCTTTATAGAAATTCTAAAAAAAGTATGTGCCCTACCTAACAAAGTTGTAAGATTTCTACAAAACTTTATGATAATATTTAATAAGATCATTCCAAAATATGCTTGATAACTCTCTTCCAAAACTTTAGTCACCTAAAATTTTGATATACCAAATAATATGTAGTCCATCGCTTTTCGATCCAAAACATTTGTCCATACATTTGTTAAATACTAATCTAATAATTACTACTAAATTTAATAATTGCCATTAGCGAATTTTTGTAGAAAAAATTCACTAATGAGGAGATCCCGACTTTTACATTAAAAAAAAACTTTAAATCAGCGCCTTTTAGGACTCCAGAACCCATATCCAGGGTCAGTTTAAATTTTAATCAGTTTATATATATATATATATATATATATATATATATATATATATATATATATATATATATATATATATATATATATACAGGGTGGCGCATTGAAAACGAAACAGACCGATTTGCGTTCAGACATTTTTTTAAGAAACGCTGAAACACGTCAATTTTAATAATGAGGGGACATGCTTTGACATAAAACTCAACTTTGTCACATCAGCCCCTTAATGCTGGTGATAACAACCCTTATATTTTAAATAGGGAACATGGATCGAGTGTTACATCATTTAAAAGCTCTTTCTTTTCTAAATTCAGCGCACAAATTTTTTTGGAAGTTTTATCAACTCGTTTAAAAATTATTCACAGTTGGAGTTGCAAGAACGTATTTCATTCATTGTGATAAGAAATGCACTAATTAGTTAATTGTTCTATAAAAAAACTTAAAACAAAACCAAACGTTAAAAAATATTCATTCAGTTAAGTAAGTGTTCAAATTGTTGACCACCAGCTTCCATACAAAAGTACAAATTTTGTTCAAAACGAGCTCTGACATTCTGGAGAATTTGTGGAGTTATTAGACTGCATTCTTCAACAATGCGTCGTCGTAATTCTTCCAGAGACTCCGGTTCTGTTGCGTAAATTCTACTCTTTAAATTGCCCCATAGAAATAAGTCTAAAGAAGTTAAATCCGGTGATCTAGGGGGCCACTCAATAGCACCTCTACGCCCAATCCATTGTAATGAAAACTCTCTGTTAAAAAACTCCCTAACACGTTGTCAAAAATGCGGAGGAGCTCCATATTGTTAAAACACTAATTGATTTTCTTGATAGCGATCATCATTTTCAACAATGTTAATTAGTAGAGGGTAAACGATATCTTCTAATAACTCCAAATACGTTTCGCCACTCAAATTTCCATCAAGAAAAAATGGTCCGATTAAACGGTCTTCAAAAATGCCAGTCCAGACATTCAATTTCTGTGGAGTTTGAGTGTGGACTTCCTGAAAATTTCTTGGATTATTATCTTCCCAATAACGACAATTATGACGATTGACTGTAGAATTTAATAAAAACGTACACTCGTCTGAATAACAGATATTAAACAGAAAGTTCCTGTTATCAGCTGTTCGTGCAGTCATAACTTCACAAAACTCCAGCCGCCGATCAAAATCATCTTCATTCAGTTGTTGTACAAGATGAATATTATACGGGTGAATTTTATGAATAGTTCTTCTTTTGATGTTTGAAACAGTGGCCAATTATCTCGTGCTCAAAGTTGCGTCTGCAGCAATTTGTCCTAAAACTTCAATCTCAGTAGTCTCATTTCTAACCGGAAAATCACGTTCAGGATCCCGTTTTTTGTTGGCTACTGAACCACTTTGTCGAAACTTTGTAACTAACTCCAAAATGTATTTTCTGTTAACATGTCTGTTCGGATGTGGTTCATTAAACAAATTTGCGGTACGGTTGGCACAGTCATCGTTCTTGAAAAAAAAAGAGTAATTATTTTAACTCTTTCTTCTACAAAATACACAACTGTGAAATTAATTTTCGGTAGTACTATCAAGTATCAAACCGAGCGATAAACTGAAATAATAAACCCCATTTCTCTCATTCCGATAAGAAATGTTCTGATAGTCAATTTTTTGTTTACAAACCAACAAAACATTGACTATCAGCACATTTCTTATCGGAATGAGTGAATAATTTTTAAACGAGAATTTCCAAAATATTTAGTGTGCTGAATTCAGAAAAGAAAGAGCTTTCAAATGAGGTAACACTCGACCCACGTTCCCTATTTAAAATATAAGAGTTGCTAACACCACCCTTAAGGGGCTGATGTGATAAAGTTGAGTTTTATGTCAAAATATGTCCTCAATATTAAAATTGACGTGTTTCAGCGTTTCATAAAAAAAATTCTGTGGACGCAAATCGGTCTGTTTCGTTTTCAATATATATATATATATATATATATATATATATATATATATATATATATATATATATATATATATATATATATCACACCGCAACTCAAAAAATATTGGGCGGATATTGATAAAACTTAGCAGGTACCTGCCTTTTGTAAGCGGCTTGGATAAGTTCGTTGGCGAAGAAAATCGGATCAGGTCTTCTGGGAAAATTTTGGGTTTTATTTACAAACAATATGTTTGTGATTATATACCAGAATCCAGATCTCTTTCCTACAAGAGAAAAAGATAAGCATTTATAAAAAATTTCGGTGCTCTAAAATTAATATGAAAATTCACTACCCTAACGCATTGCTGCATCCAGACGTTTCTGGTGACTACTAACATTTTACCGTTTATTGGCGCCCAACGTGCGGCTTTAATTTTTAACGCCATAAATCAACGTGACAAAAAAAACATAATTGAATATTAATTTTATATGCCATATAAGGCAGACTTATACTGTTAAACTAAGACATGGGTATTCAAGAAATTATATAAAAACTAAGTAAATACTGCTTAATTTCGGTGCTACCTCAATTTAGAATAAAATAAATTTTAAAATATGTTTCCATTCTTCAGTGTCAGAGTAATCGCAAGTGTCTGATTATTTCGGACAAAGTGCAAGAATTCTGACAAAAGGATATAATCAGGAAGGAAGTGAATAATTTAATAATCCTCAGAATATGGTCGGAAGACATTTCCAAGTGTGCTGATTCGAGCACTCTCCTAGGAAGAAATTCCCCGGAGGTAACAAGACAATTTAGATCGCGCTGTTGTGGTTCAGAGGGCTGTAATAACTACACGGGCATAAGCCCGTGAAATGCTGCGGTCGAAGAACGGTAAAATTAAGACTGATGTATTCTAATTTTACTTCATATCCACAAACCTGGACTCAGACATTATTTTCATGAAAAGTTTCCGTCTTGAAAATGTGCCGTCAAAAATATTTATATTTTATTACCAACCGTAGAGTGATTAATTCCGTTGATTTGTTTTAAAATACAGGGTGACCACTTTCAAACGAAATAGGCGTGTTTTAATGCACCTATCGTGTTTTTGTTGAAAATCGCCTAAAGAAATTAATTTTGATTTAAAAAATAAAGACTTTTAGGCTTCTTTTCCACATCGCAACACCAACCTTTAAGGGGTGGTACGTTGCCCCCTAAAATACTATAAGCCATGGAGGGTCAAGTAGCACATCATTTTAGAGCTGGTTTTAATATCTTTTTCGCGGTGTCTTATTAGCGAATTTTCATTACGAAAAATTCGCTAATAGAGAGGTCACGATGCAAAAGTTTTTGGAAAAATTTCTTCAGATGAGCGCCAATTTGGGTCACTAGAAGTAAACTTTCAAGGTGAAAAGGTGTCTGTTCGCTTAGAGCTTAAAAATATTGCCTAGAATGCTAGTCTTTAAAGATATAAAAGCAAGTAAATCTGCCAAAACAAATTTATAAACAGTCAGCTCCTTTCAAGCGTACACTTCGTTCCGATAATATTGAATTCCTTAAAAGTCTTGGTTATCATGTCATCAAAACTAGAAATATTCAAAGACCCCAAGTTTGACGATTCCATTGATCGAGAAGAACTTGGGTCTTACTATTCATCAACTAAGTCGTTTGGTAACAGCGATGAGGTTGAAATAAACATCAATCAGCAAGATGCATTCATATGTCTAGCAGAGTCAGCTCTAATAATAGAAGGTGCTCTGGAACCTCAAGCAGTACAAAATGTTGTTGGTGCCTGCCACATGTCAAATAACGGAGGAGCAGCTCTGTTTGAATCAATGATCTATGAATTAAATAACAAGGAAGTAGAGCGAGTACGAGATCCATAAACCACAACATCCATCAAAACTCTGCTTTCCTTTAGTAAGAATGAAGCGAAATCTCTTAGCAATGCTGGTCTGAATGTATCATCAGCTCACATCACCTTAAACAATAACAAGTTTCACCTGCTCCTACCTCTTTGGTTCCTCTTCAGCTTCTTTCATAACTTTAAAGGAGTTCTTTGTGGTAAACATACTTTCCGATTTACGAGAGCTGGAAATGATGACAACAGACAAATTTCCTAATAGAACTAGAGCCTACTGTTAAGTTATTCATGATTGTGTATTTGAATATAAACCTCTAACTGGTATCGTAAGAGCCATTATGTAATAATTTAGTATGCAAATCTTATTAATTCTACTAAATTAATTGTATTTAAATTGATTGTTATATTTTTAACCCTAAACTGTTGTCAAATCTAAGAATCGTTATGCAGCTATCTGTCTCCTAACAGTTAAGTTTGCGTATGCGTCAGTCACCATTTTCGAATTCTACTCATCAAGACGAATAAATGATACCAAACACGAAGGGGTTTACTTAAAAACAAAAAAGTTCATTTGCGCATGCGCATATCTAATATTTGAATTATGTGTACTGAGACGAGTGACATGACAATAAACACCAAAGGGTTAACTTAAAAAAAAAACTCTGGACGCAGCAAGTGCGTTATGGTAGTGAATTTTCATAAAAATGTTTTTAATTGCAAATATGTGTGTTTCCTTTTTAAGAAAGCAGGCATCAATTTTAGTTACCAGTATAACCTATATAGTAAAAACAATGTGCCATGTTTCATAAAAATAACTTTATTGTGTGAAAATGTAAAAAAATTTCCAAAAGTAAACTTAAAGTGTTCCCGGAAAAACTCGTTTCTTGGTCAACCTTATAGGTTAATAGCAAATTGAGCTATTCAAATTTGAAGCATTTAATGAAAATTCGCTACCATAACGCACTTGCTGCGTCCCGAATTTCTTTTCTTACAAACATGCATCGCTGAAAAATTCAAAAATTCAATAACATAAGGCGTGTTTGATTAAAAAAAAAGAAAATTTGTATCACCAACGACTTATGGGCCATCCTGTGATTGTAGAAATATTTTTTTAAGATGTAGCTCAAGACACCCTATAATTAATATATACAAATTTTCTTCATATCTTGTATAATAACGGATATATTGAGCTTTATTGATTTTTTACGAAAATTCGACAAAAATTATATACCATTAAACGATAAACTCTAAAGCTAAGGCTACTGCCAAGCATCAGAGAAAGGGTCTACTTGAAATGAATTTTCTGGAAACATTTTAGTAAAATGAAGGACGATGACGGTTGAAACTAAGACTTCAGAGTTTGTAAAAGATCCTTCTTGAGACATTTGATTTCCATAGCCCGTATTAGATTCAAGTTCTTTGCCTAAATGTTGCCGATTTTGACGTTTTAAATCGCAACTTTGACGTTTTGAGGAAAACCCCAATTTATTTTTCTTTAAATGCCTATAACTTTTTTGTCTTTTGACCTACATAGCTAAATTGGTAGGTGGCTTACCTATAAGGTAACTAGCGTACCAAATTTGGTTGCCCTTACTTTGTTAATTCCGGAGATATAAATTTTTTTCGAAAGAAAACACAAAATTTTCCGGGAAAACCTCGGCAGATTTTCCTGGCTAACGAACTTATCCAAGCCATTTGCAAAAGGTATTTTTCCACCAAATTTAGTCAAAATCGGCTTATTATTTTTTGAGTTATCGGTGTGATACATACATACATATATATATATATATATATATATATATATATATATATATATATATATATATATATATATGTATATATATATATATAAATATATATATATATATATATATATATATATATATATATATATATATATATATATATATATATATATATAAACATATAAAAATTGAAACGGACCCCGGATATGTGTTCTAGGGGGCCTAGTTCGCGGTCATTTGAAGAAATTTTTTCCAAATTCAAAAGTCGGGATCTCCTCATTAGTGAATTTTTTTTAAGAAAATTCACTAAAAAAACAAAAAAGTTTGTTTGCGCATGCATCAACTGCCATATTTATATACGTCATGATATGTGAGATCAAAATGGTAGACCATCTTCTTTCAACAGGTTGGGTTAGATACCAATTGAAATTTTTGATTTTTCGCGCCAACGGTTGCCACCTTGGCCGCCATCTTGGATCACGTCATCTCAGGTTAGAGCTCTACACATTCTGGTTTAGACAGGTGATGTAGTTTTTGAATGTGGCGGTTAGTTTTTGAATTTTTCACGCTCTTTGATTACGTCATCTCCGCCACCCGGTTTAGCTCGGTGGCAGGTGGCGTATCCGGTCAGGTCAGGGCGTGGTCGGGTGGCGGAGGTAGGCGGCGGAGTTAGGTGACGGAATTGTTCGGGTCAGTTCGGAGGAGGGTGGCGTAGTGTCGGGTCAGTTTGGCGGGTGGCTGAGTGGCGGGTGGCGGGTGGCGGAGTTATACCATCTATACCTACTTACAGGCTGACCACTTGAAAACGAAATAGGCGCGTTTTAGTGCACCTATCGTGATTGTGTTGAAAATCGCTTAAAGAAATTAATTTTGCTTTAAATAATAAAGACTTTTAGGCATATTTCCCACATCGCGACACCAACCTTTAAGGGGTGGTACGTTGCGCCCCTAAAATCCTAAATGTCAAGAAGGGTCAAGTAGCACATCATTATAGAGCTGGTTTAAATATCTTTTTCGCGGTGTCTTATTAGCAAATTTTCGCTAAGAAAAATTCGCTAATAGGGAAGTCACGATGAAAAGTTTTTGAAAAAATTTCTTCAGATGAGCGCGAATTTGGGTCAATAGAACCCGAAACCAAGGTCCGTTAAAATTGTTATATGTTTATATATATATATATATATATATATATATATATATATATATATATATATATATATATATATATATATATATATATTTGTGTGTGTGTGTGTGTGTGTGTGTATGTATTCGAGCGGTAACTCAAAAAATACTAAAGTGATTTCAATCAAACATGGCAGAAATGTTGTTTGGGCGAAAACCGAGGTCGAGTTCGTTAATCAGCCTCTATGCTCAAGCTTTTCAGGTGGAAAATCGGGAAAAACTTTTTGAAAACGCTATATTTTTGTAAGTTTCAAAGTAACTAGAATGAGACTTTACATGTGGCTAGAAATAGCGCAAATAAACCTAAAGTAGATGTAGCATACATGTAGATTTCGTTTACTTTTCTCGGCTTGTTTTAGTACTACAGAGTCTATTGTTAGCTGGTGCTTGCAGCCCAAAGATTCTCTAAGACATCCTTTCTGTTCCTCCTGGAAGATGTTGTTTGTCAGACAGTGTTGAAATATTTTTTGTGAATCAGGGAAGTGAAACGCTTGTAAAGGACTGACAGGCAGGTTATTGGTCTATAGTTTTTGGGTTTGTTGCATCTCCTTTTTTGAAGAGCATGAAAGTGTTTTCTTCAGTGAGAAATTCGGGAACTTCATCTGGTTTGCTCAGTGCTCGGATAAAACCACGTGAAAGACTCTCATGCGTGCTAGTCAAATACTTAAGCCAGAAGCTATACAGCCTTTCAGGCCCCGGGGCTATCTAGTTCCGACTTTTCCTGACGGCGGCAGTCACCTCAGCTGGTGTAAACTCTCTCACCGACATCTGGGGCAAGTTCACATGCACGTCTTCCACGTCCTTGATCCATGATGCAGACCGATTAAAACCGCCTGCTTTCGCCCATGTAGTGATCCAATATGTGTTGAAGTTGGGGCAATCGACGCTAGATGGAGCTTGTAGGTTCCCATCGGCGTCAATCTTTTTCAGGAACTGCTTCTGATTGTTTCTGAATTCAGCATTCTAGTTCTTCCTTATTGTTATCTCATTGTATCTTCTAAGTCTAGCTCCTTTGCCTTTCGCTTTTTATCTAAGTTGATCTTTTATATCCAAGAGTTGGTCAGTGTGGGAAGTATCTATCTTGGCTTATCTTGCGATGATCCTAATCTTTCGATACACTTTCTTTGATTGACCGCCATCCAAAAACTCTGATATGATGTCGATTTTGCCTCTGAGCTTGTTTGTGTCTTTTTGTAAGCGTTTCTGTCATTCAGGCTTTCTGTTGTCTTGGAACTTGTGATCTGACTTTGGATAAAAGGTTTTTTGGCCGTTCAGCTCAACAACCGTAACTGCTGAGCAATATAAAGCCAGACGCACTTACCGCCGGTCGTGGTGTGGGTTCAGGTACTCGGCAAGGGCATCATTGACTCTTGAGATAATTGTCTTGCTATAGTTATATTTCATAACACCGGTATCACTGGCCTATCAAGTGGGTCAACTCCCCCAAAGTACTCTATTGAACTGAGTAGTTTCTCCTTAACTTCATTGATATTCTGGGGTACTGGTGGGCTCTCGACGGCAAGGTCGGTCGTATCGGTACGACCTTGCTCAGTTTCAGCTCCGTTTTCAGGCTGTCCAATGAAGTCCCGCTGCTGAAGTAAGTTGGCATCTTCTCGTTTGATTTCTTCACGTTCAGTCGTGGTCAGGTATCCTTTCCTCACAATCAAATTTTTTTCTGCCAACTTTGTTCTGCTCTGTTGAGTTTAACTCCAGGTTTCTTTTCATGAATTCAGTGTGGAGAGAGTGTCTCCATCCAGGGAGTGGGTCTTCGTTGCACTGATTAGCATAGTAGAACGTGCGAACTACTTCTATGTTCATTTCACGTGTTCATCCTATTCGTTTAGTGCGTTCTCTCCTGCAAGCAGCCCTCCTAACTGGGGCAAGCCAGCAAGTAAAGTGGTGTTCAGTTCTTCGACACCTTCTGTTGGTTCCACTCCACGGTTGTCATTTTGAGCTGTACCTTGTTGGTTGACAGGGACCCGCCTCCTCAGCCTCCTGCCGCTGGTGTCCCGCATACTGTCATGCCCAGCACCAGCTCCAGGCATGCCCTGGCGCTCCCCAGGCAGCGACCTTTTTCCGAGGCTCTCATTGTTCTCCATCTTCATGGGATATCCCCCTTTGTTCTTTTTTGGGCAAGCGGCTAGAACAAGCGAGGGAAAAAAAAAACCTCTGGTTAGGATGCGGATTTAGGATGTTGGTGGATGGGGAAAGGTAATAGGGATGGGAAGTGCCTGTAACTCTGGCCGTCCGGGCCAGACAGACCCTAATTTTTTCACGTGGTTGTTATCCACCTCCTCCTCCTTTCTCATCCGGGCTTGGGACAGGCCATGGCGGAGTTATTATTATTATTATTATACCTTTAGTTTTTTAAATAACTATTGCACATCGTTCTCATTTCTTTTGTGTATTTGCAAGATTATACGCAATTGCGTGTTAACATACACTGAATCTGCTTAAAGATAAATATTACAATTTATGTCAGCTTTAAATCGTTGCACTCTCTCTTTAACCAGTAATTTTTCCATTAAATTAGCCAGTTAACACAATTTCGCTAGTGCATGTTATGACCAGCTAGCTAATCCAGTTTTCACAGCTAAAAGTGCTGAATGTTGTAAAGGTAATCGTGTTATGTTGTCAGTAAATTCAGTAAATTCAACTAAACTTCATCTCATGTATTCGGCTTATCCTTTTGTAATGGCAACCTTTGTCAAACGAACCACTCGCTTGTCCGAGCTTTGATACCGGTTCGCTCTAGCCGGCACATTTCACGTCAGAGATACACAATTTAATGTTGCCAATTGTTCTCTTACAGTGCAGACCTGATAACAGTGAACAAATACATATACACTTTGTGGTTATAATGATTTAAGTAGGTAGAAACGGAAAGGTTGGTAGCTGTTGCTTAGGCCTTTTAAGTAAGCAAAACAGATTTTCACGGAAATTTTACGTAAGAGTTATTGCTATTAAATTTACTGTTTAGGCAGACATTGTATCTTACGTAAAAATAAGAATATATCCTCTTCTAGGCTTTATGAACTGACAGCATTTGTTTGATCCTTTCAACTTTTATGCAACATGTAATTAAACGGCGACGGTGAAAGTTTTCCAGACAGGTCAGGTTCATCAACGGAAACCATTATCTCGGTGGCCACTGATACGCAGGATTCTTTTTTTTTTATGTCAACAACACACCACGAGGGCTTACAGCCTAAATACTATCGTACCGTGGGTGTCGACAAGGAGGAAAGAGGCAGCTTGTTAATTCTGGACTTGAAGGTTTGGAGGTTGGGAGGAGAAGGAAAAACATGTGCCGGCAAGGAATTCCACAGCTTGGAAGTCCTCGGGACAAAAGAGCGGGCATAACAAGATGTTCTATGTCTGATGACCTGGACAGTAAAAGGGTGCATTCGCTCTGTTCGCCTGGTAGATCTGCTGGGGGCAGCAGGTGGGGGAATTATGGAGGAAAGCTCCTCTGAGCAGTGCCCATGCAGATATCTATAAAAGAGAGAGAGGTCACCAACGGCACGTCGGTGGGCAAGGGATGGAAGCCTTTGGGTGAGGGTAGGGTCACCGATGAGACGTATAGCTCTCTTTTAAATGGAGTCCAGGATAGCGAGTGTAGAAGTGGCAGCTGCACCCCAGATGTGGGAGCAGTATTCGAGGTTTGGCCTTATTTGTGAAGTGTATAAGGTATAGAGATTAGTTGGTGAAAAGTATTTGCGAGCCCGGAAGAGGAAACCCAATTTCTTAGCAGCCGCTTCTGCAATTGATGTAACATGTTGGTGCCAATTAAGATTTCGATCCACAGAAATGCCAACAAGAGAAAAGGACTCATTACTTTGAATAACTTGGTTGTTCATTGTGATGGGTCTAGGGCTGCTGTATCTCTTGTGAGAAAGAAAGCAAGACTTAGTTTTGGTGGGGTTGAATTGTACAAGATTTCTACTTCCCCAGTCTAATATTTTTTGGAGGTCTACGGAGACAGAACCCTCCATGAGTCTGCGATCCTCATCTAATTGGGCTAAAGAGACAGACTTAGAATATTGTATGTTTGAGTGGAGGGTTCTGTCGTCCGCGTAACTGTGAACTGGGTTGGATGTGCTAGAGAGGAGGTCATTGATGTGGAGGAGAAACAAAGTAGGGGCTAAAGCTGAACCTTGAGGAACTCCTGCATTAATTGGATACAGTTTAGAGGAATGGCCATCCACAACAACAGATATGCTCCTGTTGGAGAGGAAATTTGCTGTCCAGGTACAAAGTTTTGGTGGTAGGCCAAAGGCCGGAAGTTTATTAAGCAGCGCTGCGTGCCAGACCTGGTCGAATGCTTTGGATATGTCTAGAGCAACAATCTGGGATTCACCGTGTTGTTCCATAGACTTGTTCCAAGAATGGGTGGCAAAGGAAAGGAGGTCGGCAGTCGATCTGCGCTGACGGAATCCATACTGCCTGTCGTGGATTAGACTGTGTTTTTCAAGGAATTTTAGTAGTTCGGTGTTTATATACTTTTCCATCACTTTAGAGATGACTGAAAGGAGAGAAATAGGCCTGTAGTTGCTAGGAAGCGCTTTGGATCCTTTCTTGGGGATGGGTTGTACTCGAGCAGTTTTCCAGTTACTAGGGAATATGCCTTTATTGTAAGATATCTGAAACAGACGAGTCAGGACAGGAGCAAGTTCTGGTGCGCATTTTTTGAGAACAATTGCTGGGATCTCGTCAAGGCCAGAGGCTTTCCTGGTATTAAGAGAAGAGAGCATCTTTCGTACCTTTTTAGTTTTGAAAATGATATCAATCATTTTATGCGCGACATTGGGGACTGTTGGTGGTTGAGCATTTGGAGGTGGATTGAGAGTAGAATTTCCGGCGAACAACGAAGCAAAAAGTTCAGCCTTGCCCAGGGCGGTAGAAACAATTTCATCACCTGAGATAAGAGGTGGGAACGTGCTCTTGCAGAAGTTATTCCCAATAGACTTAGCAAGAGTCCAGAAGGGTTTGCCGCCGTTGGAGCTTGAGAGGACTTTGTTTTTGATGTGGTTATTAAACGAGTTTTTTGCCTCAGAAAGAATGCGGACATAGCGGTTTCTTGCGTCGTTGAATGCTTGACGATTTTCTTGACTGGGATTGTGTAGAAGCGTTTTGTGAGCTTTGACCTTTTCAAGTCTGGCCTTGTCACAGGATTTAGAGAACCAGGGCTTTTGAGTGGCTGAAGAGCTTTTCTGTGTACCTGGAATAAATAATTCCATGCAAACTTCGATGATTTCGGTGACGTTTCGTGAGATATCAGAGGGGTCAGGATGAGAGAAGCAGACAGACGCCTATGGAAATGAGGAAAAGTTATCCCGCATTTCGTCCCAGTTCGCGGAGTTGTAGTGCTAAACGATACGTGGGTGCGATGACTGTGTGACCTCGGATTGCATTGCGCAAGAAGCAGTGACCATGCCGTGGTCCGAGCGACCAATGGGGCGGTGACTGATGTCTTATAGCATTCAGGTTATGTAGTAAGAAGGAGATCTAAGGGATTTGAGCCGTGTGTTGGGATGCGAGGAAAGTAAGTACGTTGCTGAACCATATTGGCCAAAGAATTGCTGACTGCAAAGGCCTCCGCTGCTCTCCCTTGTGGATCGGTTTTGGAAGATCCTAGCCATTCCTTATTATGGACATTGAAGTCGCCAAGAATAGTGACCTCGGAGGAAGGATATTCAGAAATCAGATAGTCGGTTTTTTCAGAAAGGTAGTCAAAGAGCTGGACAAAGTTGTCGTCGGAAGGTGACCGGTAAATGCAACAGATGAATTTAGTTGCAGCCCTGAGAGAGAGTTTTATCCATAGTATGTCTTTTCTTCCAGCTTCTAAATTGGGAAGTCTGGTGCAGGGTAGATTGCTACGGACGTATGCGCACACGCCTCCATGCAATCTAAAGGCAGTAAGGAGCTCATACCCCGGGAAATTAAGGTGATTAGTGGCTGTTTTGGCACTGATTTGGGTTTCGGTGAGGAAGAGGAGTTGGGGCCTGTTAGCCTGGAGGAAATGGTGGACGGAGTTCAGGTTAGAATTTAGGCCACATATATTCGAAAAGGATATGTTAAATCTTGATGTTGGCGCCCCCTGTACACCCCTCTCCCGGAGATCCTAATGGAGGGGTATTTTGCCTCCGGAATATTTTATACAAGGAGGAGCCATCATCATTTTTGCTTATAAGGGAAACCGACTCATACACCAGAACCGGAAACGTCCGTTGGGACTTCACCGGCCCTTTGATGTATGGGGTGGTACCTCCTCGGGCGTGAAAAAATCCTTTACTATTACATAAAGGAAAATTCCACTACCACCTGCTATGGATTGGATTGGATCAATGTCTACCCCTTTAAAAATAAGATTAATAAAGGGACTATCAATTGTCCAGTAGTTATGATTATCGACATAGTAGGGGGATACAAAACATTTTCATTGGCCGAAACACCACCATCAGAAAAACATGTAAACAAAAATAATGAAATTGGGCCAAAAGATAATATCTGGCGGAAAATAAAAAAAAGTCTGGACGCAGCAAGTGCGTTATGGAAGTGAATTTTCATAAAAATGATTTTAACAGCAAATATGTCATTTTAATGCAAGCAGTCATCAATTTTGTTACCGGTATAACCTATATAGTAAAAACAATGTGCCACATATAATCAAAATAACTTATTGTTTGAAAATGTACGAAAAATTTCCGACAATAAACTTTAAATGTTGGTTTCCTAGCCAACAAACCTTAGGTTAATAGCAATAATAGTTATTGAAATTTGAAGCATTTAATGAAAATTTGCTACCGAAACGCACTTACTGCGTCTCGATTTTTTTCTTACAAACATATCTCGATAAAAAATGCAATAAAATAATGGTGTTCGAAAAAAAATATTGTAAGGATCACCAACGATTTATGGGCCAGCCTGTGATTGTCAAAATAATTTTATAAGATTCAGCTCAAGACACTCTATAATTAACTTATTCCATTTTTTCTCGTCTCTTGTATAATAATAATAATTATATTGAGCTTTACCGTAGAAATTCGTCACCCTGTATATATGTAAACAGATAAAAATGAACGTACACCCGGATATGGATGCTAGAGGTGGGCCTAGTTGGCGCTCATTTGTAGAAATCTTTTTAAAATTCTAAAGTCGCGGTCTCCTCATTGACAAATTTTTTGTACGAAAATGAGATATATATATTATGGATCGTTAAACCATACACTTAACTAAAACTACCGCCAAAGCATCAGAAGGAAAATAACTTAGCTGTTGCATATCAGCCCTTTTTGTAAAACTTCGATCTTTTATATCTGTTGACAAAACATAACAAACACTGTATAGTCCACCCACTAACATTAATAAAATCGTAAAGGAATAATTTGCACTTGTATATTAAAATTCCCAACTAACAAAAGTAACTTGTCAACTGAAATTGAAAATAGATAACTGATCTAATAATATACGATAAACGTCAGCTACAGCGTGTAATTGACCTGCGCAATGATATCAAATGTTCCGTTGCTAGGTAACGACTCAGACATACTAGATTTCATATTTAAGGTACTCAATAAAAGGCTTTATTGTTAAAGGACCCTACGCGTTTCGGATACCTAGTAGCCATCTTCAGAGGCAAATTTTCTAATTCTTAAAAAATTAGATTCAAACTATACACAGGTTGACAAGGTTGGAATTTTCATCTATTGTACCAGCCGTCCAACAACAACGCACCCGAATGTGCCGGAAAATCGATTCATGGTGTCATCCAATCAATATAAAGCGGCAATTTAACCACAAGACGAGAGTGAACGTCGGTCATTTATGAAAACTCAAGAATAGCTTTCATAAATAGCCGATTTACTAACATTTCTTGAGAAACACATTCTAATCTACGATAGGCAGTATGGATTCCGTCAGCGCAGATCAACTGCCGACCGCTTTTCCTTTGTCACCCATTCTTGGAACAAGTCTATGCAACTACACAGTGAATTACAGATTGTCGCTCCAGATATCTCCAAAGCATTCGACCATGTTTGGCACGCAGCGCTGCTTAATAAACTTCCGGCCTATGGGCTACCACCAAAACTCTGTACCTAGACAGAAAATTTCCACTCCAACCCGTGCATTTCTGGTGTCGTGGATGACCATTCCTCTAAACTGTATCCAATTAATGCAGGTGTCCCTCAAGGTTCAGCTTTAGCCCCTACTTTCTGTCATCTCCACATCAATGACCTCCTCTCTAGCACATCCAACTCAGTTCACAGTTACTTAGACGACAGCACCATCCGCTCAAATATACATTACTCTAAGCCTGTCTCTTTAGCCCAATTAGATGAGGATTGAAGACCCATGGAGGGTTCTGTGTAGAAATCTTGTACAATTCAACTCCACAAATCTCAGTCTTGGTTTCTATCTCATAAGAGATACACCAGTCCTAGACCCATCAAAATGAACAACCAAGTTATTCAAAGTAATGAGTTCTTTTCACTTGTTGGCATTTCTGTGGATCGAAATGTCAATCGACATCAACATGTCACATCAATTGCAGAAGCGCCTGCTAAGAAATTAGGTTTCCTCTTCCGGGCTCGCAAATACTTTTTACCAGCTATTCCCTATATTTTAAATACTTCACAAATAAGGCCAAACCTCGAATACTGCTCCTACATCTGGGGTGCCGCTGCCGCTCCTACACTCGCTATCTTGGACTCGATTAAGAACAGAGCTGTGCGTCTCATCGGTGACCCTACCCTCACCCAAAGGCTGTCATCCCTTGCCCACAGACGTGCCGTTGGTGGTCTCTCTCTCTCTCTCTCTCTCTTTAATAGATATCTGCACGGGCACTGCTCAGAGGAGCTTTCTTACATAGTTCCTTCACCTGCTGCCCCCAACAGATAAACCAGGGGAACAGAGCGAATGCACCCTTTTACTGTCCAGGTCACAAGACATAGTACATCTTGTTATGCCGTCTCTTTTGTCCCGAGGACTTCCAAGTTGTGGAATTCCTTGCCGGCACATGTTGTTCCTTCTCGTCCGAAGCTCCAAACCTTCAAGTCCAGAATTAACAAGTTGCCTCTTCCTCCTTGTCGACACACACGGTACGATAGTATTTAGGCTATAAGCCCTCGTGGTGTGTTGTTGAAAAATAAAAATAAAAATTAGGAGTGAATGAAATTCTTGAACTATCATAACTTTTGTAAACATACCTTAAATTGTATTACAATCACAACCGCATGCTTTTTGGCTTCTTTATGTGATACGCTGATTAATTTAATTTAGATAATAGTAATAATAATGTAATATTAACTATTGTAAACTTCTTTCTACCAGTGAATGAGCCCTTCATGCTCTAAGAAGTCGCCGCCACTGTAATTAAAAATATTCATAGAAACATATATTTATTAGGCATTTGCATGTGTGAGTTCCTGTTTTGTATACTCTAAGTCATATATTTACGTATATAAATGTCAACTATACATCGTCTACAGAGATTTTACTAGTTTTACAACCTATACATCACGTATACCAACCCCAGCGGTGGTAAATTAATCTTTGTGCAGGTAAAATAAATAAAAATAAATTTGATACGTGCATCTTTTGAGACTGTAGTGTACGTTATAACATATTACACCAACGCCGCAGGCATCTTCCTGTATATTTGAGGGAATATTTGATGCGCTTCGGGAACAGGAAATTTAGCGTTTCTTTTTGTTTTTCTCTGCACACAACTCAGGATTCAGTACGAGTTTCTTTCATGAAATATTTAAATATTTTATATTTAATATAGTGAAATATATTATGCAATGTTCCAGATTGAGCTTCTATTCGTTATCTGGTTTTGTGGATATTAATGAATTTTCATAAGAAAAATTCGCTAATGAGGGGATTGCAACTTTTGAATTATCAAAAAATTTCTTCAGATGTATGTATCACAACGACAACTCAAAATATAATAGGCCGATTTTGATTATATTTGGTGAGTACCTTTCATTTCTAAATGAATTGGATGAGTTTGTTAACCAGAAAAATCGGACGAGTATTCTTGGAAAAATTTTGCGTTTTCTTTCGAAAAATTGTTTAACCGCCGAAAATAACAGAGCTATGACAACAAAGTTTGGTACGCATCTTTCTACTATAAAACGTATCTTACTATGCCATTGCTTTTTATATTGAAGCCATATCTTGAGAATATCAATTAATTACGAAACAGAATCACGGAAGCCATAAATCATATTAACCAAAACACCCTCACCAGAGTTTGCAGGCATGTTTCAAAAAGGTGTATGAAGTGCATTGAACAAAACGGTGGCCATCTTGAACAGTTTTCTATTTAGTGTATTTCTAAGTTTCTATTTTATTATTTGTTGAGTTCCGTTTCTAATTGTGTAGTTTTGTGGGGTTTAAGTTTCTATTTGTTATTGCCGAGTTTCGTTATTAAACTGTTTCACATAATATTACCTAGCATTATTACCTAATAAAAAAAATCAAATCTCATTTTTTTTTTAATTCGTGAATCATTAGGGAAAATTGTGTTAAAAGTAGAAGTCTATTGTTAGACTCCATGGCCTACTGCTCTTTGAACACTTTTTGTCATTTGTTTTCTGGTATTGGATTTCATAGCCTACTATCCTCAAAACGGTTTTTCTCAAAATTGTCTGTGCAACTACAAGATTTCTCAAGCATATTGTACATCATTGGAAAGCTCTTTTCACAGGCTATCACATGAGCAAAAAATCCAATGTGGCTGCCATAATAAAAACAAACGTTGATAACTGTAGCAAAAAAACAAATGACAATCCAAAGTTGAGAATAGTACAAAAAGATTACTTTGTAAAAAGTGTTGTGATAATGTGCAAGTCTTAAACATGTCAGATCAACGCCTACTTAGATATTGAAGAAAAAAATCGACAAATTTTGTTTTTTTCAAAATAACTCGAAAACGAAAAGAGGCAGGGCAAAATAAAAGTCATACTTGTAACGAGCATGAAATTATACAAAACATTGCTAATTTAACCGTTTCCCTATCTCTAATAATAACGGAGATAACAATCCATTCCCATCCAGTTTGGGACACACTGTATATGTGTGTGTATCCAACCGATAACTAAAAAAATAATTAACCGATTGGGATGAAACTCGGCAAGTACCTTTCTTCTTTCTTTTATTAATGGCTTGGATGAGTCCGTTAGCTCGGAAAATCGCATAAGGTTTTCCGGGAAAATGTTGAGTTTTCTTTCGAAAAAAATTTTTTCTCCGAAAATTGCAAAACCATTTGAATGAAATTTGGCGTGTATGTTGCCTTGGAAAAGACCTTACTACGCACAAAAATTCAATTTTTTAAGTTTATAGAAAATCGAGTTATTCAAAGTTGAAGCATTTAATGAAAAGGTGGTAGTGGAATTTTCCTTTACGTGATAGTAAATGATTTTTTCACGCCCGAGAAGGTACCACCCCTTACATCAAGGGGCCAGTGAAGTCCCAACGGACGTTTCCGTATCTGGTGTATGATTCGGTTTCCCTTATAAGCAACAATGATGATGGCTCCTCCTTGTACAAAAGATTCCAGAGGTAATATACCTCTCCACGCGGATCTCCGGGAGAGGGGTGTACAGGGGGCGCCAGCATCAAGATTTAACATATTCTTCTCGAATATATGTGGCCTAAAATCTAACCCGAACTCGGTCCACCATTTCCTCCAGGATAATAGGCCCCAACTCCTCTTCCTCACCGAAACTCAAATCAATGCCAAAACAGCCACTAATCACCTTAATTTCCCAAGGTATCAGCTCCTAACTTCCATTAGAGACTGCATGGGGGCGTGTGCGCGTACGTCCGTAGTAATCTACCCTGCACCAGACCCCCCCTAATTCAGAAGCTGGAAGAAAAGACATACTATGGATAAAACTCTCTCTCAGGGCTGTAACTAAATTCATCCGTTGCAGTTACCGGTCACCTTCTGACAACAACTTTTGATTACCTTTCTGAAAAAAAAAGAGCATCTGATTTCTGAATATCATTCCTCCGAGGTCACTGTTCTTGGTTACTTCAATGTTTATAATAAGGAATGGCTAGGATTTTCAAAAACCGATCCATAAGGGAGAGCAGCGGAGGTCTTTGCAGTCAGCAATTATTTAGCCGATATGGTTTAGCAACCTACTTACTTTCGTCGCATCCCAACACACAGCTCAAATCCCTTAGATCTTCTTCTTACTACAAATCCTGACTGCTAGATATATCAGTCACCGCCCCCTGGGTCGCTCAGACTACGGCATGGTCACTGCTTCCTGTGCAATGCAACCTGAAGTCACACAGTCATCACAACCACGTATCGTTTGGCACTACAACTCAGCGGCCTAGGACGAAATGCGTAATTACTTTCCCTCATTTCCATAGGCGTCTGTCTGCTTCTTTCATCCTGACCCCTCTGATATCTCACAAAACGTCACCGAAATTATCCAAGCTGGCATGGAATTATTTATTCCACGTACACAGAAAACCTCTGCAACCACTCAAAACCCCTGGTTCTCTAAATCATGTGACAAGGCCAGACTTGAAAAGGTCAAAGCTAACAAAACGCTTCTACACAATCCTAGTCAAGAAAACGTCAAGCATTTAACGACGCAAGAAACCGCTATGTCTGCATTCTTTCTGAGGCAAAAAACTCGTTTAATAACTACATCAAAAACAAAGTCCTCTTGAGCTCCAGCGGCAGCATACCCTTCTGGAATCTTGCTAAATCTCTTGGGAATAATTTCTGCAAGATCACGTTTCCACCTCTTGTCTCTGGGGATAAAATTGTTTCTACCGCCCTGGGCAAGGCTGAACTTTTGGCCTCGTTGTTCGCCGGCAATTCTACAGTCAACCCACCTACTAATGTTCAACCACCAACAGTCCCCAATGTCGCGCATAAAATGACGGATATAACTTTCAAAACTAAAAAGGTACGAAAGATGCTCTCTTCTCTTAATACCAGGAAAGCCTTTGGCCTTGACGAGATCCCAGCAATTGTTCTCAAAAAATGTGCACTAGAACTTGCTCCTGTCCTGACTCGTCTGTTTCAGACATCTTACAATAGCGGCATATTCCCTAGTAACTGGAAAACTGCTCGAGTACAACCCGTCCCCAAGAAAGGATCCAAAGCGCTTCCTAGCAACTACAGGCCTATTTCTCTCCTTTTAGTCGTCTCTAAAGTGATAGAAAAGTATATAAACACCAAATTACTGAAATTTCTTGAAAAACACAGTCTAATACACGACAGGCAGTATGGATTCCGTCAGCGCAGATCAACTGCCGACGTACTTTCCTTTGTCACCCATTCTTAAAACAAGTCTATGGAACTACACTGCGAATCCCAGATTGTCGCTCTAGACATATACAAAGCATTCGACCAAGTCTGGCACGCAGCGCTGCTTAATAAACTACCGGCCTATGGCCTACCACCAAAACTCTGTACGTGGACAGCAAATTTCCTCTCCAACGGGAGCATTTCTGTTGTCGTGGATGTCCATTCCTCTAAACTGTATCCAATTAATGCAGAAGTTTTTCAAGGTTAAGCTTTAGCCTCTACTTTGTTTCTTATCCACATCAATGACCTCCTCTCTAGCACACCCAACCCAGTTCACAGTTACGCGGACGACAGCACCCTTCACTCAAATATACAATATTCGAAGCCTGTCTTTTTAGCTCAATTATATGAGGATCGCAGGCTCATGGAGGATTCTGTCTCCGTGGATCTCCAAAAAATTTTAGACTGGGGAAGTAGAAATCTTGTACAATTTAACCCCACCAAATCACCGTCTTGCTTTCTTTCTCATAAAAGATACACGAGTCCTAGACCCATTACAATAAACAACCAAGTTATTCAAAGTAATGAGTCCTTTTCACTTGTTGGCATTTCTGTGGATCGAAATCTCAATTGGAACCAACATGTCACATGAATTGTAGAAGCGACTGCTAAGAAATTATGTTTCTTCTTCCGGGCTCGCAAATACTTTTCATCAGCTAATCTCTATACCTTATATACTTCACAAATAAGGCCAAACCTCAAATACTGCTCCCACATCTGTGGTGCAGCTGCCGCTTCTACACTCGCTATCCTGGACTCCATTCAAAAAAGAGCTATACGTCTCATCGGTGACCCTACCCTCACCCAAAGGCTGCAATCCCTTGCCCACCGACGTGCCGTTGGCGAACTCTCTCTCTCTCTCTCTCTCTTTTATAGATATCTCCACGGGCACTGCTCAGAGGAGCTTTCCTTCATAGTTCCCCCACCTGCTGCCTCCAACAGATCTACCAGGGGAACAGAGCGAACGCATCGCTTTACTGTTCAGGGCACCAGACATGGAACATCTTGTTATGCCCGCTCTTTTGTCCCGAGGACTTCCAAATTGTGGAATTCCTTGCAGGTACATGTTTTTCCTTCTCCTCCGAACCTCCAAACCTTCAAGTACAGAATTAACAAGCTGCCTCTTTCCTCCTTGTCAACACCCACTGTACGATAATATTTAGGCTGTAAGCCCTTGTGGTGTGTTGTTGAAACTAAAAAAAACTACACGGTGAATCCCAGATTGTCGCTCTAGACAATTCCAAAGCATTCGACCAGGTCTGGCACGCAGCGCTGCTTAGTAAACTTCCGGCCTATGGCCTACCGCCAAAACTCTGTACGTGTACAGCAAAGTTCCTTTCCAACCGGAGCATTTCTGTTGTCGTGGATGGCCATTCCTCTAAACTGTATCCAATTAATGCAGGAGTTCCTCAAGGTTCAGCTTTAGCCTCTACTTTGTTTCTTCTCCACATCGATGACCTCCTCTCTAGCACACCCAACCCAGTTCACAGTTACGCGGACGACAGCACCCTCCACTCAAATATACAATAATCAAAGCCTGTCTCTTTAGCCCAATTATATGAGGATCGCAGGCTAATGGAGGATTCTGTCTCCGTGGATCTCCAAAAAATTTTAGACTGGGGAAGTAGAAATCTTGTACAATTCAACCCCACCAAATCACAGTCTTGCTTTCTTTCTCATAAGAGACACACCAGAGCTAGACCCATCACAATAAACAACCAAGTTATTCAAAGTAATGAGTCCTTTTCACTTGTTGGCATTTCTGTGGATCAAAATCTCAATTGGCACCAACATGTCACATCAGTTGCAGAAGCGGCTGCTAAGAAATTAGGTTTCCTCTTCCTAGCGCGCAAATACTTTTCACCAGCTAATCTATATACCTTATATACTTCACAAATAAGGCCAAACCTCAAATACTGCTCCCACATCTGTGGTGCAGCTGCCGCTTCTACACTCGCTATCCTGGACTGCATTCAGAAGAGAGCTATACGTCTCATCGGTGACTCTACACTCACCAAGAGACTGCCATCCCTTGCACCCCGACGTGCCGTTGGTGACCTCTCTCTCTCTCTCTTTTATAGATATCTGCCCGGGCACTGCTTAGAGGAGCTTTTTTCCATAGTTCCTCCACCCACTCTCCCCATCAGATCTACCAGAGGAACAGAGCGAATGCATCTTTTTACTGTCCAGGTCACCAGACATAGAATATCTTGTTATGCCCGCTCTTTTGTCCCGAGGACTTCCAAGTTGTGGAATTTCTTGCCGGCACATGTTTTCCCTTCTCCCCCGAACCACCAAACTTTCAACACCCACTGTACGATAATATTTAGACTGTAAGCCCTCGTGGTGTGTTGTTGAAACTAAAAAAAACTACACGGTGAATCCCAGATTGTCGCTCTAGACAATTCCAAAGCATTCGACCAGGTCTGGCACGCAGCGCTGCTTAGTAAACTTCCGGCCTATGGCCTACCGCCAAAACTCTGTACGTGTACAGCAAAGTTCCTTTCCAACCGGAGCATTTCTGTTGTCGTGGATGGCCATTCCTCTAAACTGTATCCAATTAATGCAGGAGTTCCTCAAGGTTCAGCTTTAGCCTCTACTTTGTTTCTTCTCCACATCAATGACCTCCTCTCTAGCACACCCAACCCAGTTCACAGTTACGCGGACGACAGCACTCTCCACTCAAATATACAATAATCAAAGCCTGTCTCTTTAGCCCAATTATATGAGGATCGCAGGCTAATGGAGGATTCTGTCTCCGTGGATCTCCAAAAAATTTTAGACTGGGGAAGTAGAAATCTTGTACAATTCAACCCCACCAAATCACAGTCTTGCTTTCTTTCTAATAAGAAAGACACCAGAGCTAGACCCATCACAATAAACAACCAAGTTATTCAAAGTAATGAGTCCTTTTCACTTGTTGGCATTTCTGTGGATCAAAATCTCAATTGGCACCAACATGTCACATCAATTGCAGAAGCGGCTGCTAAGAAATTAGGTTTCCTCTTCCTAGCGCGCAAATACTTTTCACCAGCTAATCTATATACCTTATATACTTCACAAATAAGACCAAACCTCGAATACTGCTCCCACATCTGTGGTGCTGCTGCCGCTTCTACACTCGCTATCCTGGACTGCATTCAGAAGAGAGCTATACGTCTCATCGGTGACTCTACCCTCACCAAGAGACTGCCATCCCTTGCACCCCGACGTGCCGTTGGTGACCTCTCTCTCTCTCCCTTTTATAGATATCTGCCCGGGCACTGCTTAGAGGAGCTTTTTTCCATAGTTCCTCCACCCGCTCTCCCCATCAGATCTACCAGAGGAACAGAGCGAATGCATCTTTTTACTGTCCAGGTCACCAGACATAGAATATCTTGTTATGCCCGCTCTTTTGTCCCGAGGACTTCCAAGTTGTGGAATTTCTTGCCGGCACATGTTTTCCCTTCTCCCCCGAACCACCAAACTTTCAAGTCCAGAATTAACAACATGCCTCTTTCCTCCTTATCGACACCCACGGTACGATAGTATTTAGGCTGTAAGCCCTCGTGGTGTGTTGTTGAAATTAAAAAAAAATTCACTACCGTAACGCATTTGTTACGTCCCGAACTTTTTTATTCGGACAAACTAGAGTTAAACATAACTACGTAATTAGCATGTTGACAAAGGTGTAGTGAATTATGTCCCCTGGGTTGCTAGATGTCAGCTTCTGACTGGCACCCAACACCGTTATCGTACAGTAGCAATAAATCACCTATGCCAAATACGCAGTGTTAATATTAGTTTTAATCCCTAACGTCTCTATGATCACTAGCAAAGTTACACTTTTACTTTGCCTGTGTGTTAGCAGAATTAATTTGGGAAAACACGAATAACAACAGCAACAGCTGCGGACAATAGAGTTGCTCGCATATTTCGTGCTATCGATTTCCTCTGTTCCCATAAAATTTACATCGCCTGATTCACAATTTATGCATGTATCCCTATATAGAGCCGTGAGTGCCATTAAACTGGTTTAATTTTCACTGTATGTTCAGACCTTCATTTTCCTAGCATCGTGTACAAAATGGGGACGTAAAGTTTTCGAATAACGGCTTTAGCTATAAGAGGAGGAAACTGTATGTATAAAGGTTAAGCTATAGGTTACTTTCTTTAGCTAAATTGATATTGCTTCACATGTCAGAAAAGTCTGGACGCAGCAAGTGCGTTATGGAAGTGAATTTTCATAAAAATGTTTTTAATAGCAAATATGTCCCTTTAATGTAAGCAAGAATCGATTTGGTTACCGGTATAACCTATATAGTAGGAACAATGTACCATATTTTACCAACATAACATGTTTGAAAATGTACAAAAATTTTCCGAAAATAAACTCAAAACGTTTCCGAGATAACTCGTTTCCTAGCTGACGAACCTTAGGTTAATTGTAAATTGCGTTATTGCACTTTGAAGCGTTTAATGAAAATTCGCTACTAAAACGCACTTATTGCGTCTCGATTTTTTTTACAAACGTGCATCATATTTCGATGAAAAATACAAAAATGCAATAAGGAATGTTAAAAAAAATGTAGGTATCACCAACTACTTATGGGCCATCCTGTGGTTGTCAAAATAATTTTATAAGATGCAGCAAAAACACTCTATAGGTAACGTATACAATTTTTTCTCGTATCTTGCATAATAATAATTATATTTAGCTTTACCGTAGAAATGCGTCACCCTGTATGTATGTAAACAGTAAGTAAACTCGGATATGGATTTTAGTGGGCCTAGTTTGCGCTCATTTGAATAAATCTTTTTGGAATTCAAAAGCCGCGGTGTCCTAATTAACGAATTTTTTCTACGAAAATTAGCTAAAAATTATAGACCGTTAAACCATAAATTTAACTAAAACTACTTCCAAAGCATCAGAGAAAGTGTCTATTTGAAATGAATTTTTTAGAAATATTTTATTAAAATGATGGTTTAAGCTGAAACTTAAGGGTTTGCAGAACACTTTTTACATAATCCGTATTTATTTCAGGTTCTTTGCCTAAATGTTGCCAATTTTGACGTTTCAAATCGCCACTTTTTACGTTTTGAGGAAAACCTCAATCTTTTTTTCTTTAAATGCCTCTAACTTTTTGTCTTTAAACTTACAGACCTAAATTTTGGTAAATTGTTTACTCTCTCTCTTCGGTAACTGTCAAGTTTTATTTATTACTTCTGGCTGGCGGCAATTTTTGTCGGCATGTCTCTCAGCTGTCAAAATGACCCATAAACTATTTAATTTATGCGTGAAGAAATCCTTATTTATCAAATAGTTCTCTTCAACGAAAAACAATATAGAAAAATACTACCTCGCCCTTTTTGGCCGTTAGATCTCATTGAAAAGATTTTATCTCATAGCGCGAGGCTAGTAAGGTGTCTACTAAATAATTTTGTAGTAAATTTTTAGCGTTTTTTTTTTTCAATCATTTGATGCTTTTTTCGCTATTTCCTTTTAAAAAAGCGTAGTGACCATTAAAATTGTCTGAGATATTCTGTAAAATCTAGCAGAATGGTGCATCAGCAAAAAGATGACCGTAACACACCATCTCTTCCCGACAAAAAAATAAAAGGCACTTTTGTTGTTAACCAAACCAAAATCCCAGTATATATGGATAAAATTTTTTGAAAAGTTTTACAAAATAAAGGTCGAACACAATTAACATTAACATTCACAAATTAAAAGCTCGATAATTGGTTTACATAGTAAGAGTCGATGAAAATCAATTACCCAAGCAACCTTCACTGTGTGCGGGGAACAAGAGGAGGGGCTACACCAACAAGCGGATCCTCATAGCCACAGACAGCCAGGCAGCCCTTAAGGCACTAAGTAGCCCACAGGTAAATTCCTGGCTGGTGAGTGAGTGCCGAGACGAGACACCTGGCTGGGCAGAATGAGGTGACCCTCATCTAGGTGCCGGGTCACTCGGGGGTCAAAGGCAATGAAGAAGCTGACAGTCTCGCGAAGAGAGGGTCAGCAGAACCATTTATGGGACCAGAACCGGCTCTGGGCGTGTCAAAGAGCACTGCCAGGGGAGCCATTAAGTACTGGGTCAGAATGCAACAAAAGGTGTACTGGGCGGACTGTCCAGGGCTCAGACATGGGAAGTCAATAATTGACGGACCCAGTTCAAAGAGAGCTGTGGAGCTGCTAAATCTTAGCAGAGGACAGCTCAGAAACACAACAGGTCTCTTGACGGGACACATGGCCATCAAGAAACACCTGCATAAAATCGGGCAGTTCGAAGGGGACCTCGCATGCAGACTCTGCGGCGAGGGGGAGGAATCAGCCCAGCACATCTTGTGTGAGTGTATAGCTCTGGACCGAAAAAGACAACTGATCTATGGTCAGTCTAGACCGGAGACAGAGCAATATAAAACTTCACCCTACCAATCGCTGTGCAGACTAATTCAAGGCACAGTGATTTTGGAATGGGTGGAGTAAGACTAAGGGTATGCACAACCAACCAAGGGTTGCGGTGCTATCGGGGCGGCAAGGCCGCGGACAAGCCCTGAGGGGAAAAAAAACCTTCGATATCTAGTTAGTCAGACAAGTGTGTGTGTGTGTGTGCATGTGTGCGTGCCTGCGTGTGTATCTGCGTGTGTGTGAGAGAGAGAGAGTGGTGTGTTGGCTTCAGAAGACTATTAGCCACAGACTTTTATAAAACAATTCATTTAGAAATTTTTCTAAGAGAAACTGGTCAACCAAAAATACAATTCTGTGCTATGGAACAAATTTAGTCAGACAAGCCAAAGTAATAAAGTTCGATAAGGAATCAACAAGGGAACAGTC
The DNA here is from genome assembly GCA_964006375.1 of Tillus elongatus. NCBI lineage: Eukaryota > Metazoa > Arthropoda > Insecta > Coleoptera > Cleridae > Tillus > Tillus elongatus. The sequence continues at coordinate 155,493,805 of OZ023266.1, read as the reverse complement.
GAAATTTAGATGGTCACATAATCGAGGTAAGTACAATACTATCTTTCATAAGACAGCCAACAAATCAGGTAACCGTCGAAATATGGGTTCTAGGGGGCGTAGTTCGCGCTCATTTGAAGAAAGTTTTCAAAAATCAAAAGTTGGAATCTCCTTTTTTAAAGAAAATTCACTAATACACAATGTGCTGGTAGTCGTGATAAAAAGATCTCAACGATAAATGTACGAAATGTCTTAGCTAGCGCTAAATAAATAATCTGAGGCAGAAGTTAAATACAATTCCATTTCCAGACCAAAGTTCAGAAATGCTATTACCACTTTGCCCTCCAGCTGGAAACAATAATAATTCCGGAAACAGACGAGCGCTGTTAAGAAAAAAGACAATGGAGGCTAGATTAAGAATAAGGAGACTTTTAATTAGCTTTACGAATGTAATTATAAGTAAAATTAATATTCCCTGTTTTGGTTAATTCGCTCTACTGTGTTTCATGGAGCGGACGAAGAAAATTTACCGGCTACCGGGTACGGAAGGACCAGTATCGATTACCGGATATAGATCACTATCTATCCTGATTATTTAGGCAGATACAAGCCCGAGCTTTAGCTATTATGCTTTTTATTGAAACAGTATCGCGATATGTGTATTAAACGTTCGCCTCATGCCGTACGCAGTGGAATTAAAAAGGTTCGTGACGCAGCAAGTGCGTTATAGTAGTGAATTTTCATAAGAATTGTACACTGTTGGTACGATATATTATTAAAACGAATTCTTTAAATTTAAATGGACCTTGAAGATCGGTTCTAGAGTCCCAGTTAGCGGATTATTTGAAATATATATATATATATATATATATATATATATATATATATATATATATATATATGGAGCAAAAAAATTAAAATTTGGTCTTATTATAATATGTAAGTACTGCAAGTGTCTTTCAAAAAATTGTGTTACAAATTCAACTAAGTTACAAAAGCTTGTCAGAAAAAAAATTACTTACAAAGGGAATGTACCTGTCAAATTATAAATATCCCAGGTATTTTTCCTTATTAAGTGCTTGGATGACTTGTTTTAGTCAACCCATCTGTCTTTCAAGACCGTCCTCCCGGAAAGGGAGGACTGGGACCGGAACCAATCGACCCTGTTGAGAGCGGACCTCTGCTGGTACTCTGACGGCTCCAAAACCAATATGGGAGTAGGAGCCGGCGCATATGGGGGCAGCACCGATGCTAGACTATCAGCTAGCCTCGGCAAGTACGCAACCATACACCAGGCAGAAGTTTATGCCATCGAGATGTGTGCAAGGGAAAGCTTAAAAGACCTATGCACAAATAAATCGATAAAGATATATGCAGATAGCCAAGCTGCAATAAAGGCTCTTGGTTCCTACCGGTGCAATTCAATGACGGTGTGGAGTTGTAAATCTGCCCTTAACGAATTGGGCAGCTGTAATGAGGTGTCGCTGGTCTGGATACCGGGTCACTCGGACCATGATGGCAACGTTGCGGCAGACGCGCTTGCCAGGAGTGGTGCCCAGTGTGACTTTGTCGGACCAGAACCGGCGCTGGGAATAACATCTTGCACAGCAAAACGCACCTTAAAGACCTGGACAGATAGAAGGACAATTCAATATTGGCAAAATCTTCCAGCTCACTCTAAGGCCTTCATAAATGGCCTGTCTGAGTCAAGGGCTAAGAAACTTCTAGAGTTGAACAGACAACAACTGAGTACTCTAGTCGGCCTGTATACAGGACACTGTCGCTTGCGGCATCACATGCACCGTATTGGGATCGGTCAGGAGACCGAGTGCCGGCTGTGTATGGAGAATGACGAAACAGCAGAGCACGTGCTGTGTTCCTGTCCGGCAGCGGATAGGACTAGACACCTGCTCTTTGGCAAGGTAAAGCTTGCTCCAGAGGATCTGGATCAACTTTCGCCCGCAAAGGTTATCGACCTCTGTAGGAGGCTGGATTTGTTGGGCGAAATATAGACATTAGGCGTGAGCCACAATAGACCTTATGGTCGCGGTGGAAGGACCGATATGGACCACTCACAATCTAACCTAACCTAACCTAACCTAGTCAACCCATCTAGTTTGTGCAAACAATAAACAACAAAAAAGGTTTTTTAAAACAAATTTGTAGTTATCCGCGAAGCTCATTATGTTATTTTTCTTTGGTTTAGTACCGTCGGTGCGTTTCCATAGGCGTTACTATGGTTCAAGATTAAATATTCTAGCCTAATGGAAAATTTATTGAGCTATGGGATTTGAAATATTTTAACGAGAATTTTCTACCATAACATACTTGCTGCACCCAGACCCTTTCCAACACTTATTGACGGTTGCTGTATCCATAGTTTTTTAAAACGATAAAATATTGCAGCTTTACGTGATAGTAAATAATTTTTTCAACGCCCGAGGAGGTACCACCCCTTACACCAACGGACGTTTCCTGTTCCGGTGTATGAGTCGGTTCTATTATAAACACAAATGATGATGGCTCCTCTTTGTACAAGAGATTCCGGAGATAAAATACCCCTCCATTCAGATCTGCGGAAGAGGGATGTGCAGGGGGCGCCGGCATCAAGATTTAACATATCCTTCTCGAATGTATGTGGCCCAAATTCTAACCTGAACTCTCTCCACCATTTCCTCCAGGCTAATAGGCCCCAACTCCTCTTCTTCACCGAAACCCAAATCAGTGCCGAAAGAGCCACTAATCACCTTAATCTCCCGGGGTATGAGCTCCTTACTTCCTTTAGATCGCATGGAGGTGTGTGCGCATACGTCCGTAGCAATCTACCCTGCACTAGACTCCCCAATTTGGAAGCTGGGAGAAAATACATACTCTCTCTCAGGGCTGCAACTAAATTCATCTGTTGCATTTACCGGTCACCTTCTGACAACAACTTTGTCTAGCTCTCCGACTACCTTTCTGAAAAAACCGACCATCTGATTACTGAATGTCTTTCCTCCGAGATCACCATTCTTGGTGACTTCCATAATAAGGAATGGCTAGGATCTCCAAACACCAATCCACAAGGGGAGCAGAGGAGGCCTTCGCAGTTAGCAATTATTTAGCCAATATGGTTCAGCAACCTACTTACTTTCCTCGCATTCCAACACTCAGCTCAAACCCCTTGGATCTCCTTCTTTCATCTTGACCCCTCTGATATCTCACAAAACGTCACCGAAATCATCCCAGCTGGCATGGAATTATGTATTCCCCGTACACAGAAAACCTATTCAGCTACTCAAAAACCACGGTTCTCTAAATCATATGACAAGGACAGACTTGAAATGGTCAAAGCTCTCAAAACGCTTCTACACAATCCCAGCCAAGAAAACCGTCAAGCATTTAACAACGCAAGAAACCGCTTAGTCCGCATTCTTTCTGAGGCAAAAAACTCGCTTAATAACCACATCAAAAACAAAGTCCTCTCAAGCTCCAACGGCAGCCTTCTAAACTCGTGCTAAATCTATTGGGAATAATTTCTGCAAGAGCACGTTCCCACCTCTTGTTTTAGGGGATGAAATTGTTTCAACCGCCCTGGGCAAGGCTGAACTTTTTGCCTCGTTGTTTGCCGGCAATTTTACTCTCAATTCACCTTCAAATGTTCAACCACCAACAGTCCCCAATGTGGCACATAAAATGATGGATATCATTTTCAAAAATAAAAAGGTTCGAAAGATGCTCTCTTATACCAGCAAAGCACCTGGCCTCTACGAGATCCCAGCAATTGTTCTCAAGAAATGCGCACCAAACTTCGTCTACTGCTCCCATATCTGGGGTGCCGCTGCAGCTTCTACACTCGCTATCCTGGACTGCTTTCAGAATAGAGCTATACGTCTCATCGGGGACCTTACCCCCACTCAAGGGCTGTCATCCCTTTCCCACCGACGTGCCGTTGGTGACCTCTCTCTCTCTCTCTCTCTCTCTCTCTATCCCTCTCTCTTTCATAGATATCTGCACGGGCACTGCTCAGAGGAGCTTTCTACCATAGTTCCTCCACCTGCTGCCCCCAACAGATCTACCAGGGGATCAGAGCGAATGCACCCTTTAACTGTCCATTTTATCAGACATAGAACATATTGTTATGCCCGCTCCTTTGTACCGAGGACTTCCAAGTTGTGGAATTCCTTGCCGGCACATGCTTTCCTTCTTCCCCGAACTTCCAAACTTTCAAGTCCAGAATTAACAAGTCGCCTATTTCCTCCTTGTCGACACCCACGGTACGATAGTATTTAAGCCCTCGTGGTGTGTTGTTGAAATTTAAAAAAAAACTTAATATGTAAGACTGAGAAAAAAGGCAACCTCAAAATCATTTTGGGAAAAATATTTAAAGAAATTAAGTAAGATAACCATTTAAACATAAATTACAAATATTGGTTCGCTACTTCCTCGCGGGGGTTCTCCTTTCCCTTTTGCATGCCTACAATCATCCCAAGTGCATAAACGAGAACAATGTAAACAAGAAAAATTCCTTTGTGGCAACCCCTAAGAAAGTTACGGGACCTGCGGTGAATAGAGAGGCTCTGCGTGCGGCAAACAGGATTTTAAGGAGGTATAGCTGCAAAATGGGATAAAGGCAGCTTAAAAAGCTCCAACTAAGCTGTTTTTTGCACTTTCCGCTCACATTTCCTTTTTACATTCTTCTCCGCCCAGCACCTCTATTCACTCTTGGTCCCTAACTTTCTTGTGGGCTGTTTACAAAAAATTCTTCTTGCGGTTCGGGTATTCAGAAGGGGTTCTAAGCATATTTCCGGAAAGATTTTTTCTAAACACCCCCATGTGCTAATCTGAAAATTTACCTAAAATTTAACTTTTATTTACAAACGGAATGCATCTATGAAATTATATGTGGCAGGTAAGTATTTTTCCATATTAATCGCTTGAATGATCGGTTTTAATCAACTCAATTGAACCAGTTTCTGCAAACAGAATAACAAAATAGGTTTTTTTAACAAGTTATTGATTATCTGTGAGACTCATTGTGTTATTTTTTAATTTAGTATCCACGCTGCTTTTATATAGGTTTTACTATGTATCATAACTGAAGATTCTAGTTTACGTAATGGGAAACTGGGTTGTCACAATTTGAAATATTTTTTGAAAATTCGCCACTATAACGCCCCTAAACTGTTTATGTCATAAGATCCTAATAAGTTGTTAGCTAGTGTTGTGATAGTACGTAATAATTTTTTTTTTAATTTCAACAACACACCACGAGGGCTTACAGCCTAAATACTATCGTACCGTGGGTGTTGACAAGGAGGAAAGAGGCAGCTTGCTAATTCTGGACTTGAAGGTTTGGAGGTTCGGAGGAGAAGGAAAAACATGTGCCGGCAAGGAATTCCTCGGGACAAAAGAGCGGCCATAACAAGATGTTCTATGTCTGGTGACCTGGACAGTAAAGGGGTTCATTCGCTCTGTTCTCCTGGTGGATCTGTTGGGAGCAGCAGGTGGGGGAACTATGGAGGAAAGCTCCTCTGAGCAGTGCCCGTGCAGATATCTATAAAAGAGAGAGAGGTCACCAACGGCACGTCGGTGGGCAAGGGATGGCAGCCTTTGGGTGAGGGTAGGGTCACCGATGAGACGTATAGCTCTCTTTTAAATGGAGTCCAGGATAGCGAGTGTAGAAGCGGCAGGGGCACCCCATATGTGGGAGCAGTATTCAAGGTTTGGCCTTATTTGTGAAGTATATAAGGTATAGGGATTGGCTGGTGAAAAGTATTTGCGAGCCCGGAAGAGGAAACACAATTTCTTAGCAGCCGCTTCTGCAATTGATGTGACATGTTGGTGCCAATTAAGATTTCGATCCATAGAAATGCCAACAAGAGAAAAGGACTCATTATTTGAATAACTTGGTTGTTCATTGTGATGGGTCTAGTGGTGGTGTATCTCTTGTGAGAAAGAAAGCAAGACTTAGTTTTGCTGGGGTTGAATTGTACAAGATTTCTACTTCCCCAGTATAATATTTTTTGGAGATCCACGGAGACAGAACCCTCCATGAATCTGCGATCCTCATCTAATTGGGCTAAAGAGACAGGCTTAGAATATTGTATATTTGAATGGAGGGTGCTGTCGTCCGCGTAGCTGTGAACTGGGTTGGATGTGCTCGAGAGAAGAAACAAAGTAGGGGCTAAAGCTGAACCTTGAGGAACTCCTGCATTAATTGGATACAGTTTAGAGGAATGGCCATCCACAACAACAGATATGCTCCTGTTGGAGTGAAAATTTGTTGTCCACATACAGAGTTTTGGTGGTAGGCCATAGGCCGGAAGTTTATTAAGCAGCGCTGCGTGCCAGACCTGGTCGAATGCAGTGGATATGTCTAGAGCAACAATCTGGGATTCACCGTGTTGTTCCATAGACTTGTTCCAAGAATGGGTGACAAAGGAAAGGAGGTCGGCAGTCGATCTGCGCTGACGGAATCCATACTGCCTGTCGTGGATTAGGCTGTGTTTTTCAAGAAATCTTAGTAATTAGTTGTTTATATACTTATCACTTTAGAGATGACTGAAAGGAGAGAAATGGGCCTGTAGTTGCTGGGAAGCGCTTTGGACCTTTCTTGGGGATGGGTTGTACTCGAGCAGTTTTCCAGTTACTAGGGAATATGCCTTTATTATAAGATATCTGAAACAGACGAGTCAGGACAGGAGCAAGCTCTGGTGCGCATTTTTTGAGAACAATTGCTGGGATCTCGTCAAGGCCAGAGGCTCTTCTGGTATCAAGAGAAGAGAGCATCTTTCGTACCTTTTTAGTTTTGAAAATGATATCCGTCATTTTATGCGCGACATTGGGGACTGTTGGTGGTTGAACATTTGGAGGTGGGTTGAGAGTAGAATTGCCGGCGAACAACGAAGCAAAAAGTTTAGCCTTGCCCAGGGCGGTAGAAACAATTTCATCCCCTGAGACAAGAGGTGGGAAAGTGCTTTTGCAGAAATTATTCCCAATAGATTTAGCAAGAGTCCAGAAGGGTTTGCCGCCGTTGGAGCTTAAGAGGATTTTGTTTTTGATGTGGTTATTAAACGAGTTTTTTGCCTCAGAAAGAATGCGGACATAGCGGTTTCTTGCGTCGTTAAATTCTTGACGATTTTCTTGACTGGGATTGTGTAGAAGCGTTTTGTGAGCTTTGACCTTTTCAAGTCTGGCCTTGTCACATGATTTAGAGAACCAGGGGTTTTGAGTGGTTGCAGAGGTTTTCTGTGTACGTGGAATAAATAATTCCATGCCAGCTTGGATAATTTCGGTGACGTTTTGTGAGATATCAGATGGGTCAGGATGAGAGAAGCAGACAGACGCCCATGGAAACGAGGAAAAGTAATCCCGCATTTCGTCCCAGTTTGCGGAGTTGTAGTGCCAAACGATACGTGGGTGTGATGACTGTGTGACCTCGGGTTGCATTGCGCAGGAAGCAGTGACCATGCCGTGGTCTGAGCGCCCAAGGGGGGCGGTGACTGATATCTTATAACATTCAGGTTGTGTAGTAAGAAGGAGATCCAAGGGATTTGAGCTGTGTGTTGGGATATGAGGAAATTAAGTAGGTTGCTGAACCATATTGGCTACAGAATTGCTGACTGCAAAGGCCTCCGCTGCTCTCCCTTGTGGATCGGTTTTTGAAGATCCTAGCCATTCCTTATTATGGACATTGAAGTCACCAAGAATAGTGACCTCGGAGGAAGGATATTCAGAAATCAGATAGTCGTTTTTTTTTAGAAAGGTAGTCAAAGAGCTGGACAAAGTTGTTGTCAGAAGGTGGCCGGTAAATGCAACAGATGAATTTAGTTGCAGCCCTGAGAGCAAGTTTTATCCATAGTATGTCTTTTCTTCCAGCTTCTAAATTGGGGAGTCTGGTGCAGGGTTTATTGCTACGGACGTATGCGCACACGCCTCCATGCAATCTAAAGGAAGCAAGGAGCTCATACCCTGGGAAATTAAGGTGATTAGTGGCTGTTTTGGCGCTGATTTGGGTTTTGGTGAGGAAGAGGAGTTGGGGCCTGTTAGCCTGGAGGAAATGGTGGACGGAGTTCAGGTTAGAATTTAGGCCACATATATTCGAAAAGGATATGTTAAATTTTGATGTTGGCGGCCCCTGTACACGTAATCAAATATTCGTCTAATCTGAGTATTGAAATATTCGTATTAATCCGAATATCTCTGGCAGCGTGATACGTAATACAGAGTCGTATATAGTAAATATAGTGTACATGTACGATACAAAATTTTTATGATACGTAATACGGAATCGTATATAGTAAACAGAGTGTATGTGTACGATACAAAACTCTATGAGCTGAATGACGTATACTGCAGGGTCAGCCAGCCAATAAGAACAGCAACATAATAAAACTGATTCGGTATATTCGTATTCCTAATTCGTAATAACAAATATTAATCTAAACCTGCTTAACCTCTACGTACCCAGTACCCGCAATATTGTATGACGATACTCGAACTTTTTCTTATATTCCTAGAATGAGATGTATTCTATTCCGTTATATCCTCCTTATCTATTTTTAGTTGTGTCAATTATATTACACAGGGGTTTGTTGAAACGAGCAGTTAAATTTAAAACAAATATTTTCTGCTGGTGCAGTTATAATATAAATTTTTATTAATACAACTGAAATAATGAACACCAAATAATCTTTTTGGTTTAGTTATTGATCAGCATTATATTTTATTAATTACAAAAAACATAACACGAACTTCTCCTATATATTTGTAAAAATACCTTGGTATTCCCTAAACAATAATAATAAAACAAAATTATATTAAGCACGTGTACGTTATTCTTATAATTTATTACTATACGGCATCTACGATTCCATCACATATCACGCTAAATATAAATATAATATACCTTTCTTAATGTGAAAACGTTATCGGATTCCGAACATTATTTTATATGACTCCGTATCATCCGAATATTTACAACGCTAATATTGACAATTAGCACCAGCGGAGTCGATTTCCAGGTTATGCGATGCGCATAGCGCAAGCGTACACGCTTCTCCGTGACAAATTAAATGTTAGATTAAACTAGCAGAGCGAGAGAGAGATGGCCTTTAATTTTAAATATCGTGAACGTGAAGAACGGGAAGCTTAATATTTTTACATAATGAAACGCCGTTCTAGATTGCTTTTAAACAAATTGAATCACTGTCTGCGCATGCTAATATTTAGCACTTTGGAACGTAAACTTTTTCCCGGTATTAGCAAAGAAATGGTCCAAGGCTAACAATTTACAAAATTGTTAGTTACACAGCTCTATCTATAAAATTTTGTGTAAACTAGAGTCGTCGTGACAACATACTACCTTGGCCTGCACCGAGATGGCGTCCCTGTCGTATCTTACAATGTCTGAGCTTTTGAAATAACTGCCATTGTTTAGATTTTTTTCTACGATTTATTTAAATAGCATTGAAGTACAGATAACGTCATCTGTCACTGTCCACCATTGAAGATATCGTATTACAGAATCTGACGTGATGTCGAGGATTATTTTAATATTAATTTCGAATAACTTTATTTTCCTTAGATCAAACGACTTGAAAATTGGTACACAACCACGTATGTCTATGTTCTTTTAAGTTGTAAATTTTTATTTCAATCACTTAGAACATTTGAGAAATATTACGTTTTAAAAAATATTTTTTATTGAGAAAAATTAGCCGTTAAGATTTGATGAACGAACTCATCCAAGCCATTAAGAAAATAATGTTAATTCCGATATTTGGTCCAAATCAGTGAAGTATTTTTTGAGTTATTGGTTGGATACTTGTATGTATTGCTATATCCGTTATTATACGGTTAAATTAGCAATGTTTTGTAGAATTTCATGCTCGTTCCAAATAAGGCTTGTATTTTGCCCTGCCTCTTTTCTTTTTCGAGTTATTTTAAAAAAGCCAAAGTTTGTCTATTTCTTTTTTCTTCAATATCTAAGTAGGCGTTGATCTGACCTGTCTAAGACTTGCACATGATGAGGACACTTTTTACAGAGTAATTTTTTTGTGCTATTCTTAACTTTGGATTGTCATTTGTTTTTGAGCTACAGGTATCAACGTTTGTTTTTATTATGGCAGCTATATTGGATTGTTTGCCTCATGTGATAGCCTGTGAAAAGGGCTTTCCGAAGATGTACAATATGATTAAAAATCTTGTAATTGCAATGACAATTTTGAAAAAAAAACAGTTTTGAGGATAGTAGGCTATTAAATACAATACCAGAAAACAAACGACAAAAAAAGTGTAGGCCATGGAATCTAACAATAGACCTCTACTTTTAACACAATTTTTTGTAATCATTTATGATGAGCACACCAATGAATCGGCCCATTATTACACATGATATTTTACATAACAACCTTATCCTAAAAATTTTTTATAATTTAATTAAATAGGTAAAGCTAGTAAATAACTAAATTTACTAACAGAACTCAATAAAAAGGAGAGGAGATTAAAAACAACAGAAAAAAGGCTGCTATGGATATAACACTATCACGACAATTAAGAATACTGTCATTCTTAATTATCTGAACAATTTAAGGTGTATTTAACACGTTGCTTAGAATTTTGTACTAAATAGTTTGTTTCCTGTTTATTTTAAATATTATTCAACAATATGTTCAGTGATGAAGAATATTTTGACATGTTGGAATGTTATATTCGTTTTAACCGAAATACCGAGGCAGCAGCAAATTCATATCAAAACAACTACCCAGAAAGACGACAACCAAACACCACAATATTTCGCAGGATATTGACCAATCTATTGAACGACGGTAGATTCCACGCAAAGAAACTACCAATGCTTAAAAATGAAGAAAGAAATAATGCCATCTACAGGTTTCATACGAAAACCCTCCACAATCTGTTCGGTTTTATGGTGAACAAATTGACGTTCCAAAAAGTACGGTACACCGTGTATTAAAACAAACTCATTACAATCCATACAAACCTACAATCGTACATCGCTTAAATGTTGACGATTACCCTAAGCGACTTCAATTCTGCAGATGGTATCAAGGACAATGTCAGCAAGATGAAAATTTTCATTTGAAAATAATATGGACTAATGAATCCAGATTTACAAATTGTGGTGTGTATAATCGCCATAATGGGCATTATTGGGCAAATAAAAATCCCCATCTAACGGAAGAAAGATTATTGCAAGACAGATTTGGTATTAATGTTTGGTGCGGCTTATTAGGTAAAAAACTGTTATTTTTATTTGTAGATTAGACAGTTAATTTAAAATCAGGTTACTTCATTCTTGGTCCGTTCTTTGGGGGATGTTAAAAGAATTTGTGTATTCCTCGCCAATTGCGTCTCCAGTCGAATTGTGGAATCGCATTACACATAAATGCACACTCATTAGAAACAATCAACAGTTGTTGGATAGAGTAGACATCAATTTTCGACGAAGAATAAATTTATGCCTGAGAGAGAACGGTGATCATTCTGAACAGAGTTCTGAACAATTTCTGTAATTTATCGGTGCAAATGTATGTTATTTCTATTGTTTAAGTTGTTTGTTTTTCTATTAAATTATTTTTATTACAACTCTTTTCTTGATTGTCAAGTCTGACAAAAATTTCATAGCCAACGTTTGAATTTCCGATGATTTTAAATAACACAGCTCTAATACGTGTATTTAGATATTCGGAATTTAGTTGAAAACGACAAAGTTTTTGGAAAATTAATAAGAGCAATAAAAGTTTTATGATTAAATTCCCCATAAAACAAAATAATAATTTTTTACATTTGCCAATAGGTTTAGAATGCTTCAATTATTCTCTTATTACTGTTAATTATGGCTCTTGGTACACTTAAAACGTGTACCAAATTTAGTTATTCTAAATTCAAGCATAACTGAGATATTGTTTTTTTTTTCGAAATTAGAGACCCCAGTTTAAAGGCCTATAACTTATCAAGGGTGCAACTTAGTATAGGGGTAAGTTGCGTTAAGTCACAATATTTTGGGTTTCCCTACATGTCTACGCTCTGTGCCGGCTCTTATGCAAAACATCCTGTATAAGGTGATGTTTAGTAGTAAGCAGTTTAGAATTTTTCATAGACCTCGGTGGTTCAGGTGTAAGAACGTGTGCCTCTGAACCGAAGGATACTGGGTTCGATCTCAGCGTACTCTTTTCACTTTTTCAGTACAAACTGTAACATTAACATTAACCGGGGTTCTGGCATTGTATTTGAGCAAGCTGAATGTCTGCACGTCCCGCCCTTCGGAGGAGGCGTAAAGCCGTCGTTCCCGTATTCATGCGATGTTGGACACGTTAAAGATCCCTATTCTCCTTACAGAAAGGCAGAGGTTCGGCAAAATTCCCAGGACAGTGAGGTGAAACTGCTCCCTGGCGTCGGTGATTGGCCATAGTCGCAGAAATAGGCCGACGTTAAAGAAACAAAAACACAACAGAATTTATCATCCTCTGTGGACGCTAATTTTAGTGTAACGATCGTCACGTATTTAAAAAGATGTTTTGTGGTGATCTGGGTTGTCCAAGCGTACTTATCAGTGCTCATCACTAGTTCCAATCTTCACTTAGTGATATGCTACATAAGTCGCTCATGATAAAGAGACAAAAGGTAAATCTAGGAAGCAGGGAATTATGTCTACATAAACGAATATTATAATCTACTTCAAGTGCTGTTAGATGAAATACGATGATGATAAGAACAGTCTTTAGAGAAACTTTATTTCATCATTGTAGAACACTGGTAATCGTGATCACAGCTGGGAGGAAACCATTAGATAAGTTCAGCTATTTCATAGGAAGCAATATAAAGGATAATGCCCTATTAAGTTTGAAGTTTATTTGCCTACAAGATTAATCGATATTCTATGCTACTTTTAGTACTAAAATATATCTGTTGATAAGTGCTTTAAGTAAGTGAGGCTGCTAAATTGTAGACGAATGTGTCGTAAATTTTGGTGGCCCCAGGTTTCTTCATTCGATTAAATATAAATATTGCTTTCACCCACGCCTACTAATACTTATAATTTTTGGAATTCAGCTTTTCATTTTACTATAATTAATCTTTCAAAAGTTTGCATTATAAATATGCACTTCAACCGCAGGATACTTAACCAATAAAATATCGACATTTACATAATCCGGGTTTCTGAGGCCCGGAATAGACAATCATGTATACACACAACAGAAACAAAGATATTAAAGTAATACTTTTAGCGAATTTTCATTAGGAAAAATTAGCTAATAGAGAGGTCACGATGGAAATCGGGACGCATCAAGCGCGTTATAGTAGCGAATGTTCATAAGAATTGTACACTATTACTAGTATTATACAGCGTATTATTAAAGTTAATACTTTAAACTTACAGACCTTGAAGATCGATTTTAGTGCTCCTAGTACGCGCACATTTGGAGAATTCTTTGGAAAGTGTTACCATCGATATTTTTTTATATTTCAACAACACACCACGAGGGCTAAGAGCCTAAATACTATCGTACCGTGGGTGTCTACAAGGAGGAAAGAGGACACTGATCAATTATGGACATGAAGATTTGATTTTATCCAACGCTTAAGTGTGCCTTCTCCCAGGCTTAGAGTACTCAAAAAAATTTGCGGCAAACTTTAATGCGTTTGCCATTTCCATCTTTGAGAAAATAATCTTGGCCTTCAAATTTCTTCAATGTCCTTTCCTGTAGAGTAGTATCTGCTCGTCGTCTTTGAACTGGTTGGGTGTCAACTAGACTTGTAATAAAAAATTTTTTTACCCCATGAACATAAATTCCAAAATAATTTGAAAATTCGTTCCCTGTCTGATTTTATAAGCAAACTGCATCGAAAGGATTTCTGTGATATACTGTTGGGAGCCTTATGCTCACGTCTTGCTTTCATCTTTTTCTCAGGTCTAGGTAAGTTTTGTATGATAACCCCATTTTTATTTACCTTATAACCAATGTACGATTTACCGTATAACCTTCTGCCTTTAGCTGTGTTCCGTTTTTTGTTAGTATAATCGAAATTACTTTTAGGTTTGCAAATTGAACCTTCAAAATGCAGTGTGTGATTATTAACACCTCGTTTTTCATTTTCAGGAATTTTTCTGAATACTTCTATGTCTGGCTGGTCTAAAAACCTACTATTTTGAAGTACTACATCACTGATACCTACATCTTGAAAATCTGCGATGCCAGCGACACCGTAATAATTTTTCAAATTGTCAAGCTCATTTTCATGAATACTGTCTTCTTGAGAAACTGGATCATTTACATCTTCTTGATTGTCGCTAATGGCATTTTTAGAACTTGTCCCCACAAGGATTTGTACTTGGAGATCTATATTATCTGCACGACTTTCATGCTGACTACCATCAAATAGAATTTCTAAATCTAAATCATTTTGTATATCTGGGTCAGTTTCATAATTTATCGCTTCACCTAGATGTACTATGTTATCTGCAATTGAGTGTTCAAATTCAGTTAACATGTCATCTGGGCTTTCTTCATTCTCACTGATTTTGTAACATTTTTTTTGGAACTGCAGCCACTTCTGTATCTTTGTTTAAGGTTCCATCAGGTTGTAGAAAATAATCACCAACAATGCTGTCTCCCACATTAATTTTATCAACCAGCTGCCGCCCGCAGTTAGATTATATGGTTGCATTAGATAGTACGGTATTATTTTCACACTCTAGTTGTGTATTTTCTTTATTTTCCTTTTTAAGAAGCATCATAATCTTTCTAATTCTTGCCGAATACATCTCAACTGAAAATATAAAAAAAACAAGCAGTTTTTTATGTTCCAGGTTATTTCTTTATCTTTTCATTAATGTAAGCATCAATTATTTATTTGGGGAATTCACACGATTATAAACATAATTTATTCTTTGTTTAAATTGAATGAAAATAGAAGACTCCTAACCTCAAACAGTGTTTTTTATTAATTTTCTACAGGTAAGAAATTGAATAAAGTTGGGCACATTGAATGTATTACTATCGTTATTTTTAAACACGTCACATTGGACACATGCATTTTTATGTTTACGTGAGAATGTATTGCAGTTCACACTGGAGGTTTCGCCAGTTCGATGCGGTTTGACGAGACGTTTCACGCGGTGTATATATCTCATTTTCGCCGATTTTGTCACATCGGAGGTATTAACAGCCTAACGACGAAATAACAAGTTATATGGAAAGGAATACGAGGCAGTAAAGGTTTTGGGTGAAATTTTAGATGGAGAAAGAAAGAGGCAGAACTAAATTTGAAAATTTGTATGTCAAAATTTGAAGTATGTTATTCAGAGGATAGCTGTCAAACATTTTTGGAATGACGTTTGGTAAAATTATGTCGAAATACTTCACAAGTCAACGACTTATATATATATATATATATATATATATATATATATATATATATATATATATATATATATATATATATATATATATTGACATGCTGTATGATTATGACCAATAAAGAATATTATTATTATTATTATTATTTTTATTATTATTCTCATAAAGCAATAATAACTGAGCCACGAAATCAAACTGACGCTGCTCATCCAATACCCTGTTTTTCTGTTTGGAGGCACAATAATAAAATTCAGTCTCTAATTACAAGGCCTTGATTGAAACAGTTTTGTGTAGTTGTTACATGTTTTAAACAAGATTGTAATATTCGTATTACTATTCCAGGAAAAAAAGCAGTGAAAATAAGAATTAACGAAAGTAAATTATTCTTTCTGATAAAAATTATCTTAAATGCTCAGATTATCTCATCAAAAAATAACCTAATTACTATAGAATTGGATAACAATCTGAGGACCATATTCAATTTTAATGGTAACTTTACAAACTAAATTTTCTGCGAAACGTGTATCAAATTATCGGAAGCAAAGATAAAATAAAAACTTTTCTCATTTACTCACCCTAGCAAATTTGAATCTCATATATCCCAGGAGATGTTTGGCCGTCTGCAAAGGAAGTGGAAAACACAGTATAAATAAGACTAGGAACTCGAGTTGCGATTTACAAAAAGAGTAAACTAAAGTGAATTTCATACTCTAAGGAACATGAATACAGTCACGCATCCCGGTAGCAGGACATACCGTTAGAAGTAGATTTATGCTGCAAGATATATCTACATGACTTTATGCGACGCTTTAAGAAATTTCATTTTATAAAAGGACTGCATAAATGAAGATAGTGACTTGTTAAAAGTAGCTCAGAAGAAATTTCTTGTTTCCAAAATGAAACAATCGAACTGAGCTTAATAATTTAAGACCTATAAGCATTTATCCAGTTCTTTCAAAGTTATTGGTGAAAGTGATGTCCGAACAGATAACTGCTTACCTTGGGGACAACAACATCTTGCCAAATGTACAGTCGTGATTTGTTAGGGGCTAGTCCACCACAATAGCATTAGCAAATATTAGTGATGACATCCTCACAGCTAACGATAAAAATCAAGTTACTGCTTTTGTATTGCTAGACTACAGTAAAGCTTGTGATACGATCAGTCATGAACTATTGTGCTCGAACTTACAATATATTGGTTTCAATCATCACGCCGTTCAGTTTATAGAAGGCTACTTTTCAGATAGGGTACAGAGGGTTGTCTGCGGGTCGGATGTATCGGATTCTTTGAGTTTATTAAAATGAGTTCCACAGGGCTCTATCTTAGGCCCCCTTTTATTCAATATTTATACGTTTGATTTTCAAGAACAAATAATCTCGAGCAAAGTACACTTCTATGCCGATGATACCCAGCTTTACAAATCCTTTCCTGTCGAAAATGCCTTAGACGATATAGCAAGTTTAAATGAAGACCTTGAGGTTAGTCACGATAGAAAAAAAGTATGATCTTACAATAAATGTTAATAAGTGTTGCGTACTTTATTTGGCAGGAATGTCAGTAGGAATAGGGTTTGTTCTCAAAATATTGATATTTTGATAGATGGGAGTCGCTTGGAAGCAAAACAATCTGCAGAGAATCTTATAATCTCATAATAGATAACAATTTAAAATTTTATGATCACGTCTCTAATCTTCGTAGAGCTAGCTTTGGCCTATTGAAATCTTTTTATAGCCACCGAAATTGCCTTTCTTCGAAAGTAAAAGCTCTCCTGGTAAACTCGATGATTCTGTCGCAGTTTAACCATGCTGATGTTGTGTATGGACCTGCCCTTGACAGTTGGGATAGGCAAATAATAGAAAAGGTTCAGAAGTCATGTTTACGGTTCATCTTTAATCTAAAAAGAACAGATCGTGTTTCTTATAAGTTAACATAATTAGATTGGCTGAATATGAAGAATCGCTGGAAAGTACATCTTCTTTGCTTAACTCACGAGATTGTCCCTCGGGTCAGGGCCTGATTACCTACATCAGAAGCTCTGTTTTCGAAGACAAATATATTCCCTCAATACAAGACTCGATCACTTGTTTGCCATACCTAAATATTATACGAGCCAATATCGGAGCTCTTTTTCCTATGTTGCACCACATCTGTATAATAAAATACCTTTTGAACAAACTTTATGTTCTCTGCCAGGGTTTCGGAGATATGTTACAGATTTTTATAAAAATAGTCAGTTTGCGTAGTGTAGTTATAGTAAATCATATCCATATTTAAGAATTCCTTTCTTTCAGCTAAATTTAAGCCGCACAATTATCAATGTTTTGTTGTTACATTATTTTGTTGTTGTTTTGGGTACTAAGGCATTTTAAGTTATCTTTTAGGGCTATTATTATTAATATTATTATTCAAATAAAAAATAAGTTTTGTCTATTTTTCTAAATGCAGCTGTAGGTACTGCTCATCTGGCTTAACAATCGCTTGTTTTTTATGCAACCAGTTTCTCAAGGCATCGTCAGGCTGGAAAAAATTAAATTTATTTGTACGCATCAATGACCACTGCAATATATATATATATATATATATATATATATATATATATATATATATATATATATATATAATTTATTGAAATCAAATCTAATAAACGCCTAACACAGATAAAAAATATCAGCGACTTAAGAAAAGGCGCAACACTCACGCTCAAGAATCAGCAACACATAACTTCCACAAAATATTTGAAAACTTAAGCGATACACTTTTTACACCTACATATGTCTTTTCTAGAGGTTATATGATATGCCGTCTACAATTTATTTTTACAAATAAACTTAAACAGAGATTAGCTTCTGGATCTGAAAAAGCTTATAGGTATATTCGGAAAGACAAAAAGGCTGGACGCTGCATTGTGGTAGCGAATTTTCATAATGATACTTCTAATAGCAAATATGTATTTTTTTAATGAAATAAGGTATCAAATTTGGTTACCAGTATAACCTATATAATGAAGAAAATGTACCATATTTCATCAAAATAACGTTATTGGTTGAAAATGTTTTTTTCATGCCAGTGAATTTTTAAAAATGTCTTTAATAGCAAATATTTCTTTTTTAATGAAAGCAGGCATCAAATTTGGTTACCAGTATAATCTATATAGTATAAAAAATGTACCATATTTCATCAAATAACCTTTTCGACAAAACCTCCAAAAAAGTTTTTTGCATTAAAGTTTACAGAAAATAAATGTATGAATAACTTACTAAACATTTATTATTATGCCCTTCACTTCACAAAATAGAGACTGTTCTATTTGAAGCAATTGAGTTACGAGAATTTGATTTCTTTTTTAATTCAGTCACTATTTGAGAGCGCCCGGTCCATGGCATTATGATTTTTTCATGAAATAATATAAATGAAAACCCCTCTGAATGCGCAATTTGCATTTGACTCCGATTTTTTTTTGGTAAAAACGCCGTATCACAATTATTGATATGTGCCAAATATGTTAAAAGTTGCAAAGCAATCGAAATAACTCGAAAGCAAAAATGCGTTACAATTCTATGGAAAATGAGAAAGTTCAATATTATAAGAAGTGTTCGATTGAAAGAGAAAATTTGTATCGACAACGACTTATGGGCCACCTGTGATTATTGAAATATTTTTTATAAAATGCCGCTCAAACTGAAGCTAATAAAGTTTGAATTTAATGAAAATTTGCTGCGTCCCGGATTCATTTTCTTACAAAGATTGCATTATATTCCCATGGAAAATTCAAGAACGCAATAATATAAGGCGTGTCGATTAAAAAATAAAAATAAAATTAGTATCACCAATGACTTATACGCCAGCCTGTGATTGAGGACATAATTTTTTAAGATGTAGCTCAAGACACCCTATAATTAACATATACAGTTGATTCTCGTGTATTGTAGAATAACATTAATATTGAGCTTAGCAGCAGAAATGCGTCACCCTGTATATATGTAAATAGATAAAAACTAAAACTAATCACGAATATGGGTCCTAGGGGACCTAGCTCACGCTCAGTTGATTTTTTTTAAATTCCAAAGTCGCGGTCTCCTTAATAACGAAATTCTTGCATGAAAATTTGCTAAAAATTGTACAGAATTTAACCATAATCTCTCTAACTAAAATTACTCCTAAAGCATCAGAAGTGTCTATTTTAAATGGATTTTTTGGAAACATTTTAGTAAAATGCAGAACAGTGACGGTTGAAGCTGAAACTTAAGGACTTGTAAAATAAATTTCTTGCAACATTTTCTCTACATACCCCATATGAGCTTCAGGTTCTTTGCCTAAAGGTTGCCAATTTTGATGTTTCAAAACGCGGCTTTGACATTTTAAGAGGAGAAGTTATCAAATCTTCAAAGTAATTTTTCTGTCATTTCTTGACCCTTTTGTGCCAAAAAAATTTGTTATTTTACATAGGATTGTGTTATCTACACAAAATATTTTACTTTTGTGGGTTTATTCGGTCATCAGTGGCACCAAACCTTTTTTTCTTTAAATGTCTATAACTTCTTTTTTCCTTTCATCTTATACGTCTAAATTTTGGCACGCTATTTAATATTTGTGGGATAAACCAGTCTACTAAATTTGGCTGCCCCTACTATGTTGTTTCCAGAAATATAAAAAATTTTCGAAAGAAAACATAACCTTGTCCGGGAAAAACAGGGCCGATTTTCCTGGCCAACGAAATTATCCAAGCCATTTGCAAAAAAAGGGTACCCACCAAATTTGATCTAAATCGGCCCATTATTTTTTGAGTTATCTGTGTGATACCTACATACATATATACAACGTGATTCATTTCCCCGATAAAGTCCAATAGCTTCCTTAAACTAGACTTTTTGGAAAATACTTTCAGACAATAGTTTTCTACCATGTTAAGGTCCATAACCTAAAATTATTTTAAGCTACACAGCATGGTCCATATGTTACTGGCACTAGGTAACTTTGTTTTTTTAAATGAAACACCCTATATATTATTATATTTTTTTATTTTAGATAAAATTTTGATTACAAATTATATGAAGTGCTATGGCATAAAAGTCAATGGTTTTCAAGTTTCAAATAAAAAAATTAAACCTATGCATACTATAAAATCAATGACCATAAATTATAGTTTTGACTTTAATCTGAATCACTTCTATACTATTATGTGATCCATAAGTGGTACTATGACTATCAATAAAAAACGGATCTTTGGTCCTTGTGTTGTATTCAACACCTTGTACCCAAACCTGGCAGTCAGTACAGTTCGCGGTTCATGTAGTGTTTCCATGAATGTTTTAATTTTTCCTCGTAAGAATAACGCACATCTTGAGGTAATGGCCATTTCTTAAACAAAAATTTCACAAATCGCTTTTGAATCAATTCAATCCAATTGTGGTGGCACTGAAAAATAGGATGCCACACAAAATGCAATAATCAATCATGGATCTTACAAGACTAAAATATACGCTTTTTAGGAACAACGACACTTTCAAAATCATAACACTGACGCTTAATAAACCACATGCGACTTGCCCCAGAAACCACCCGATCCAGATGCAGGAGAAACGTGAAATCACTATCATAGAGTACACCCAAGTCAGCAACACTTCTTACACTTTGCAAAGCATCGCCATTTAAAGCATAACTAAAACCAACAGGCATCTTTTTCTTATAAAAAGAGATGACTTTACATTTTTCGACATTTAAATATAGTTTGTTCTGGTTACACCACTTCACGGTATTATTAAGATCACTTTGAATTAATTGACAATCACCGTAATTATTGACTCTAAGGTACAACTTCAAATCATCCGCAAAGAGAAGAAATCGACAATTTTTGATGATCATCGTGATATCACTGATGAAAATCAAGAAAAGAATAGGACCCAAGTGAGACCCCTGAGGTACACCAGAAGTTGCTGTTAGCTCATATGAAAAATGATCTCTAATCTTAATAATCTGTTTCCTATCTGTCAAGTAAGATCCGGGCCATCGCAAGGGCATGTCACAAACGCCATATTGTTCGAGCTTGAATAACAAAACCTGGTGATTTACCCGATCAAAGGCTTTTTTAAAGTCAGTGTAAACTGAATCAACTTGATAACCATTTTCCAGTGCAGAGCAAATACAACTATTATACACAATTAAATTTGATGTTGTAGATCGCCCTGTGAGAAACCCGTGTTGCGCAGGTGTTATATATTATTTAAACGTCCTTTGCAAAACCGGCGCAACAAGAGCCTCGAATATTTTGGGAACAGTTGAAAGGCCAGCTATTGGCCTGTCGTTTGATACACTTTTTCTATCACCACTTTGGAGATAGGTGTATTATAAGATTTTTTCCAAACATCAGGTAACACACCCGTTCTCAAAGACATATATATATATATATATATATATATATATATATATATATATATATATATATATATATATATATATATATATATATATGTATATTGATATGGAGTAGAGGGTGAAATACACACACATATGCATATATACTTACAGAGTTATACACGTTAAATCCATAAAGAAAATATAAATACACGCATACGGACCACACAAATTCGATCACCTAAGGAAAACATACTGGGTGGTATATTAGAATGCCTAGTAAAAATTTAAAAAAGATAAATCCATTTGACCCATGTATGTATACGAAAATAAGGGAAAATGGATGTATGTAGATGAGTGTAATTTTAAGTAAACAAGTGTATAGTATAAGGTGCCCATGTAACAAGACCTGACAAGAACGAAAGTGAAATAATGTTGATAATAGTGGATAAGTTAGTTCTGACAGTTGTAAGTATCAGGTTAAGATGATTTTATGTTTTATAGGTTAAGGAAATAGTGTAAACATATGGTTAGTTAGGAACTGTCAATCTCACAGTAAATTAGGTTAAAAAATATGTCAAAATATAAATGTTGAACAACAATGCCTGCCAGGTATCCTAAGTGATAAGGAATTGTTGGGACAATAGGAAGGATATAACAGAAAAAAGAGGGCTATAGAAAGGAAACTCTGGCGACAGACTTTTGTTGACTATAAGAAAAAACAACTTTTAAAAATTTTGAAGGAGCGGAATCAGAAAAAATTTTCATCGTAAATTCAGTTTTAAAAGTGGAATTTTCAAGTAAAGAAGTTACCAAGTATAGAAGGCAACCAGTTCAGGACACCCACATGGAGTTGCAGTAAGTGTTGTACAAAATTATAAACACCTTACTTACTTTGTCGAGTTAAATTCAATCCAATCTGTGGTGAATAACACAGAAACTATATAGCCACACCCAAATTAGCAAAAAATAAACTTAATAGGACCATTTTAATACGAACGCATCATTCAACCAACCAAGGCAGTCTGCATATTTACAACAAATTTCATACATACTAGAGATCAGCGGGATAGGTGACCCACCAAATACCATACCAGAGGCAGTTGCATATGCTTGAGCACTATATATCGAAGATTTATAGAATTAAGTAATTTAGGAAAACAGTTTTCAGTAGTAAAAAGGTGATGCAGAGCTCTTAAATTTAATAAAAAAATTCACTAATCAATAAATCCAAATTTGGAAAAAACATTGGCCATAAATTTGTGGGGATTAATAAAATTATAAGATTAAAGAGTTTGTAAATAATGAGACATATTATAGGCATAGTTTTGTCAACTTTGTTTAAATTTCAATAAAGTATATGTTGTTTTGTTAGAAAAAAGAAAAAAAGTAGGGTTTTATTTGGTTATTTAGTATACATACTAGGGCAGAGTATAAAAAAGGAAAGAAAAATAAGGTTCAATAAATTTAATATCAATATTCAAAGTTATAAATATTTGTTTGGGACCTGAACCCACCTTGAAATCCCTCAGATAGTGTCGTTTGGTTTTTTTTTGGTGTTTTTTTTTCAATCATTTAATAGCTAGCCGAGGCAAGGAAGAAGAAAAATAGGAACACAATATAAATAAGTGAAAAGTTTTCCTTGGTGTGTTAACCACTAGAAATAATACAAATAACACAAATTTTTATAAATTTATTTATAAAACCCAAAATTACACATCATAAACCATATTATTACCTTTATATTTGAATTTACACCTAATCTTGGGGTAAATCTATTTACAATTAAAATTCATTAAAACCCAAATCCATATCAATTGACACCCAAACGTGGGAATAAAACAACCCTAGCTTACCCAAATCTATATCAATATATATATATATATATATATATATATATATATATATATATATATATATATATATATATATATATATATATATATATATATATATATAACGCACTTGCTGCGTCCCGGCTTCATTTTCTTACAGACATCCATTATATTCCGATGGAAAATGCAAAAACGCAATAATATAAAGTGTGTTCGATTAAAAAAGAAAATTAGAATGATCAACGACAGGCCAGCCTGTGATTGTAGAAATAATATATATATATATATATATATATATATATATATATATATATATATATATATATATATATATATATATATATATATATATATATATATATATATATAAAAACATATAAAATTTTAAACTGACCCCGGATATGAGTTCTAGGAGGGCCAGTTCGCGCTCATTTGAAGAAATTTTTTCAAAATTTAAAAGTCGAGATCTCCCCATTAAAAAATTAAAAAAAAATTCACTGAAAACACAAATTATATTTTCTGGCATAGATAGTTACTATAGAAATATATGTTCTTATTCGTAAAACTTTTTGCTGATTACATTGGAATATTTTAAAGCATACTTACAGTAGTCTGAAAACCTGCATTTCAAATGAAATGCAAATTCAGACCTCTCATCACTTAGTTAACAAATATTCGTTAGCTATATTCACTCAAGCCGACATTGAAATTTTTACCGGTAAATGTGAGTGCTAATTGAAACGCCTGTTCCCCCTAGTAAAACTCGTTTTGAAACGAGAAATTCTCAAAGAAAATAATTACATATTTTCATGTTACCTACGCAGAGGTTCAAACAGCTACCCTCTCGTCAAGATTTCTGAGCATGAAAAGTTAATTAAAAATGTATACCTATATACATCGTGTATCCGTTTTTATTCTAGTAATTGAAAACGGGTTTTACCGAGTTTCTGTGACATATTACGGACACAAGCTGTATGATTAAAATCAGGGATGTTGCAAATGAGTCGAATCCGTTTATGCAGCTGACAGATAAAGGTCAATACGGTTAAAGGCTCTGGCTTTGTGGATCAAGAATGTGGGTTACGTAATTAAGATATTGTTACGTTGTACGGGGTTCTGAATTTTTAGACTAACTAAACACAGCTTTTCAAACTACTAATTTATTATAACCAACTATTTTCCAACACCACTATCAACTAAAATATTTATCTGTATTACTAAATGTCCATAGAACATTTTACTAAAATATTTCCAGAAAATTCATTTCGTATAGACCATTTCTCTGAAGCTTGGCAGTAGCCTTAGCTATAGAGTTTATCGTTTAATGGTATATAATTTTTGTCGAATTTTCGAAAAAAATCAATAAAGTTCAATACATCCGTTATTATACAAGATATGAAAAAAATTGTATACATTAATTATATGGTGTCTTGAGCTACATCTTAAAAAAATATTTCTACAATCACAGGATCGCCCATAAGTCGTTGGTGATACAAATTCTCTCTTTTTTAATCAAACACGTCTTATGGTTGGTAAAAAGAGATAACGAGTCATTAATGGCATACCAAACCTACCGAGACTGCTATCGCGACAAAGTTCGAGCGGCAAAGGCTGAAGGGGTTGCCATGGCTATTCAGCAAGCGGAATACAAGCAAAAAGCTGCATGGAAGATTATAAAGGGTGAAACACAAGAAAAACGTAAACAGTTACCTTCATTAACACCAGAAGCATGTAATAGTTATTAAAATATTGAAATATTTTTCAACAAATAAACGGAAATAATATAGTACCACGAACATATATTAAGACCAAAGTTATTAACACAATGAATTCATTTTATCTGCGGGAGGTGACGTCGCTGAAGGTTTGGAGAGTGGTATGTGCCTTGAAAGCCAAAAAAACGCCAGACTGTTATGGAATAAATGTAAAATTTTTAAAAACAGTTATTTACAGCATACTAGATCCAATAACAGCTTTAGTAAATGAATGTTTGCAGGCTGGCCTGTTTCCAGAGGAACTTAAGAAAGCAGACGTAAGTATTGCATATAAGGGTGGCAATGTTGCCTCTTTGGATAGCTTTAGACCTATTTCCATTTCGCCAGCACTTTCAAAAATATTTGAGTACGTAATAAAGCAACAGCTTGAAGAATATTTAGAAGCAAAAGGTTTTCTCAGTGAGGAGCTTCATGGCTTTCGAGGAGGTAAATCGACAGTCACTGCGCTGGTAAACACAACAAATAAATTAAGTGAGGCGCTGGACTCTGGCAATATGGCACAATGCATATATTGTGATTTACATAAGGCATTTGACACAGTATCACATGAGATATTACTAACCAAATTGGAACACTATGGCATTAGGGGTTTGCCACTGAGGCTCTTTAAGTCATACCTTACCAACCGATACCAAAGAGTGAAGCTAAATGAACAGTACTCGAGTTGGCAGACACAAACATGCGGTATACCTCAGGGTTCGCTGCTAGGGCCTCTCCTATTCATTATATACACAAATGATCTTCCAGAGAACGTTTCGTCTGATGCAGTTTCTCTCTATGCAGACGATACCTCATTTGTTAACATTGGCAGAAATGAAGCTGAACTTAATGAGAGAAGAAATATCACAATGTCGGAAGCAGAAGAATGGTTTAGAAATAATAAACTGAAACTCAATGTAAACAAAACAAAAGTCTTGAATATCAGCTCCCACCAAACGCAACCAAGACAAAAACAATCTGTGAAATTTCTTGGTGTATATATACAATCAGATTTTCGCTGGTCAATGCACATTGAAAAGCTCCAGGGCACATTGGCGTCGTGTCTGTATCTGTTGAGGCGTCTGATGAACATCAGTAATTACCAGACAGTGTTGACAGCTTATCATGCATGTTTCCAAAGTAGGGCTACCTATGGTATCCTAATATGGGGGAGTAGCCCTGGAGTGTCTGAAATATTTCTGCAACAGAAAGAATAATCTGTTCTGTAGACAGCCGTACAAGTTGTAGAACCTTATTCACGAAGACAGGCATACTTACCATCTTTTCAGCATATATTTTGGAAAGTGTCTTATATACTTACCAACATCAAGAGGACTACAACCAAAACGGTGATTACCACGAATATGGTACCCGAGGCAGACAGAACATATCCATTCCTTATCATAGAATAAAAAGAGCTGAAACCGGGGTGAATTGCTGGGGTGTCAAGTTCTTCAATAAAATCCCCCAGAATATAAGATCAAAACATAAGCTAGAATTTAGGAGAAATGTGAAAAACACTCTTATGAAGTATGCATTTTATTTTTTAAGTGAATACCTCAATATGGACATTGAGTGGATAGAGTAGAGCCACTAGAGACAACATAAGATGCCATTTTTTATGTGTGTAAATTTGTTTCTTTTGTCTTTTGTATTTTTGTTTGTTTTTGATGTTTATTTCACAATTTTAGTTCTATAATCTTATATTTGGTATTTGTTTGACAAGGCTGTGTAATTTTTGCCAGAATAAATATTATTATTATTATTATTATTATTATTATGTTATTGCATTTTTGCATTTCCCATCAAAATATAATGCATGTTTGTAAGAAAAGAAATTCTGGACGTAGCAAGTGCGTTATGGTAGAGAATTTTGATCAAATGCTTCACATTTGAATAGCTCAATTTGCTATTAACCTATAAGGGTGACCAAGAAACATGTTTTTTCGGGAACACTTTCAGTTTAATTTCGAAAATTGTTGTACATTTTCAAACAATAAAGTTATTTTGATGAAACATGGCACATTATTTTTATTATATAGGTTATACTGGTAACCAAATGTAATGCCTGTTTTCTTAAAAAAACACAGACATATTTGCTATTAAAAACATTTTTTCCATATGTTTTCAATGCTTTTTAAAATGATTTGCCATGGTTTCAGTATATAGCGTTAGAATGGATGATGTGCATATTATGTAGGTGAATTAAAACCTGCCGGGCAAGATATTTCTATGTGTCGTTTACTGAGAAGACCTTATGCTGACAGTTAGGGAGCGATTTGAGAGAGCTGTATCAGAATTTCACCAAAAAGCTCTAAATATGGTTGACACCTGATGTAAAAACGAGAAACCTTCAACAAAACCCCAAAAAAACATAGTTGTCGCCCTCACCAAGAAAACGACACTGCAACGCTTTAATTCTCCGTTGTTAGATAACATACAATTCCGTACATGAGAGATAATATATCAAGGCATTTTTTTCTAGATGTTTTCAGAGTCTCTTAAAATGATTTGTTATGCTTGAATTATACAAGATAATCTAAAAAACCTGTGCCATCGCTCGCGGTTGGATATCTCACGTAAAAATAAGACTTTTAGTGAAGTTTCTTTAAAAAAATTCACTAATGAAGAGATCCCGACTTTTGAATTTTGAAAAAATTTCTTCAAATGAGTGCTATTTAGGACCCCTGGAACCCAAATGCGAGGTCGGTTTTAGACTACTTTATATGTATATATATATATATATATATATATATATATATATATATATATATATATATATATATATATATATATATATATGTGTGTGTGTGTGTGTGTGTGTGTCACAGCGATAACTCAAAAAATAATGGACCGATTTTGATAAAACTTGGTAAGTACCTTCCTTTCGCAAGTGGCTTGGATAAGTTTGTTAGCTAGGAATATCGGACTAGCTTTCCCCGGAAAATTCTGCGTTTTCTTTGGTAAAATTTTTATATCTCAGGAAATAACAAAGTTAGGGTCACCATATTTGGTACGAGGGTTTATATCATAAAAAGAAAACCATGCACCAAAATTTGAATCCTTACGTTTAAATAAACAAAAGTAATAAGCTTTTAAGTTTTTTTTCTTAAAACTTAAAAAAAGTGGCGACTCGAATCTTCAAAATTGACATGTTCTAGATAGGGTACCAAAATTAATACCGCTATGGAGCATAAATGTCGTTAGAAGTTAGAAAGCCTTAAGTTTCAGCTACAATCGTCATTGTTCTTTATTTTATTAACCTATTTGCTGAAAATGAATTTAAAATAGACCCTTTATGTGATGCTTTGGTAGCAGTTTCAGTTATCTATTTAATTCTATTAATCAGATTACGTTATTATTTAGGTTTTTTTTTCAGTTCGGAAAAGTGGAAGTTTTTTATGGAGAAACGGTGTTGGCAAGGGGTTTCTCCATTCTATGGAGTTCTGTAAGGTGAGTTTTTTACAGTTTGCATTTATAGTTCCGTTGTAGTATGTTTACCCTGCACAGAACCTCAAATTTGCTTTAGGTGTCTTAACTGTATTGTGGAGTTGAGATCACAGCATTAGTCGGATGGTTAATGCATAAAAGGGTTCCTCTAAGCATGTCTATGATTTTTTTCCAAAAAACGAACAATACGCTAATCTGCTAATTTACCGATAAATGTTATTAATCACACCGATATCTCAAAAAATAATAGGTCCATTTTGATTAAATTTGGTGGATATCTTCCTTTTGTAAGTGGCTTGGAGAAGTTCGGTAGCCACGAAAATCGGCTCAGGTTTTCCCGGAAAATGTTGTATTTTCTTTCGAAAAAAATTATATCTCCGGAAGTAACAAAGTAAGGGCAACCAAATTTGGTACGCGGATATATATCATTGTATATAAATCACTTACCACACTTTACCTCTCTAAGTTAAAAGACAAAAAAGTTACAGGCATTTAAAGAAAAATAAAATGGGGTTTTCCTCAAAACATCAAAGTCGCGATTTAAAACGTCAAAATTGGCAACATTTAGACAAATACCTTGAAAATAATACGGCCTTAGGAAAGAAAATGTCTCAAGAAGAATGAATTGATGAAACATGGAACATTGTTTCTACTATAAAGGTTATACTGGTAACCAAATTTGATGCCTGCTTTCTTAAAAAAGAACACACATATTTCCTATTAAACAATTTTTGTATGAAAATTCACTACCATAACGCACTTGCTACGTCCATACTTTTTTTTAAATGATTTAGTATTATATCTAATTAGTTTAATAAGTTGTATTAAAGTTTTGCAATTAAACATTTTTTGTCTTATATTTAGTTATGTGTATTTTTTTCCGGTAAGTGTGTTTATCCCGTTGGATAATAAAGATTATTATTATTTTAATTTTTTTTTTTTTTTTGGAAACTCATTCTTATAAAAATTCGCTAACATGACGCCTTTGCTGCGTCCAACATTTTTAATTTTGTTTCAATCCACAAAATACCAAACCCAAGAACGTAATCACACACGGGTTACAGTTAAATATTCTCTGGATATACTCCGTCGGAAGCGTACCTGCTGGGAGATCTAATTTTTATCAAACGCTAGGATATCGTCGAGATTTAATTCATTCGCCTAATCCTCGCTGAACAAGCAGGTTGATATAGTGCGTTTTTAACAGACAGGCATGCTGACACATATGTAATGCAAGGTAGAACACAATAGCATGTTTGTACTCTATGTTCACACCCTTCAAAAATCCCTGCGTTTCTTTTGTTTAGCAAAATTAAAATACATATGCATGACTTCATTCCGGTCATTCGAGCGGAATTTTAATTATACGAATGCGGCCTTAAAAGCAGAGGGTGCTCTAAATGGGTTAGTAGGAAAGTGGATGGGTCCTAAAACGAAAAGTGGCTTATTATGTAAATCAAATTAAGAGAGCGAATAAAGAAAAAAGCAAAGACAACATACTGTGCTTTTAAAGGAGGTTCACTGAATGCAGATTGCAAAATTGGCTTTACTTAAAAAATAAAACCGCGTCAGTTTACTATCTGCGATATTATTCTGTTTGTCTTCGCACTCAAGCAAATTTGATCTGTTAAAGAGTACGAGGGTACTTTTAAAAATAAGTTGGTTCGCAGGCAAATAGATGGCATAAGCCACACCTGTTTATGATAGTTACTTGATTAAAAAACCATTGCTGATAAATGTATGTGTCATTTTATATTAGTTCTATAACTATTGGGAATATTCCATAGGAAAAAATTTGCTACAGGAGGTCGCGAAAATTTCTTCAAATAAATGCAAACTAGGATCCTTAAAATCTATATTCTTTAAATGCTAATACACCAATACATTTTAGTGGATTTTCTTTAAAAAAAAATCACTAATGAGCGCTAATTAGTCCCCCTAGAACACATATCCGGGGACAGTTTAAATTTTTATATGTCTATATAGGTATATATATATATATATATATATATATATATATATATATATATATATATATATATATATATATATATATATATAAGGCATAGTACTTTAATGGTGTTGTGATTGTCATTGTGCTAATTTATTAGAAAATTGACTATAAAGCTGCTTTTTATAGTAAATGTGAAAAAATATTGACAAGTAAGTATATGATTTGGTTTCCCATCTTTGTGTATTGAATTAATAAATAAATTTATTGGATAAAACCCTTTCTTTTTTATTGCTGGAGTTATGCACCTTTCATATTTATTATTGAGCCATTTTTAAGAACCTAAAGGAGTTATGCATGTTTTCTAAAATGTAATTTAATGTAAAATGAATAGAGGTTTATTATGTCTATGCCCACTTTATGTCTTTTTGTAGATACAGGACCGGTAGTTTTTAAGTAACAAAAAGATGTCGGAATATTTCAGAATATTTAAACACTGAAATTCGTAACTAAGGCCAACAAATTTCTACACATTAAATTAGAGTATTAAGTTGTATTTCTTTTCAGTTAATATGGATCCTAACTCCAGAAATTTCAAACTACTGTCTTTAGCTTTAGCTCAAGGAGAGTACGTTGTTTTAAAGGATGTGACGAATAACCAATCGCACACTGACGATCAATTATTAGAAAACAAAAAATGTGGAACAGAAACAGAATCAGATGATGATAAAAATTTACAATCAGCCAAAGATAATTTATTGCAAGAAATCCAGAAAACACAAAATGGAAATGATGCTTTAACATCCAATGATGAAATAAACTTTGATAAAGATCTGTTTTCTGAGGAAACAATATGGAGTAATGTGGCTAAAGGTAATAATCAGATGGATCAATTGGAAGAAGGAAATACAATTTCAGAAATAAGTGAAGAACAAGTCACTAAAAACATTGCAAGCGAAAATATTCATACCGAAGTAGAAAAGGAAATTATTTCTAGTTCAGAAGAGGAAGAGGTGACCACATATAATCGCGAAAATACCAAAGACAGTGAAGATAATTCAGATGAAGAAGTTCAACCCCCACGAAAAACAGCAAAACGCAGGTGGAGTAATCCAAAAACATGGAAATATAATACCAACAAAAATAACAGGGAGAATGGGATCGAGTACATGGGGAGAAAAAACAATAAATTTGAAATTAAGAAAAATAAAAGGCAATTGAAAATGAGATGCCCTTGCACGGAGAAGGCAACAAAAAAAGATGTGGCAAAAATTAAGTGTTACGAATTAACGGAAGAAGAAAGACTGGATAATTTTATAAAACTTTAGAAACTCACATGGGTCAGAAAAGAGGATCTATGTATCAGCAAGGGTTGTACAGAAAGTAAATAAAAGAGCGAGAGATCAAAAAATATGGAAGTCAGTCAAAGAGCAACTTCCTGTGAATATTTTCTACATAAAAATGTTCATCATTTAGGGATTTTCAAGGTAATGTTTTGCAATTAGGGGGTACCTACCTATGAGAACCATTTCAGAATGGCTAAAGACAGACAAATCTACTATCCCTGGAGACTTGGGGAGGCAAAATAACAGCGAGAAATGTGAGAGAAAATGTTCGAGATTTGCAAAAAGGAAACAAGATCTATAAATTTTTTTTACCGCGTTGCGTAAATTAGAATCCCACTATTGCCGGAAATCAACTCAAAAATTATACTTATAACCCCGATTTAAAACAAAAACAGAACTGTATGATGTTTACAAAGAAAACTGGTGCGTACAACATAAAACTGAAGCAAGCTACATTTTCAAAAATGTTTGAAGAATAAGAATACAAAAAATATAGAAGAAAATGTATACACAGAACACATCGCAAAAAAGAGGAAGCACGTAAAGAAAAGTCGGAAGATAAAAATTCAAATAATAAAGTGTTCACAATGGACCTGCAGTCGGTACTATTATGCCCCAAATCAAATGTATCGGCTCTTTACTACTGAACCAAACTAATCGTTCACAATTTCTTCAATTAATGCTAATTGTTTCTCGTCAATAATTTGTGATCTTTTGTCCACTAAAATTATTCCCCAACTTGAGCCTACACAACAAATAATATTATGCAGTGACGGGTGCAGTGGTCAACATCGCAACTGCACTTTGTCTAATGCACTATTGAACCTGGCTGTTGAAAAAGGAGTTTGCATAACACAGAAATATTTGGAAAAGGGTCACAGCCAGATGGAGTGTGACTATACACTCCACTATTAAACAAAAATTAAAAGGCAGAACTGTCAATATGCTAGCCGATTATGTAGCTTTGTGTAAATTAGCTAGGAAAAATCCTAAACCGTACGAGGTTAACTACCTGGATCACACGCATCTTAACGATTTTCTACGTTAAATATAAAGTCTATAAGACCTGGACATAAAGTTGGCGATCCCACAGTAAATAATCTAAGGGCTTTTAAATACAAAAAGAAACCCCCATTGCTTAGAATTAAAATCGCTACCAGCTTTATATAGATAAATTAAAAATAAAATAAAAGAGAAATTTGAACATCTTATGTTTTTAAAACAGTCAATTGAAAAAGATTACCATTATTTTTAGGACAGTTTAAAGCACGAGTAAGAATATAAGTATTGTAATATTTTATATGTATGATGTATAGTTAATAAAAATAATATTATATTCAATTGTTAGTTGTCAACTGTGATTTGTATAAGATTTTTGCACAACTCCCGCTGAATTTTGAAAATAAGAATGAATGTTGCATAACTCCCGTATTTTTCTATAATTTTTATTTTATAGGTAAAATTCGATATCAAAGAACATATCGATAATATAACAAAATGTTCAGATCATATTGACATCAAATATTATAAACTAATGCAGTATCAGTTTTTCGTCTCTACTGTAAAAATATGATTTTTGGAGTTATGCACTTTTCACATTAGGCCGACGATTTGTCACATCGATAACTTAAAAAATAATGGGCCGGTTTTGATTAAATTTGGTGAATGCCTTCCTTTTGCAAGTGGCTTGGAAAAGTTCTTTAGCCAGGAAAATTGGCACAGGTTTTCCCGGAAAATTTTGTATTCTATTTCGATAAAAATTTATATCTCCGGAAATAACATCGTGAGACCAACCAACGCGGGTTTACACTGTTATGTGTGAATTACGTACAAAAATTCAGCTCTGTAGATCAAAAGACAAAAAAGTTATATGGATTTAAAAAAAAATAAATTGAGGTTTTCCTCAAAACGTCAAAATCGCGATTCAGTGCGTCAAAATTGCAACATTTAGACAAATAACCTGAAATTAATACGGGCTATGGAAAGAAAAGGTCTCAAGAAGAATGTTTTACAAACCGTGAAGTCTTAGCTTCAACCGTCCTTGTCCTTCATTTTACTAAAATATTTATAGAAAATTCATTTCAAAAAATTCGTTAATGAGGAGACCGCGACTTTTGAATTTTAAAAAGATTTTTTCAAATGAACGCAAACTAGGCCTCCTAGAATCCATATCCGGGTTTACTTTCAGTTTTATCTGTGATGCATTTCTAGGGTAAAGCTCAATATGATTGTTATTATACAAATTGTATACGTTAATTATAGGGTGTCTTAAGATGCATCTTATAAAAATATTTTGACAATCACAGGATGGTTCATAAGTCGTTGGTGACCCCGACAATTATTTCGAACACCCCTATATTATTGCATTTTTTTCGAAATACATATGATGCATGTTTATAAGAAAAAAATCTAGACGGAGTAGGTGGGTTTTGGTAGCGAATTTTCATTACCTCCTTTAAATTTCAATAACTCAATTTGCTGTTAACCTAAGGTTTGTTGGCCAGGAAACCAGTTTTCTAGGAAACATTGTAAGTTTATTTTCGGAACATTTTTGTACATTTTCAAACAGTAAGTAGTTTTGATAAAATATGGTATATTGTTTCTACTATATAGAGGCTATACCGGTAACCAGATTGCTGCCTGGTCGCATTAGAGAGACATATTTGCTATTAAAAACATTTCTAAGAAAACTCACTTCCATAATGCACGTGCTGCATCCAGACTTTTTTATTTTCAAGCGAATTTTAGAGAACTTTAATTCTGTATGTGAAGCTTGTGGAGCCTATTTGATTGGGTAAACTATACTTTAGCCTTGGTAAATAACTAGCTTACTGTAAGCCACAAATTTTGCAAAAATTTAGATCAAATATTACTAAGGTTTAATTTTAAAAAAATGTATTAAAAAAGTAGGTCTGAATCACTCCAAAACTCCAAATCGCAATTTTGGTTAAAAGAATTACCCACAAAAATGTCTAAGATAATTTAAATTATAATCATTAAAAAATTAACACCAGAAATCAATAAAAAACACAAAAAATAATTATTACATTTCAGGTTAAATAACAGTTTTCTCTACTACATCGGCATGTCATGATACGCATTTTCAATTCTTTTTCTGTTGTTATTTACTAACTATCGTAGGCGATTTAGCTGGTGTAACCTGCCGACAAGCTTGGGTTATTCTGGCACGAAAATCTTAAATTTTTTTGGCCTGGGCATATTTGGGATAATAATCATCATGTCGATAAAGAAAATCTCAAGTCTGACCTCAGTCTGATGCTTACGAAAGTATATATATATATATATATATATATATATATATATATATATATATATATATATATATATATATATATATATGTATATAAATACGTCACCATGTACCCAACTTCTATAAGTGACATTAGTACATTTCACAGTGACCCTGTTATAGAGAAAGGCATTGACCAGACATTGCTTAGTTTCAATTATTAAGTTTAAAGTACAATAAACTATAAAATGTATAATAATCATTTTACTTAGTATGCATATTTTACTTGCGACTGCTAAACGATGTTGCGTTAACAGTCGGTATTTGAAACTAATATAGTTCACATCTACTTGCTTTGTTCACTTCCATTTTATATTAATATTATTAGAATAGTAACACACTGTATTGTTTCCCTAAAATAAAGTTCTATTTTTATGGAAACTTAAGTTTTGTGTTACCTAATTGGCGCTGCGTGAACATGATGCCAAAACGGCATTAAATATAATAATCGCCGGTTTATTTCAATAATTTATTTGGCATTAAAGAACCGAAAAATAACAGTGTTTCAAACGCTCCAGTTTCAAACATTGTATCAACATCAAGTGACCAAAAGTAATCCAAGTTCCAGAAAAACTCCAAAAGAAGGCCTGTTAGGAGATGAACATCCTGTGAGTACCTTCCTTTATCTTTCACTGTGAATTTATGATTGCATCTCTTGTATTTTCAAGCATTTTTGCTTCGAAATACCTTGTCAATAATTAGTATTAAATCTACTGTATTTTCAAGCATTTTTGCTTCGAAATACCTTGTCAATAATTAGTATTAAATCTACTGTATTTTTCAAACATTTTTTCTTCGAAATACCTTATCAATAATTAGTATTAGCTATCGTATTTTCAAACATTTTGTTTCAAAATATTTCAAAAATTATTTGTGTTAAATCCCACGTATTTCCAAACCATTTTGGTTCGAAATACTTTAAGATATTAAGGAGTTCTTACGTTAATATTTTATTAATAAATTAAAATCAGACAAACCTATTTTGCAATAATACTTTTATATTGTGTATCAGCTTATTTGAAGATTTAAGTAGAAATAACGTTTAAAAAATAATTATACCCGATATCTGAAAAATATTAACTCGACAAAAAATAATAAACTATTTTAGTCATCATGTCACATAATAAAGGCGACATCTCCTTGTTATCTCAGGCATCTATGATGATCCCAGAATACAGTGGAGGTTGTAGACATTTAAATTATTTTATTAGACAATGCGAACTGTTTATTATAAATTACAAAAAAAGAGAGTACAGAACAAAATGCTGAGCACACAATAGAATGATACTCGAATTTATTAAATCAAAAATTGTACAAGATGCCCGAGATATTTTATTATCTCTAGAAACTAGTTCTTATGGCACAATATTCAGACCCACGCTCTGAAAATCTCTTGTTAACAGACCTCACTACCTGTTATATGACAAAAAATCAAACAGTTTTATAATTTCATAGCAAAATTAAAGAAAAATTGGAAGCACTTTATGAGAATATCGAATTACAGGATTTAGGTACCGAAATTAAAATTTATAAGAAAAATTACTTTACTGAAATGGCTGTAACATCATTTAAAGTCGGCATACTAGAACCGTATTTTAGTCATTTAAGACTAGTAAATGTAACAAGTTTAGAAACGGCTTTACTTGAGTGTCACCGCATAGATAACGAAATAAAACAAGCAAATTTCATAAATAGCTTAAGAAATAAATCACATCCTTCTTCACAAAAACAACCCCTAACATTTTTAGAAAAAATTGCTTTACCAAAAAGACCGTTACCTCAACAAAATATTAATTTCGTAAATAGATTTCAACAACCACTCTTTTTACGACAAAGACCTAATTTCCCCAGTAAACCTATATCCAATTTGAGAGCTCTACCACAAAATAAAATTTCTCCGACAAATAGTCAAGTTTTCCGCCATCAGCCGCCTCAAAATTCATCTGTATTTAACAGAACAAAAAATACTTTTTCGACACCCCCACAAAGACAAATCGACAATTTGATCAAACTACACCCATGGAAATATGTAATCTAGAATATCCGAATCAAGAAATGACAGATTATGTATCTGACGAATTACAATCCGAATATTATTTGCAATGTGTCGAAAACGAAAACCTTAATGATTATTCCGGAAATGAGCCAGAAAATCTGGATTTTCAGGAAGAAGCCTCGGAAAATCCTTTGTCACCCTAGATATAAACAATATTATGACAATACCCAAATTACCGTTTTTGGTCCTGCCATCTTTAAATTTGAAAATTCTTCTGGACTCGGGAGCTTCAGACAGCATAATAAATCCGGGCCCTGCATATGAATTTTTTTCAGAGTACATTTTCAAAAAGCCCTTTTCCGTAAAATCTGTAGGAAAAATCACAAAAGGAAATGATAATGTCAGATACCCCCTGTTAAAAGAATACGGCATAAATTTTCCATTTTCATTTAGAGTAATAAAATGGCATGAGAGGTTTGATGCTCTTATAGGTTCCGAAGACTTTAAAAAATTAAAAACCAAACTAGATTATGAAAAAAGAACAGTAAAATTTAGAGAAATTGAATTACCTTTTTATTTTGAAATAAATCCCCTAAATTTTCAACCCTTTTCACAAACTTGTACTACCCATATTCAAATACCTGTAAATATTGAAGACGGAACAGTTTTAATTCCAGAAATGGAAAATGAATTAGTTCATATACCAGAATCCATAGCTAAAGCTATATCTGGGTTTTGTTCTATACCATGTACAGTAAAAAATAAGTCACAAATCGCTGAAATTAACTTTACAGAACAAATTGAAGTAGAACCCATCCAAAATTTTGAAGAAACACCTAAATTTCCCAACTCAGTTCAAGTCGACGTGAGACAACAATTGAGAACTGACCATCTCAATTCTGAGGAAAAACAAAAACTATTTAAATTATGTCATCAATATCGAAATATTTTTTATCACGAAAACTCGGATCTTACATTTACAAATGCTATTAAACATCATATTAGAACTCGCGATAATGATCCCATACATGTAAAATCTTACAGGTATCCATATCACCTAAAAATTGAAATACAGAAGGAAATTCAAAAATTATTAGACAATAAAATTATTAGGCCCTCTACCTCTGCTTTTTGTTCGCCCGTTTGGATTGTCCCAAAAAAGTTAGATTCCTCGGGAAAGAAAAAATGGCGATTAGTCATTGACTACAGAAAACTCAACGAAAAAACGATACTCGAAAAATATCCCTTACCTAGAATAGAGGAAATCTTAGACAACTTAGGAAAGTGTACATACTTTACTACTCTCGATTTAGCTCAAGGGTTTCATCAGATTGAATTAACCCCTGAAAGCATTGAGAAAACAGCCTTTAGAGTGAACAATGGGCATTACGAGTAGTTAGAATGCCCTTTGGTCTCCGGAGTTCGCCCTTAACCTTCCAACGCGTAATGGATAATGTTTTTAGAGAATTTCTGTACAAAAACTGCTTTGTTTATATGGACGACATTGTAATATTCTCCAAATCCCTTCAGGAACACCTTATCCACATTAAACAAGTATTTCAAAAATTACAAGATGTTAACTTAAAGGTACAGCTAGATAAATCAGAGTTTCTTAGAAAGGAAGTTGAGTTTCTAGGCCACGTCATCACAATTGACGGCGTAAAACCAAATCCAAGCAAAATTGAATGCATAAAAAATTATCCTATTCCGAAAACACAAAAACAAATAAAAGCTTTCTTAGGACTTGTTGGCTATTACAAGCGTTTTATAAAAAACTTTGCCAAAATTGTTTATCCCCTCACAAAATGTCTAAAGAAAGATTCTACTCTTAACTTTAATGATCCAGAATACGTCAATGCATTTTCGCAGGCTAAAGAACTTATAATAAATTCACCCGTCCTAACATATCCAAATTTTCATAAAGAATTTCATCTGACAACCGACGCAAGTAATATAGCGTTAGGAGGCGTATTGTCTCAAGACAATAAACCTATCGCATTTTACTCTAGAACGCTTAATTCAGCTGAACGAAATTATAGCACTATTGAAAAGGAATTACTATCAATAGTGGAAAACACTAAACATTTTAGACCTTATCTTTTCGGACGAAAATTTACTATAGAAACAGACCATAAACCTCTAGTTTGGCTTTTTTCGATAAAAGAACCAAATTCTCGTTTAGTTAAATGGAGGCTTAAACTAGAAGAATTCGACTATGAAATAAAGTACAAAAAAGGAAAGGATAACGTTGTAGCAGACGCCCTTTCAAGAACAGAAATCAATGCGGTAGAAGATGATATAGATCTTGTGTCCCTTTTAGGCAACGCGGACCCTTCAGAATTAAGAGTTCTGGATGACAACGACCTTATAGAATTAGGAAACGACCCTCAACCTGACCAGAATAATAGCGAATCTCAAACCCAACATACTTCTTTAGAAAATCCCGTATTTTGCTTACCTATATCG
Source organism: Tillus elongatus (assembly GCA_964006375.1). NCBI lineage: Eukaryota > Metazoa > Arthropoda > Insecta > Coleoptera > Cleridae > Tillus > Tillus elongatus. The sequence continues at coordinate 155,453,995 of OZ023266.1, read as the reverse complement.
GAAGGCCCAATCAATCATTTTAAAAATCAAATTTTAATTTATCACGGATCGGAAAAAAGTGAAATAACTACAAACCTTTTTAAAAATAAACAAATCAAAATATATTTACAAGAAGGTCATGAACTACAACAACGTAACACCTTTCTTAAAGAAAAAATCAATCCGTCTAATGTATACGGTATCTTATTCGAAACCCGAGAAATCGAGAGATTATTTATGTTAGCAGCCTCAGCTCTTTTTAACAGTTCAGTAAAAATAATAAAATGCAATAAACAAGTCGAAAATATTACATCAACTACCGTACAGAAACAAATTATTCAAAATTACCACCAAAATAACCACAATGGCATTAACGAAACTTACGAACAGCTTAAATTAAATTACTATTGGCCTAACATGAAAAAATCCATAAATGATTTTATAAACAAATGTGACATTTGTCTGCAAGCCAAATATGAGCGACGACCCTATAAATTACCCTTTTCCGGACCCTTGTTAGCCAAAAGACCTTTTGAAGTAATTCATGCAGATGTGTTCAGTTTTGAGAACCATAAATTTCTTACGATAATAGACTTGTTTAGTAAATATGCACAAGCTTATTACATTAAAGATACAACAGCTCTGACGATTTTAAGTAAACTCAGACACTATTTCTCTCATCATAATTACGTTTCAACCCTCGTATGTGACTCTGGCAAAGAATTTGATAATGCAACCCTTAAGGAATACTGCGACCTATTTAACATAAAATTACACATAACTACTCCTCAAAACCCAAACTCAATCTCCCCAGTTTAACGACTTCACTCAACTATATTAGAAAAATTAAGAACAATGAAGTTGGAGAATCCGTTAGAAAAACCTATTGATCTTATGATAACCTGTATTTTAATATACAATCAATCAGTTCACTCATTAACAGGTCATAGTCCCTTTTCCCTTCTTTACGGCCCTTATGACAAACTTGAACCTATAGACCCCCACAAAACATTGTATGAAGAATATAACCATAGAAGACTTAAAGAAATATTACCCTTTTTCGATCAAATATACAAAAAATCTAAAGAAAAGTCAGAAACTATTCTTAGAAAAAGAAATGAAAATCGTAATGAGATACCGCAAATACAAACTGAACAAGTAGCTATTAAAGTACCTTATGTAAAGAAAACTAACCCTATATATAAAATTTATCATAATCCAGTTCAAGTAAATCAAAACAAATTACTTTTACCTGATTCCCAAAAGAAAACAGCCCATTTGAAAAATGTAAAAAGAGTGAAAAAGACATTTTCTTTGCAGGAACATCATCCCCCTGATGATGGCCCTCAGCCAGGTCTATCAACTAGAAGTTAAACCCATAACCACTAACGGATACTTTAAAGATTATATAGGTATAGCTAGAATAATTAATCACTATCATAATTTCTACTTTTATTTTAATGTATCGGTTTTAGAAAATAATTATCGGGTGTTGACAAACAATACTATAAAAATTAACGAAAATTATGGCACTGCTATTAACAAGGAATATGTACAGATGCTTAATGACCAAGTTTCCAAAATTAACCTAGAACTTGAGAAATTAACGCACTCCAGAACGAAACGCGGGTTAATAAACGGAGCAGGGTCGCTGATCAAAACCATAACCGGGAATCTCGATCAAGACGATCTCGATAAAATAAACAAACATTTAAACACCTTATATTTAAATCAAGGTGAAATGATGACTCGACTAGACTCTCTAAATTCATTTGCACATATAATTACAGAAAGATTTGTAGAAGAACAAAAAATAATTAACAAAAATCTTCAGATGATAGCTGACAGATTTTGTAAACTAGCGAACATGGAAAAAAGGAGTTTCATTCAATATCAAATCTCATTAGCCCAAAATTTATTAGAAAGTGTCAAAATTATTCAAAGAACTATATCTCTTAGCTTTAATGAAATTACAAACATTGAAATATTTACCTGGAAGGATTTAACACAAATAAGACAGCATCTTGAATTAATTTATAACAAAAATGAATTAATTAACTTTGACAGAAACCACATATTTAAAATTATTGAATTTACTAAATTAATAGTTGTATCAGCAGGAGACACAATCATTTGTTTACTAAAGGTCCCGATTTTACACCCTACACCAGGCTCCTACTTTCAAATAATTCCCTTACCAGAAAATCATAAAGTCCTTATACCCCCAAGTTCATATTATTTGGAAATAGCCCAACAAAACTAATGAACATCTGAAAGATGCCCATCAATAACAGAAGCCATAGTGTGTTCAAATCCACCACAAGAAGAAAGTTGCCAACTAAATCAACCCTCGAGTTGCCCTTCTGCAAAGGTAACCAATAGCTACACGACGTCCATCAAGATACGAAACAACAACGTGCTCATCTCAACAGATGTATCAGTCGAAGTTATAGAAGAATGTCCAAATAAAATCGACAGAAAAACAATACACCAAAATGCTATCGTAAGCACACTGCCTAACTGTAAAATCACAGTAAATGATGAGATATACACAGACGTATCAGGCAACATAACGTGGATTCCAGACCTGATATTACCACTCAAAGAAGAAAAATACGAAGTCCGCTTCAGTCCAGTTCACCTGAAAAATGCTGAAAAATTGAAGCAACAACTTTCAGAAGCTCCACAACATAAGATACTACATCCAATGCTGCATACAAGTCACATAGGTGTTACCACATTTATAATAGTAGTCATCATCATCACTATACTGGTTTGGTCCAGAAAGAGATGGACACCCTTCCTAAAGAAGAAGAAATCACCCCAAGTTGAACACGAGGACGTGCTCAAGACTAACGGTGGAGGAAATACGTCACCATGTACCCAACTTCTATAAGTGACATTAGTACATTTCACAGTGATCCTGTTATAGAGAAAGGCATTGACCAGACATTGCTTAGTTTCAATTATTAAGTTTAAAGTACAATAAACTATAAAATGTATAATAATCATTTTACTTAGTATGCATATTTTACTTGCGACTGCTAAACGATGTTGCGTTAACAGTCGGTATTTGAAACTAATATAGTTCACATCTACTTGCTTTGTTCACTTCCATTTTATATTAATATTATTAGAATAGTAACACACTGTATTGTTTCCCTAAAATAAAGTTCTATTTTTATGGAAACTTAAGTTTTGTGTTACCTAATTATATATATATATATATATATATATATATATATATATATATATATATATATATATATATATATATATATAATTTATATTTATTGATATTTAGCAATATCAAACTTAAATTATTAGATACCACACGCAAAGCTTAAAACTAGATACTTACGAGTAAACTAGAATATCACTTATCACTAATTAAAATACTAAAGGTTTATGAACAGTAATTGTCAAAACATTAACACTGCCACTAAATGTCAATACTGTGGAAAATCCGATACCAATTTAAGTGGATATCGAAGGTGGTATCGTGCAGAATACTGATTCCATAAAAACGGTTTGTGTAGAACACTATAGAGCATTGCCAATGAATTCTTGAAATCTATCTGAAATGCAGTGATAAAAGTTTAAAACAAATATAATGAGAGGGAAATTTACATACTAGGTGAACATAAATATTGATGATGTTTTGTATATGTGGAACAGATAAAAGGGGTAAAACAAATTCATATAAACTCAAAATCTAAAGACACTTATATAAACCACACAAGTAAAGCACTTCAAAGTAAGGTGTAAATGAGATTAATATAAAATAACTTACTAAATATGCAGATGTTTCAAATATCCAGTAAAACCAAATTATAATACAACACTGCATTATTGTCCAATAAAGATTTGCATAAGCAGCAGGTGATCTAAAATACAAAGATTAAATATATACATTACAGTAGTGAATTGCAAAGTACTTTTTCAAGCTACATGATAAGACATGTTCGAAACTGCCTGGCTATTAACAGATAAATAGTAGTTCTAGCCTCTATTCGCTTAATTTATTCATGCCCTCGATGTTAGCGAAACGATTGTCGGGTCTGAAAACTGTCTTGTGATTAATTGGGATCTTCAAAATGTACTTATCAGTGCTCATCACAGGTTTCAATCTTCACTCACTAGTTTGATACACTTTTGCTTAAATATTTCCCCATAAATAAACATCGAGAACAGTTAGTTCTGGGGATCTAAAAGGCCGAACAATTATCGGATAATTTCGACCTATCCAGTTTAATTGAAAATATTGATTTAGCTATTGTCCGACAATCACTGCCTTATGAATTGGTGGTCCTTCAAGCTGAAAAAAACTTACCCTGTCCCATTTTAATTGCAAGTTGATGTATTGCATCTCAAAATTCATTGTTTAAAAACGGTAATAATCGGTCAGCATTTAAATTACAATTGAAAAAGAAAGGCCCTTTTATTCTCCACCTAATATTCTACACCATACCTGAATTTTCTGTCTATACGGCTTTCTGCAAATAATAACACAGTGTGGATCATCTGCAGATCAGCGGCGGCAATTTTGTGACGATGTCATATCCTTTGTTGTAAAGGTAGCCTCGTCTGTATACAGAATATTATTCAGAAAATTCCAGTCATCAAATAATTTTCTCGAGTTCGCAAGCAATATTCCAACCTCCTTTCATTGTTATCATGTTTTAACGTGTGCAAAAACGTTCGTTTAAATGAAACTTTCTTATGCCGATGAAAGCAACCCCAGATCTTCGAGACAGATAAAATAATTTAGGTTCTAATACTTACTTAGGGTTTTTATTAGTGAATTTTCTTAAAAAAAAAATCACTAATGAGGAGATCCCGACTTTTGAATTTTGAAAAAATTTCTTCAAATGAGCGCTAATTAGGCCCCCCAGAACACATATCCGGGGTCAGTTTAAATTTTTATATGTTTATATATATATATATATATATATATATATATATATATATATATATATATATATATATATATTTATATATATATATATATATATATATATATATATATATATATATATATATATATATATATATATATATATATGTATCACACCGATAACTTAAAAAATAACGGGCCGATTTTGATTAAATTTGGTGAATAAATTCCTTTTGCAAATGGCTTGGATAAGTTCGTTAGCCAGGAAAATCGGTCCAGGTTTTCCCGGAAAATTTTGCGTTTTCTTTCAAAAAAAATTTATATCTCCGGAATTAACAAAGTAAGAGCAACCAAATTTAATATGCGGATTTATATCATTATAGGCAAGTTACCTACCAAAATTTAGCTCCGTAGGTTAAAGGATAAAAAAGTTACATGCATTCAAAGAAAAATAAATTTGGATTTTCCTCAAAACGTCAAAATTGCGATTTTAAACGTCAAAATTGGTGAGTACATTCCTTTCGCAAGTCGCTTGGATAATTTTGTTAGCCTGGAAAATCCGCCGAGATTTTCCTGGAAAAATTTGTGTTTTCTTTCGAAACAAATTTATATCTCCAAAATTAACAAAGTAAGGGCAACCAAATTTGGTAGGCTGGTTTATATCTTTATAGGTGTGCCACCTACCAAAATTTAGCTCTGTAGGTCAAAAGACAAAAAAGTTATGGGCATTTAAAGAAAAATAAATTGGGGGTTTCCTCAAAACGTCAAAGTGACAATTGAAAACGTCAAAATTCGCAACATTTAGGCAAATAACTTGAATCTAATACGATCTATGGAAAGAAAATGTCTCAAGAAGAAATTTTTACATACACCGAACTCTTAGTTTCAACCGTCATTGTCCTTCATTTTACTAAAATATTTCCAGAAAATTCATTTCTAATAGACCCTTTCTCTGATGCTTGGCAGTAAGTAGCCTTAGCTATAGAGTTTATTGTTTAATGGTATATAATTTTTGTCGAATTTTCGTAAAAAACCAATAAAGATCAATATATTCGTTATTATACAAGATATGAAAAAATATTGTATACATTAATTATACGGTGTTTTGAGCTACATCTTAAAAAATTATTGCGACAATCACAGGCTGGCCCATGGTCGTTGGTGATACAAATAATTTTGTTTTGTCGAAAACGCCTTATGTTTTTGCAGTTTCCATTGAAATATAATGCATGTTTGTAAGTTAAGAAATTCTGGAGGCAGCAAGTGCGTTGTGGTTGCGAATTTTGATTAAATGCTTCATATTTGAAAAGCTCAATTTGCTATTAACCTATAAGGTTGACCAAGAAACGGATTTTTTCGGTAACACTTTTGGTTTACTTTTGGAAATTTCTGTACGTTTTCAAACAATCAAGTTATTTTGATGAAACATGGCACATTGTTTTTACTATATATGTTATACTGGTAATCAAATTTGATGCCTGCTTTTTCTATATAGGTTATACTGGTAACCAAAATTGATGTCTGCTTTCTTAAAAAGAAAACACACATATTTGCAATAAAAACATTTTAATGAAAATTCACTACCATAACGCACTTGCTGCGTCCCGAGATTTTTTATAAAATTTAAAATAACTTGTTCGTTTGGATATCTTTGAATGGGTCTTGTCTTTTGTTTAGTTACATTTCCAGTATTATTGAAAAGTTGGTTTACTTTAATGACAGTCTTACTTGTCATAGGACGATCAGGATGCCTTGCATTGAATTCACGCGCTGGTTCTCTTGTTGAACACACATTATCACCAACGAGACAAAAAAGACGCAGAAACCTAAAAGACAAACAAATTAATACTCATCCTTTATCGCCATACACGGGAATAACTTTAAATTCCAATAAAAATAACAGGGAAGTTGCAACTTTTGCATATGTCGATCCGAATTCGACCTTTGCTATTAATTAGTTCCCACTACCGCCAATAAAAAGATTTTTGATGATGCATTAGTAATTTCATCATTTGTCTTTAATATTGTTACGTACTACGGGTTCTGGATTTGTCGACTAACAAAACGAAGCTTTTCAAACTACTTATTTATTATAAGCAAATATTTTCCAACACCAGTATCAACCAAAATATTTCTCTATTATTAAATGTCTATAGAACTATATTCCATTAATCGCCTTCTATGATTGCTTCTTATGCACCAACACTTACTACTGCTAACCCGCTTAATACTCTATGATCATTTACTGTGCACTACACTAATTCAATACTGAACTAACTTACTTTATGTGCCGTTCGTCTATGTATACTCTACATAGAGATTCTAGAGCTTCTACACTATTCTACATTCTGGTCCCTTCTAGAAATATCATTCCAGAGTGTTGGCTGTTACCAACACAATACAACTGGCCATAGAAGCAACAAAGTCCATAAACTTAGTACTCATAGACAAATGTGAGACTGCCCCCCTCTTATATTCGATCGTCCCGGTCGAATTCTGACATTTATTGGTATAGCGTAAGTCTGTGCATATGGACCACCTTCGCCTTGCTCTTCGGGCTCTCCTGAATGCGATACACAGCGTCATTGATCCTTTTGACCACCTTATAAGGACCTTCCCATAATTTCTGTAATTTCTGTGACCGTCCCTTGCGTCGTACTGGATTGTAAAACAACACCCGATATTCTTCTTTAAAATCAGCTTAATTAGCTCGCACGTCATAACGGGTCTTCATGCGGTCGCTTTCTATTCGTATCTGCATTTCGAGAGCAGAGTGGATGGTTTTCCTTCTCGTCAATATGTCTGAGCTTTCTCCAAGCGAAGTTCTTAGGTGGTACTGGTTCTTCCGTGTAGTTGCTGTTGTTCTGGTGTTTCTACTTGCACAAATATCTCGGCGCGCCCTATTGATCCTGTCGACATCGGCTCTGTTCCAACAAATGTGTTTACTGACCTTTTTCTGGGTTGGCTTCACATTTACGTGGTCTTTACCCCCTTCGTCTTGTACTTCTCTTATACTATCTTCTCCACTTGCTTCTGGATGAGTAACTGGGTCGTCTCTTCCTCTCACAGCTCTTTTCACTGGAATGGCACTTTCACGGCAGACGTTGCTATTATCCTCTATGGTAATTTTCCGCACTACCAGGTTAGTGGCAGGCGACATAATTATTTCTTCACCGCCGATAGTCAGGATGTTAGTGCCAAGATCAAGTTTAGCGCACTGACCCTGAAGTATGTCCAAGCCAATTATAATTGGGTCTGTAATAGCCGCGACTTTGGCTCTCTGCTTTGCCTCCCATGTCCCAATTTGCAGCTCGACGTCAGTTTCGCCAAATACCTGGATCCGATCACCACCGGCTGCATTTACCCTATACACTTTGTCTGGCTCTCTTACTCGTCATCTTGGAACCATGTCGCGGCGAATAATCGTCCTAGGTGCGCCTATGTGGACGACTATCTGGGTCTAATTACCGCTTACGTATCTGTCTACGACGAGAGCGCTGCCATAATCGCTAACCTGAGAAATGGTTACCGGCCTTAGCTTCACTTTCTCCCTTGCGCGTGATCTTAGAGCCCAATATACGCCCCTTATATGTCCCACCTTTCCGCAGTTCCAGCAGCGCAAGTCATTTGCACGGTGAGCTCATAATAGGTGTCCATCAGACGTCGGCCTTATTTGTTCTGCTATTTTCTCTAGTAGCTGCATGATCTTGGATTAATCTGTTTTATGTTCTACTGGGACTTGGAAACTGCGAACTTTCACCTGACTTTCCGACGCTTGCTTTACCGCTTTAAAATCCAAGGAATGTGCCAAAGCATCGTTCACGTTTCTATGTCTCGCCATCCTCAGCGCCTGCTGCGTGTCGCTATCTTTGATTCCGTCAATGAAGGTTTGCAACGACAGCTGGTTTAAAAACTCCATCGGAGCTATGTGCTAATCGCGTCAGTTTGACAACTTTGGCGTGGAGATGTTGGAGACTCTCGCTTGGTTTCTGACAACGATTTTTCAACTGCAATCTATATTCTCAATTCTGCTGGCTTGTTCTTGCAGAATTTTCTTTGTTTCTTCATCCCTTTTTCTCAGTTCCTCTCTCGTCTCTTTTCCTCATTTCTTTTTTGGTTTCTTCGTCTCTTTTTCTGGCTTCTTCGTCTCTTTTTCTTAGTTCCTCTCTTGTCTCTTCGTCTCTTTTTCTCATTTATTCTTTGGCTTCTTCGTCTCTTCTTCTGGCCTCCTCGTCTGTTTTTCTCAGCTCTTCTTTAGCCTCTTCATCTATTTTTCTAGCTTCTTCTTTCATTTCTTTAATCAATTCCAATAGCTGGGCATCCATATTGATGTATTGCACTACGTGTCTTAGGCATAGAGGTACTTAAAGCTGGTACACAGTTTATTCCGTTTCAAGAATACACCCAGTTATGACATACTGCTGACACTGATCTTCCAGAGATTCTGGAAATGTTCACGTTGTTCAACGAATATTCTGGAAAATATTTCCGCTAGCAGCTTGAAAATCCAACTTCTGACACCAGTTGTTACGTTCTACGGGCTTCTGGATTTGTTGGCTAACAAAACGCAGCTTTTCAAACTACTAGTTTATTATAAGCATATTTTCCAACACCAGTATCAACTAAAATATTTCTCTATTATTAAATGTCCATAGAACTATATTCCACTATTCGCCTTCTATGATCGCTTCTTATACACCAATACTTACTACTGCTGACTCGCTTAATACTCTATGATCACTTACTCTGCACCACACTAATTCAATACTGAACTAACTTACTCTATGTGCCGTTCGTCTATTTATACTCTCCATTGAGATTCTAGAGCTTCTACACTATTCTACACCTGTCACTTCTGGCCCCTTCTAGAAATATCATTCCAGAGTGTTCGCTGTTACCAACCCAATACAACTGTCCATAGAGGCAACAAAGTCCATAAACTTAAATCTCATAGACAAATGTATCATCAAATGTTATCATCCATACCTCCAGTGGACCCAAATGTTGACACAGTGTTTTAATAAAACAACAATTAAAATAACACCAATTTTCCTAACAGCTCTTTTTTGAAATTTCAGATGTAGTTCTGCAGGACAACCAATTAAAAGAAAAAAGGCCGTGAAATTGGTGGTGCGGAGTGACTCCACCAAGCCAGACAGCGGAAACAGACAAATAACAAAAAGTATATTTCACTAAAGAAATAGAAGTTTACAGTAGAGGTGTGCGAAGCTTCGAATTTTCGAACCGAACCCGAACTCGAACAGAACCTTCGGTTCAAAAATATGTTCGCACTAGCGATGTTGAAGTTGTTCCAAGTTCGAAATATGTAATTCTCCAAAATAGTTCGAAGTTCCTTGCTCAAAAATATTTCGAAATTTAACTTTACAGGCATTGAATGCTGCCCAAGATAGCGAAGTTGCGGCCCCGTTAACTCGGTAGCGGCGCTTTAAACTCGTTATCGGTCTCATTGAGTGGATAGCATAATTTTAGGAGATTTCACTCATGCATATTTTTGACAGTTGGTGGGCACATTGAGACACTACGGAGCCATTTAGCAATAACATAATTATTTTTCTTATATATCCTAGCCTCCCAACACCTTTTTCAGTAACAACATTATGATGGCGGTGTTCGAAAGCGATTAACGTAAATTTTCAGAATTTGAGGATAATTGCTGATTGACTTTGGAAAACACTGGTTTCAACATGATTTATTTCACCATGAGCCAAAATGAAATAGTGTATGGTACAATATTCCTAAATTTTGTGTTTAAGTAAATGATAAATGAACACTGAAGAATTTTGGGTAGTTCGATGTTCGATTTTAAATTTCTAAGAAGTTCGAAGTTCGACTGTGAACCTTAGACATACTATTTCAGAGGTTCGAAGTTCGAGGCAACATATTTGCTTGGGTTCGTTCATAGTTCGGTTCGAACAAAACATGGGTTCGCACACCTCTAGTTTACAGGTTAACTCTTAATTTATATAGATGATATGGCATCATTGTTGTTTCTATGTTTACAAATTCCAAGTTTATGCATATCTTTTAAACTGATTTTTGTTTTTAGATTTATATTATGAAAATTTTGTTTTTTATTTAGTATTTACTGCAAAAAATATTGTTTTGTGGTCCATAAAACACATGTTAACATTTTTTGGAAGTTTGCATTTACCTACACGTTTGGAATTTATTTTTATTTTTATTGTAGTGATTTTTCTTAAAAAAACTAACTAATGAGGAGATCCCGACTTTTGAATTTTGAAAAAATTTCTTCAAATAAGCGCTAATTAGGCCCCCCATAAAACATATCCGGGGTCAGTTTCAATTTTTATATGTTTATATATATATATATATATATATATATATATATATATATATATATATATATATATATTATATATATATATATATATATATATATATATATATATATATATATATATATATATATATATATATATATATATATATTTATATATATATATATATGTATCACACCGATAACTCAAAAAATAATGGGCCGATTTTGATCAAATTTGGTGACAAAATTCCTTTTGCAAATGGCTTGGATGAGTTCGTTAGCCAGGAAAATCTGCCCTGGTTTTCCCGGAAAATTTTGTGTTTTCTTTTGAAAAAAATTTATATCTCCGGAATTAACAAAGTAAGGGCAACCAAATTTGGTACGCAGGTTAACATCCTTATAGGTAAGTTACCTACCAAAATTTAGCTATGTAGGTCAAAAGACGAAAAAGTTATAGGCATTTAAAGAAAAATAACTTGAGGTTTTCCTCAAAACGTCAAAGTGGCGATTTAAAATGTCAAAATTGGCAACATTTAGGCAAATAACTTAAATCTAATACGGGCTATAGAAATAAAATGTCTCAAGAAGGATGTTTTACAAACCCTAAAGTCTTAGTTTCAACCGTCATTGTCCTCCATTTTACTAAAATATTTGCAGAAAATTCATTTCAAATAGACCCTTTCTCTGATGCTTGGCAGTAGCCTTAGCTATAGAGTTTATCATTTAATGGTATATAATTTTTGTCGAATTTCCGTAAAAAATCAATAAAGTTCAATATATCCATTATTATATAAGATATGAAGAAAATTTGTATATATTAATTATAGGGTGTCTTGAGCTACATCTTAAAATAATATTTCTGCAATCACAGGCTGGCCCATAAGTCGTTGGTGATACAAATTTCCTTTTTTTTTAATCAAATACGCCTTATGTTATTGCATTTTTGCATTTTCCATCGAAATATAATGCATGTTTGTACGAAAAGAAATTCTGGACGCAGCAAGTGCGTTATGGCAGCGAATTTTGATCAAATGTTTCATATTTGAACAGCTCAATTTGCTATTAACCTATAAGGTTGACCAAGAAACGTGTTTTTTCGGGAACATTTTAAGTTAACTTTTGGAAATTTTTGTACATTTTTACACAAAAAAAGTTATTTTAATGGAACATGGCACATTGTTTTTACTATATAGGTTATATTGGTAACCAAATTTGATGCCTGCTTTCTTAAAAAAAAAACACATATTTGTTATTAAAAAGATTTTTATGAAAATTCACTACCATAACGCACTTGCTGCGTCCAGAATTTTTATATTATGTGACTTTGTTTTTTCTTTAAATTTAAGGTTAGTTGTGTGTGTGACGTCAGATTGCACTGGCTGCGGTATGGTTACCATTCGCACATTTTAAAGGTTAGTTGAAAATGTATTATTTTGTGCTGCATTAAATATATGTTTAATTTTTAGAAGTTTATATTTATGTATCCATTTAGAATTTTTGTTTTTATACTATATTAGAATATTGTTTCCTTTTCTTCATTTATTGAAAATGTTATAGCTTTGTAGGTATGTTGTATAAAATAAATATTTACATTTTCTAGAAGTTTGTGTTTTAAATAAGTTGAAAGCAATACCTTGTAAACAATTTTTTTTCAATTTTATTATTAGTAACTCAAGTGGAACACTATAGAAATGTTTGAATAAATTCAAGGAACAAACACATACATTTTAGTCAATTTTCGTAGAAAAAATTCACTAATGGGGAGATCCCGATTTTTGAATTATATATATTGTTGTTTGTTTTGTTTCTTTTAACGTCGGCCTATTTCCGCGACTATGGCCAATCACCGACGCCAGGGAGCAGCTTCACCTCATTATCTTAGAAATTTTGCCGAACTGTCGCCTTTCTGTAAGGAGGGTAGGGATCTTTAACGTGCCCAACATCGCATGGACACGGGACAGACGGCGTTACGCCCCCTCCGAAAGCGGAACGTGCAGACATTCAACTTGCTCATACAATGCCAGAACCTCGGTTGATGTTAATTTTACCGTTTGTACTGAAAAAGTAAAAGGAATACCCTGGGATCGAACCCAGTACCCTCGGTTCAGAGGCACATCTTCTTACCTCTGAACCACCGAGGTTCCAAATTATATATATATATATATATATATATATATATATATATATATATATATATATATATATATATATATATATATATATATATATATATATATCACACCGATAACTAAAAAAAAATTGGTCGATTTTGATAAAATTTCGCGTGTACCTTCCTTTTGTAAGTGGCTTGTATAAGTTCGTTAGTCAGGAAAATCGGATGAGGTTTTCCTGAAAAATCTTGAGTTTCGATTGAAAAAATATATGTGTCAAAAAATAAAAAAGTTATGATAACTAAATTTGGTAGGTAAGTTAACGATTTAAAAACTAAACTATACATCAAGATTTAGATTTCTATGTTACAAGAAAAAAAGTTATAATAAAATATTTGGTGCCAGATCATTTCTATGAAAATTCACTACCATAACGCAGCTGCTTTTTTGTTTTTGTTAAGGTGGCACTACTGATTTTTAGTTTATCTCCGCAATAGCAAATTTTTGTTAAAAAAATTAAATAAAATTAATACAGCTAAATGCACTGGTTTGTACCTTCAGTCAGTATTAATAGGTTTCAATATGGATAATATTGATACTGCAAACATTTTATTTATTTCGCGTTTTCTTTTTATTTAACGAGAGATAAGTAATTCATCAATATTTATACGAGTTGATAGCTGTCCAAAATAAAACTTCATTACACAATAATTCTTGGTATGCTGATCACAAACACCATCCTAATTTGTGGATGTTTTAGTCGCAGAGTCCATTATCGGTATGAAATTATCATCAATTATCTTTTGTGTACCTCTGACAATGGCGGGATTCCCTGTAGTGTATTTTGCTCCCGGAGAATAAAAGCTTTAAGCTCGAAGCTTAGATGCAAACGCTACATACAGCGTCATGATTGCACAAAGGGGAATGATCAATAATCTTGAATCGAGGTTAACCTCAACCTGTATGCTTTCTCCCGGTATCTGGATAAATGCCCAATAGGCTTTTAGATTCGCATCACATATATTACGAAATTCAAATGCTACATCGGAATCGCATATCTTTAACAAACCGTTGAACTGAATTCTGGACTAATGAAAGACGGGGTTGGTAAAATAGTTGGAATTTTATGCCGCTGAAATACAAGGAATACAATAGTCGCGGTTGCAATGCAATTCTACTTTTTTCTTCCAATTTTAGGTGTTTTAGCGTTGAAGAAAAATGCTTTGAGGCAGCAAATGAAATATGCTAGCAAATTATTATAAAACTGTACTTTAGCTCAGAAAATGCAAGTCAAGACAAAAACAAACGTTGGAATCTGAAGCATCACATATTAAACAGTCTGGACGCAGCAAGTGCATTATAACAGGAAATTTTCATAACAATGGTCTACTTACATCATTCTTCTTCCTAAGATATTATATGCGCCAAGATTTTGTTTTGTTTGATTAAATGATATAACTTTTAGTGATTTTTTATTTAAACAAAATCGCAAATAGAGAGGTATCGATGGTGAGACTTTGCCAAAATTTTTTCAAATGAGCGCAAATTTGGGCATATATATATATATATATATATATATATATATATATATATATATATATATATATATATATATATATATATATATATATATATATATATATAGATTAGGGTGGAGTGAAACATGGGCAAATTTTTTTTTAGAAATTTGTGAACCCTATATCTGAAAAAGTGGCATACTGTTCTGCATATTTACCTTGCAAAAGCTGAAGTTTCTAGAACAGTATTTCCCGGTGACCCTAGACACTCTAAGTTTCAGATATTAACGTAATTTCATAAATTTCTAAACTTGCAGCTCTTCGCTTGTCTTTTGGTAAAACAACCCAGAGCTCACCACGAGGAGGTGGCTGCAAGTTGAGCTCTACCCGCCCACCGCCCATCTGGTGCATCAGAACCACAAACTGCTAACGACGCTTCCGTTACAAGTTTTAGGCAACGTTCGACAGGTTGGGTGTGACATGGTAGTTTAAAAATATCGATTTCCTCGGGGATTTCAGCAATCATTTCCCTCAGATCTTTTGTAGAAAATTTTCGTGTAATTGGAGGCTCTGTTACAGCTACTGCTTGCCAATGTATTAGTTCAGTGTAATCTATAGCTTCGAAATTAATATTAGGTATTTTAAATTTTCTTACATTAGCTTGAGGTTGGTTTGATCTACATTTTAAAATACGTCGCAGGCCTAGTTCCCTAATGTGCAAACGTTCGTCTTTGCATACATTAAAGGATGTTTTCTGGGTGTGCGAAATATCTGCCTTAAATGTGGGGGTAGGTATCGGGATTTCTGAATTAAATTAAATAAATGCAGCGAACCGTACTTCATATCTGGTTTTAGCTTAATAAAAAACCAGATTGTTACATACACTTTTAATATATAGATTGTTAAAATTTTCAATTCTTCATATGGATTTATAGTTCAAATGTATAAGCGCAGAATCCTGTTGGCAGTTGTCAGCCATCTTGAGTGTGCCAACTTTCCAGGCTGCTTCTGAGCTAAACCTTCTGAAATAACGCCATTTGATATTGCAACACTTATCTATGAAAGATATTTCTGGTCAGTGCTTAGATGTTAGGATCTACTTCTGGAACCACTACGTTAATCTTTTAAAATGAAACAATTGGTAGTTCTTCGCAAGATTGCAACTGCTTGCCACTATATCCAGTTGACCCAGTTGTTTCTCCATCCAAGTATTTAATTAGGTGGAGAAGTGGTAATTCATTACCGTGCAGCAGGCAAATTATCCACTGTAAGGATTTTCCAGTTGCAACTTCTAGATTACGAATAATGCCGTTGTGAATTCCCGTATTGACAGCTGTTCCATCACATCATATTGCGAATATGTCAGACAAGTACATTTGCTTTTGGAGAAATTGAAGCATATTTGTTGTAATGTTTTTAGCTGTACCTGAGGAAACTTCAAAATGGCCAAAATATTTTGAACATGGTTCTGAAATGAGTGCAATGTGCTCTGCGACAATTGTTTTTCGATGGAAAGTGTCTCCTTCTTTTGTTTGAACTAGAGTCTTATCCTCCCTGCCGTCGAAATATATAGCATAAAAAGGGTTATTATCAACATTGTGTTGTTTCTTTATTGTTTTTCCTGCTCGCTTACGTTCTCGTCTAATTTTGCTTCGATCGATTATTTCACTTTTTTATTCTTTTGAAACTAGTCTAACATCTTTTAGGACGGCGTTAGGTATTATCGCTGCTCACCTGTCTGAAACCCCCGTAAGATCACAGGCTTGGGCTAAGCTCGGTAGAGTTAATCTCATCTGCAAAGTGCCTGGAATTGCCTGACAGGTTCTGACAATATCAACTTTGTTAACAAAATCTGGGTCATCTTTGGTTTTATTTTGATCGTCTAGGTTGTGATCTTCCTTATCTTCAGGTGTTAAAAATGTATTTGGTCCAGAAATCCCAGTTTCTGTTATTATAATACCAAGCTTCATTAATGTTTCTGTTCGCTTTCTTTCTAGAGAACGTTCAATTTTTGTTGTTGTAATAACATCAACCGAACCAATAACCATTTTCTGCCGGTTCTTTGATCTGTTAGAAACTCTCTTTCCCTAAAGGGTACTTTTATTTTTCATTTTCATAACAAAAAATCAACACATTTACAACTTGAAATGTCAAAAAGCCTACCTTCTGCAGTTTGTCCAGACTCTGCTATTTTGGTTAAGAGCACTTCACTATTCCGTAACTTTATAGGTTTTTTATCTTTCGGACTTTCTCATGATAACTTCTGATTAAATGTATGTACTTGTTGATCCGAAATGATTGGTATGGAGGATTTCGCCCATATTACTTTAATTTGAGCAAGCAAAATTGTTGATATATGTCAATGTAGGCTCTACTTTATTTTGCGAAGCATCCAATAAGGACTACCATATAAATAGATAGTTTTTCATAACGTCCGCGTATGTCGGTATCACATTCTTTTTAAATTTGGACGGAGCTCTAAACACAGGACACTTAACGCCTTTCCTCGTTTTTGGCATGTTATTACCACTTCCACAACGTAAAAAAAATATTTTTGATATCGTCAAATATGGTTCTAAACAACTGATAGTTATCAAACTAACAAAACACACACGCACAAGCTAAAACCCGTCGTAGAATTCACCAAATGATGCCTAGACGAGCCTTTCATGAGTGCGGCCGAGAACGCCGACTTTAAAGTGGTGGGGGCACCGGTAAACAACAAGCGATCGCCTTCAAATTTTAAAAGGGTTATTAACCCGTTACTACGCCACTTTTCCGCATACAGGAATTTAAAATTTTAAAAGTTGATATTTTCGCTCCACCCTAATATATATATATATATATATATATATATATATATATATATATATATATATATATATATATATATATATATATATATATATATATATTGAAGCATTTAGCTAAACCCTCGTATATATACATATAAGCAGGTATACATATAATTTACACAAAGGTGTGTTACACCTCGATTAACTAGTAATTGTTTCAAACTATATTTCGGTTAATATATATATATATATATATATACTTATACATACATACATACATAAATATATATATATATATATATATATATATATATATATATATATATATATATATATATATATATATATATATATATATATATATATATATATAGTTAAAGCCAAGAATTCAAATGGCAAGGCGAAAGACTTTTTAGGGTATCTAGTATATAATCGAGGAAGCCTAGCTTACGATCAATTTAGGCACTCTACTTCAAGTCAAGAACTATTTCACCAAAATGTTAACGATGTTTAATCGTAAAGTACTTAATATTTGAGTAATTAATTACTCGCAATTCAAGGCAAATAGGCCACTAAAACATTAATGTTTCTGCAACTAGCTAATGTGCATCTTGCTGCTTTAATTCTAGTTAACGTAATGTTAAACAACTGTGTACATTTAAATATATGCGTTCTCAGCCAGTGGTATTAACTTTTTTAAACTCTTCATAATTGACGGCTTATGGGGTAAATCATTGAAAAACATCAAAAAGGTATGTGTGCTGTTTTCTTTTTTCTGCATGTGTAAATCCAGTTTTAGAAGAAGGTTCTTTGTGTGTGTGTTTTGTTTCTTTAACGTCGGCCTATTTCTGCAACTATGGCCAATTACCGACGCCAGGGAGCAGTTTCACCTCACTATCCTGGAAATTTTGACCAACCCCTGCCTTTCTGTAAGAAGGGTAGGGATCTTTAACGTGCCCAACATCTCATGGACACGGGATCGACGTCTTTACGCCCCCTCCGAAGGGCGTAACGTGCAGACATTCAACGTGCTCAAATACAATGCCAGAACCTCGGTTGATGTTAATGTGACAGTTTGTACTGAAAAAGTGAAAGGAGAACCCTGGGATCAAACCCAGTACCCTTCGGTTCAGAGGCACACTTTTTTACCCCTGAACCACCGAGGCTCCGTAAGAAGGTTCTTGAAATTCTGTTTTGAAACAAGTATCCAAATAATTTGCCAGTCAAAATAGTTCGCTGGAGTTGTTTGTTGGTCACATGTTTTAAACGCTTGGCTGGTTTGACTTGGCTAATATCTATAAAAATGCTTAACATTCTTGAAGCTATTGACGCCTATGTGTCTTGCTTACGGTGAATAATTTTATTCAACCGTTTTATTCTTTAAATTTCAACTTCATGTGTGATTCAAAGCTAAATTGCCTTTGCCTTTAACGTTGCAGAATGCCGAGATAACAATTTGGCGTCTTTGTGTTTTTGTTATTAGAACCGAATCAAGTCCATTTTGAAATACATTAGCACTTCAAAAAATGTGTGCAGAGATTCCCAGAGCAAGCTTCAACTCATTCAAAAATTCACAGTCTCTAAAACATCTATTAACAGCATAACACAAGTGTTGTACAATGCGTATTATAATAATTTTAATAAGCTTCATGTTGATTATAAACAAATCTAGGCTTACATAACTTTTTTTAGGAAATATTCCACCCTCAAAAGTGCATCAGGACACACACCTGACAGAAGAAATGAGCTAATATTATTAGGCTTATGTTTGATGACTAACTTAGAAGCACCAGTGGTGAAATTCTCACTTTCCATTTGCATGTATAAGTCTTCAAGATAAACCTTGGAATCACTAGCTGTTATTTTATTGTCTGTCTGTGTCTCCTTTTTTTTGCTTATTTGAAGTATTATTTATGCAGGGAAAAATATTTTAAAGTGTTACAATCGGACATCCGAAAAACCGCTAGGAATACTTTATTAGAAATTTTGTGGGGCGATAAGTAAGCTGGGGAAATATTTTAAAATATTTGTGACGTTTACCTGTCCCCTTATTTATAAGGACCTGTTTCACGTTATAAATAATGTCAAATGGAAAAGTGTTTTTAGCGAATTTTTGGTGGTACGAAAAACTCACTAATGGGGAGATTTGTGTTTGTATATATATATATATATATATATATATATATATATATATATATATATATATATATATATATATATATATATATATATATATATATATATATAGTAGTACTTTATTAATCCCTCTGCTACATAGTAATTATAGATAGAACAAGTCATAATATAATGTCATAGACATAACTTACAAGTAATATTAAATACGAGATAAGAGGATGAAAGATATGCACATGTAAAAAAGTGAAAACATAAAAATATAAAAATACTAATAGGTCTATACAGATGTAAAGCACAAAAAACTTACAAGTCCTGAAATATAAACGATGAAAAGTATTAATATACTAACATACAAATGCGTCAATAGTTATACACAAAAAAAGAATATTAACGTATAGAGTGTCAATCAACCACGACAAATTATAACCGACAAACATAAACACATATTATGTGCATCACGTCAATACAAGAATCGCAGCTGTTGCATGCTTCACATATTTTTTTTAATTTTTTTCATTTTTACAATCTACTCTACAAGGAGTATTAAGTAAATATGTCACACGTATGTTCTAGTCGGAAAATAAAAATAAGCTCAAAAGAACGAAACTAAAATAATTAAAAAACGACTAATATATATATATATATATATATATATATATATATATATATATATATATATATATATATACATATATAAATATAAAATAATGCAAAGCGTGTGAGGCGAAGCCCACCAATATCGGCACTCCCTCTCGGACAACACTGAATTTTTAATTTAGTAGGTCTCTTGGCCAGGTTATTTTAAGCGTCTCTCGTAGAAAGGGTCTTCAGAGAGTTGTTCTATGAGAGGATTCACGTGGCCAGGCAACGTTGCGTGATAATTTTGGGCATATCTTCGAATTTCTTCATGAACGAAAGGGATTTTGAGATCTTGATGTAAGGTAAGGTTGGAAACGTACCATGGAGCATTTACTATTGAGCGAAATATTTTGGATTGCTGTCTTTGTAGAATTCTGATATTTGTTGGTTAAGCGCCTCCCCAAAACTGGGTTCCGTAGGTCCAGATTTGTTTTAAAAGTGCCTTGTAGATCAATAGTTTGTTGCTGATGGTGAGCTTTGATTTTCTTCCTAGGAGCCAGTGCATCTGACCTGACCTGACCTGAACTGACCTGACCATTCTTGTGTATAGCCAATGGGCCACACGAGGTCTCAATCCCCACGTTTTTCCATTTAGCCGCCTAGTGACGGCTAGGGTCATAACTGCCTCCCGCTGTATTTCTTCGAAGTGGCCATTCCAGGTTAGCTTAGAATGCAATACGACCTCATGATACTTCACCTCCCTGCACATCGGGATGTTTCTGCCATATAGAGAGAGTTCTGTGGCTCTCCCTCTTCCTCCTTCTCGTAAATGGTATGACAGTGGCTTTCTCCGGGCTCACCCCGAGCTCTTGGCTAACCGTTTACTTTTCCACCATTTTCAGTGCTGTCTGCAGGCGCTCCCACACTGACTCTGTAACCTTTCCTCCGACTATGATGACAATGTCGTCCGCATAGCCCTTTACCTGTACCCCCTCCCGCGAGCCTCTTTAGCAGGCCGTCCACGACTAGAACTAGAGCAGGGAAGACAAAACGGTCCCCTGCGGGCACCTCTCCGCAACCCCCGCCAGCAGATTCCCCCCGGCGAGTGAGGTAAGCACCGCCCTGTCTTTGAGCATGGAACCGCATAACTTGTATTTTGATGTTCTGCAAAAAGTCTATTATATTGTGGATACCCTGCATGCATCAACCTAATTCGCATAGGATTCTATAATATAGCAACATAATAAGGAGAACTAAGTGAAGATTGGAACCTGTGATGAGAACTGACAAGTACACTTGGAGAACCCAAATCACCACAACACATTTTAAAAGACCTGACGATCGTTTCACTAACCAAGTCAGCGTCATCAGAGGATGAAACATTCTAAATACTTAAAAAACTAACATCAACTTATATACCGGATCTCAGGTAAAGAGATTGAACTGAGATGAGACTAGACTAGACTAGTGGGCAAATTCCACAGTGTATTGTATTTTTATCACCGGTCAAGGTCTTTGCGCTATCCCTACTGCTTTATCTAAAAGGTGTCCATCTGTAATAGTTTTGAGAAAGTAAAAAGATCGATTGGAATTAGATTCAAAGAACACATATCCCAATTACTTTACGGTACTGTAGATAAATCTGCCGTCGCCCAACATATTTGGGATAATAATCATCACGTTGATAAAGATAATCTGAAATTAATAAAAAATGTTAGAAAACCAGGACAGCTAAATGGGTTCGAAAGCGTATATATTGCGAAATATAGTTACAACAAAAAATGTATGAACACTTCACCAGCGCCAATTACGAGTCAGTTGATCGATTGCTTTGCTAAATAAAATTCCCACGTTTTCGGCACACTCTACCGATAACATAAGTATACAGTTATCGCCGCCAAAGGAATCGTTGTTAATTAGCTGTCGTTGAACATTCTCAAAACTATTACAGATGGACACTTTTTAGATAAAGCAGTAGGGATAGCGCAAAGAACTTGTCCGGTGATAAAAATACAATACACTGTGGAATTTGCCTACGACTAGTCTAGTCTCATTTTAGTTCGATCTCTTTACCTGAGATCCGGTATATAAGTTGATGTTAGTTTTTTAAGTATTTAGAATGTTTCATCCTCTGATGATGCTAACTTGGTTAGTGAAACGATCCTCAGGTCTTTCAAAATGTGTTGTGGTGATTTGGGTTCTCCAAGTGTACTTGATCATAAGGAGCAACCGCCGAAAAATGAGGCCTCCAGCTAGGCTGGTTAAAAATATAACGCTTTTTAATTAAGAGATGCTCGTAGCCAAATTTCTTAAAAAATAATTTTTATATCCTAAACGGCACAAGATAAGTGAAAGATAGGTTTTACAAAAAATTTCCAGAATGTTCCGTGCAATCTAAGAATGTCATAATATAAAGGGTGTTCTATTAGAAGAATCAGAGCTAGTATTTGGTAAGAGAGGATCTGGTAACACCGCAGAGTAAAAAATATTTTTAAAATGAATATCGCGGCTTTATATGAACATAACCTTAATTCCAAATTCCTACCTTTTCTCGTTCTCTAGATACTTCTAATAGGCCATCCAGTTTGGCGCACCCGGTATATAAACATATAAAAATAACAACCGACCCCGGAATCGGGTTCTGGGGTCCCAGTTTCGGCTCATTTAAAGAAATTTTTCCAAAATTCAAAAGTCGGGATCTCCCATTAGTGAATTTTTTCTCGTAAAATTCACTAAAAGAAACAACAATATGGACATCAACGATACTCAAAACACTACCGTTTAATAAATAACCATAGACATAAAAAATAAATTAAACGAGGCCTTAAAATAATACATACATTGGCAATAAAACATCTGAGTCGTAACTGTACTTATCAGTGTTTATCATAGGTTCCAATCTTCACTTCTACTTTTGAAAAGTCACATCTATTGATGCTCACAAATTTTTCTAGGACATTAGGTTGCGATCGATTTTCTATTGCATTAAACGCGAACTGATGGAAGTAATTGCGACTCATGGGAACAGAATATCTCTCCACGGTGACTATTACAAATGAGTTCCCAGTTTACACGAAAGTCAGACCAATTATGTCTGAATATAGACACACCTTTCAATGGTAGTTATTGAACTTTTAGTGGGATGTGTGCTGTGAACATAACTTTTAACGAATATTGCTTCTACCTTTGACTGTACTTTGCTCTGGTGATGGCATACAATAAAACATACAATATAATACCATAACGCAGCAAGTGCGATTTCAAACAGAAGTGTTTTATAATTAAAAGTCTGAGTGCAGCAAGTGCATTATGGTAGCGAATTTTCGTAAAAATATGTTTAAACGCAAATCTGTCTTGTTTTTAAAAGAAGGACATTTGGTTGGCAGTATAACCTATATAGTACTAAGAATGTAAGTAGGTATAGATGACGGATTCTAACTCCACCACAATTTTGTGGTGGTGGAGCCACCCGCCGATCTAACACGACCGCTCCAATCCCGAACTGACCCGAAGCTCCACTACCCGGCGCCGAACTGACCCGAACACCTCCACCGCCCCACGTCGTATCTAAACCGACGTCATCCGAACAGTTCCACCACCTGAGAAGTATATCAATATAATTATATTGGTCAAATTTATATACTTCTCAGGTTGGATGGCTTTGACAAGTGGTTTATATTTATTACTTATCCATTATAATTATATTGATATACTTCTCAGGTGGTGGATCTGTTCGGATGACGTCGGTTTAGATACGACGTGGGGGGGTGGAGGTGTTCGGGTCAGTTTGTTGCCGGGTGGTGGAGCTTGGGGTCAGTTCGGGATTGGAGCGATCGTGTTAGATCGGTGGGTGGCTCCACCACCACAAAATTGTAGTGGAGTTAGAATAGTAGGTATAGATGACGGGTTTTAACTCCACCACAATTTTGTGGTGGTGGAGCCACCCGCCGATCTAACACGACCGCTCCAATTCTGAACTGATCCGAAGCTCCACCACCCGGCGCCGAACTGACCCGAACATCTCCAACGCCCCACGTCGTATCTAAACCGACGTCATCCGAACAGCTCCACCACCTGAGAAGTATATCAATGGAATTATAATGGATAAGTAATAAATACAAACCACTTGTCAAAGCCATCCAACCTGAGAAGTATATAAATTTGATCAATATAATTACTATGAATCACTAGTCGTATGTAGGATGAAAACGGAAAAATTATGTCGATCCAATTAAAGCGAAATAAGATTGACACAAAACGTTGGGTTTTTATTTCAAGCGCTTAATATTAACCGTGTCATTATCAAGAGGATTTCCGGTTTAGTTTAGTGACCAGTTGATAGCCTCAGTTTAAATCAACAGCCGGGCGCGGTCATAAAAATTATATGTTTTGCGAAGCATATTTCATTAACATAGCTTTGTGTTTTAAAAAGTACAAAAATTTTCCGAAAATAAACTTTAAAAGTTCCAGAAAACGTGCTCCGATTTTCCTGGCCAACAAACCCCTTACACACCTGACAAGATATAATTATTTAATACCAGCTTTAAAACCAAAATTAAAAAAAAACATGAAGATTTGCAAAAATTTCTTTTCAAAAAATTCACCGTTATTTTTTTTTACAGTAATTTCCTTTGATAATGTTACATTAAATTATATTTTTCACAAAAATTCGACAATTAATTTTTTACAATAACTTACTAAACATTTATTATTAATTACCAACATATCACAAACATCTTACAAAACATGATTTCTACAGAAATACTAAAAACATTTCTGCGAAAACTTTTCAAATTCAGCCACTACTTGAGAGTGCCTGTATATGGCAGCTAGATTTTTTCGACCAGTAATACAAATAAAAAGCTCTCTGAATGCGTCATGTCCATGGGGCTCCGTCATCTATTGGTAAAAACGCCGTGTCACAATTTGTGATATGTGTTTGTGTGATGTGCCAAAAACGTTAAAAGTTACAAAGCAATTGAAATAACTCAAAAACGATGAACGATATCAATATTTTTTCCTTAAAAACATGCATTGCAATTCGATGCAAAATACCAAAATGCAACAAGGGGGTTCTATCAAAAAAATAAAGTGTGTATCACCAACGATTTATGGGCCACCCTGCAATTTTCAAAATAGGTTATAAGATGCAGCTCGAGACACCCTATAATTAACGTGTATAAGGTTTTCTCATATCTGGTATTATAACAGATATATCAAGATTTACCGTAGAAATGCGTCACACTATCTGTGTAAACAGATAAAAAACTTCGGGACGCAGCAAGTGCGTTATTGTAGTTAATTTTAATAAAAATGCTTTCAATAGCAAATATGTGTGTGTTTTTTTCAGAAAGCAGGCATCAAATTTGATTACCAGTATAACAGATATAGTAATAAAAACAATGTGCCATGTTTCATCAAAATAACTTTCTTGTTTGAAAATGTACAAAAATTTCCGAAAGTAAACTTAAAGTGTAACCGAAAAAATCCGTTTCTTGGTCAACCTTATAGGTTAATAGCAAATTGAGCTTTTCAAATATGAAGCATTTAATCAAACTTCGCTACCATAACGTACTTGCTACGTCCAGAATTTCTTTACTTACAAAAATGCATTATATCTCGATGGAAAATTCAAAAATTCAATAACATAAGGCATGTTCGACTTAAAAAAAATATATTTGTATCACCAACGACTTATGGGCCACTGTGATTATAGAAATAGTTTTTTAATATGTAGCTCAAGAGAGACTATAATTAATGTATACCATTTTTTTCATATCTTGTATCATAAGGGATATATTGAGCTTTATTGATTTTTCACGAAAATTCGACAAAAATTATATACCATTAAACGAAAAACTCTATAGCTAACACTACTGCCAAGCATCGGAGAAAGGGTCTATTTGAAATGAAGTTTCTGGAAACATTTTAGTAAAATGAAGGACAATGACGGTTGAAACTAAGACTTCAGGGTTTGTAAAACATTCTTCTTTCCATAGCCCGTATTACATTCAAGTTATTTGCCTAAATGTTGCCAATTTTGGCATCTTAAATTGTCACTTTGACGTTTTGAGGAAAACCCCAATTTATTTTTCTTTAGATGCCCATAACGTTTTTACCTTTTTGACATATAGCGCTAAATTTTGGCAAAATAAAACGATGTACCAAATTTGGTTGCCCCTACTTTGTTATTTCCGGAGATAGGAATTTTTTTCTAAAGGAAACACAAAAATTTCCGGGAAAACATCGGAAGATTTTCCTGGGTAACGAAATTATCCAAACCACTTGCAAAAGGAAGGCATTCACCAAATTTTATCAAAATCAGCCCATTATTTTTTGAGTTATCGGTGTGATACATACATACATATATATATATATATATATATATATATATATATATATATATATATATATATATATATATATATATATATATATATATATAGAAACATATAAAAATTGAAACTGACCCCGTATATGGGTTTTGGGAGTTCTAGTTCGCGCTCACTTGGAGAAAACTTTTTAAAATTCATAAGTCACAGTCTTCTAAATAACGAATTTGTTACACGAAAATTTCTTAAAATATAGACTATTAAATCATAAACCCTATACATAAATCTACTGCCAAAGCATCAGAAAGAGGATCTATTTGAAATGGATTTTCCGAAATTTTTTTTAGTAAAATGAAAGACCATGATGGCTGCAGCGGAAACTTGAGGTTTTGTAAAACTCTACTATTATGAGATTTATTGTACATAATACGTATTTGTTTCAGATTATTTGTCTGAAATTTGCAAATTTTAACGTTACAAATCGCGACTATAACATTTTCAACATATTTTTTCTGCTACTTCTTGACCTTTTTACGTCAACAAAACTTAACCGTTGTATGTAATATCAAATTGGTTTTATCAATTACACAAAATATTTTGATCTTATGCTTTCTTCTGATGATCAGTGGCACCCAATTTTTTTTTAAATTTAAATGCCTATAACTTTTTTTACTTGTAACCTAGAGTCCTAAGTTTACGTGTGTAGGGTAAGTTGGTTAGTATAAATGTATGTACTAAGTTTGGTTGTTATAGCTCTGTTATTTTCGGAGATACAAATCTTTTTCGAAAGACCACCCAAAATTTTCCCAAAAAAACTTGTCAAATTTTCCTGGCTAACGAACTTACCCAAGCCACTTACAGAAGGAAGGTACGTGCCAAATTTCATCAAAATCGGCGCATTGTTTTTTGAACCATCGGTACGATATGTATCGTATATATATATATATATATATATATATATATATATATATATATATATATATATATATATATATATATATATACATGTATATAAGCATAGATCTCCTCATTAGTGAATTTTTCGTTTTACGAAAAATGCGCTAAAAGTCTGGCGCAGCAAGTGCGTTATGGAAGTGAATGTTTTTAATAGCAATGTCTTTTTTTAAAGAAAACAGGCATCAAATTTATTATTACCAGTATACTCAAAACTATATACCATATTTCATCAGATAACGTCTCGTGTCCAGGCGATTGGGCACGTTAAAGATCCTTACCCTTCTTACATAAAGGCAGGGTTTCGGTAAATTTTCCAGGATAGTGAGGTGAAACTGCTCCCTGGCATCGACGATTGGTCATAGTCGTGGAAATAGACCGACGAGAATGTAAAACATAAAACTTTATTGTTTGAAAAAGTACAAAGATGTTCCGAAAATAAATTTAAAATGTTCCCGAAAAAATGGTCCCATTTTCCTGGCTAAGGAAACTCTTCGAGATATTCACCACCTGCCAAGGTATATTTATTCACAATAAGCTCTTCGACGAATCTTAAAAAAAAATTGCAGGAAAATTTGCAAACAATTTTTTCACAAAAATCCGAAAACCTTTTGATACAATAACTTATTAAACATTTATTATTAATTACCGCATTTAACAAAAATCTTACAAAAAAATCAGTTCTACAGCAACACAAAGAAATTTCTGCGAAGACAGACTAAATATTTTATACACAAAAATTTTCTAAAATAATAAATAAAATTCAAATTATATGCCTATTGTAATTAAAATTGAAAATAAAATAACTTCTTTGCACGAATATCTATTAAAGAATATTTTCGACGAATTCGTTAAAATAATTTTCCATCAAAACTTGGTTGAATAATTTTTCACACCAATATTCGTAACTAAGATTTCTTTAAAGAAAATTTATTCAATTTATTTATAAGAAAATTTGCTACTAAAAGAACATTTTATGTAAGAATATTCGCTAATAAAAACAAATTAAATAAATTTAAAAGTATTCAAGATCTGATCTGGATACAGAAATAGACACTTTTTCTACAGAGAAAATTACTTTACCTGACGATGCTGTAAAAAGGAACAGGTTGCAGAGAAGAAAACAAACATTTCTGACGCCACAGTAAAGACATCTACGTGTGTGTGAACTACGGAACGGTTTTACCAACTAAGGGCAAGAACGGCTGCTACTAAAATTGAACTTAAAGTCTTAAAAGTCCTTATCCCTTCATTGATGATTTTTCAACAAACAGTCGCTAAAAAATGATTGAGATTACATAATCTCATCAGATAAGGTTAATAATGAAAGAAAAAAATCTGAACGCAGCAAGTGCGTTATGGTAGTGAATTTTCATAAAAATGCTTTTAATTGCAAATATGTGTGTAAGAAAGCAAGTACCAAATTGGTTACCAGTATAACCTATATAGTAAAAACAATGTGCCATGTTTCATCAAATAACTGTATTGTTTGAAAATGTACACAAATTTCCGAAAGCAAACCTAAAGTGTTCCCGAAAAAAGTCGTTTCTTGGTCAACCTTATAGCTAAATAGCAAATTGAGCTATTAAAATTTGAAGCATTTAATCAAAATTCGCTACCATAAGGCACTTTGCGTAACCCTATTAAGATGCTCTCGAAGGCCCAGTCTCCTAATGATCTCTCGAAGATTCTTAAGAACCACACCAGTTGACGACATGACTTTAGGAACCACTCGGACACTATCTACCCTTCACTGTCTCCTTACTTGAATATCGAGGTCTCGGTACTTATTTTTTATTTGTTATTTCAACAACACACCACGAGGGCTTACAGCCTAAATACTATCGTACCGTGGGTGTTGACAAGGAGGAAAGAGGCAGCTTGTTAATTCTGGACTTGAAGGTTTGGAGGTTCGGAGGTTCGGAGGAGAAGGAAAAACATGTGCCGGCAAGGAATTCCACAACTTGGAAGTCCTCGGGACAAAATAGCGGAAATAACAAGATGTTCTATGTCTGGTGACCTGGACAGTAATAGGGTGCATTCGCTCTGTTCCCCTGGTAAATCTGTTGGGGGCAGCAGGTGGGGGAACTATGGAGGAAAGCTCCTCTGAGCAGTGCCCGTGCAGATATTTATAAAAGAGAGAGAGGTCACCAACGGCACGTCGGTAGGCAAGGGATGGCAGCCTTTGGGTGAGGGTAGGGTCACCGATGAGACGTATAGCTCTCTTTTGAATGGAGTCCAGGATAGCGAGTGTAGAAGCGGCAGCGGCACCCCATATGTGGAAGCAGTATTCGAGGTTTCGCCTTATTTGTGAAGTATATAAGGTATAGAGATTAGCTGGTGAAAAGTATTTGCGAGCCCGGAAGAGGAAACCTAATTTCTTAGCAGCTGCTTCTGCAATTGATGTGACATGTTGGTGCCAATTAAGATTTCGATCCACAGAAATGCCAACAAGAGAAAAGGACTCATTACTTTGAATAACTTGGTTGTTCATTGTGATGGGTCTAGGGCTGGTGTATCTCTTGTAAGAAAGAAAGCAAGACTTAGTTTTGGTGGGGTTGAATTGTACAAGATTTCTACTTCCCCAGTGTAATATTTTTTGAAGATCCACGGAGACAGAACCCTCCATGAGTCTGCGATCCTCATCTAATTGGGCTAAAGAGACAGGCTTAGAATATTGTATATTTGAATGGAGGGTGCTGTCGTCCGCGTAGCTGTGAACTGGGTTGGATGTGCTCGAGAGGAGGTCATTGATGTGGAGAAGAAACAAAGTAGGGGCTAAAGCTGAACCTTGAGGAACTCCTGCATTAATTGGATTCAGTTTAGAGAAATGGCCATCAACAACAACAGATATGCTCCTGTTGGTGAGGAAATTTGCTGTCCACATACAAAGTTTTGGTGGTAGGCCATAGGCCGGAAGTTTATTAAGCAGCCCTGCGTGCCAGACCTGGTCGAATGCTTTGGATATGTCTAGAGCAACAATCTGGAATTCACCGTGTTGTTCCATAGACTTGTTCCAAGAATGGGTGACAAAGGAAAGGAGGTCGGCAGTCGATCTGCGCTGATGGAATCCATACTGCCTGTCGTGGATTAGACTGTGTTTTTCAAGAAATTTTAGTAATTCGGTGTTTATATACTTTTCCATCACTTTAGAGACGACTGAAAGGAGATAAATAGGCCTGTAGTTTCTGGGAAGCGCTTTGGATACTTTCTTGGGGATGGGTTGTACTCGAGAAGTTTTCCAGTTACTAGAGAATATGCCTTTATTATAAGATATCTGAAACAGACGAGTCAGGACAGGAGCAAGCTCTGGTGCGCATTTTTTGAGAACAATTGCTGGGATCTCGTCAAGGCCAGAGGCTTTCCTGGTATTAAGAGAAGGGAGCATCTTCCGTACCTTTTTAGTTTTGAAAATGATATCAGTGATTTTATGCGCGACATTGGGGACTGTTGGTGTTTGAACATTTGGAGGTGGGTTGAGAGTAGAATTGCCGGCGAACAACGACGCAAAAAGTTCAGCCTTGCCCAGGGCGGTAGAAACAATTTCATCCCCTGAGACAAGAGGTGGGAACGTGCTTTTGCAGAAATTATTCCCAATAGATTTAGCAAGAGTCCAGAAGGGTTTGTCGCCGTTGGAGCTTAAGAGGACTTTGCTTTTGATGTGGTTATTAAACGAGTTTTTTGCCTCAGAAAGAATGCGGACATAGCGGTTTCTTGCGTCGTTAAATGCTTGACGATTTTCTTGACTGGGATTGTGTAGAAGCGTTTTGTGAGCTTTGACCTTTTCAAGTCTGGCCTTGTCACAGGATTTAGAGAACCAGGGCTTTTGAGTGGCTGAAGAGGTTTTCTGTGTACGTGGGATAAATAATTCCATGCCAGCTTGGATAATTTCGGTGACGTTTTGTGAGATATCAGAAGGGTCAGGATGAGAGAAGCAGACAGACGCCCATGGAAGTGATCTTCTCGTTGTACTTTATCTCTAGATTATTAGTATTTGGAATGGCGACATCAGTCAGCGTCACTTGCTTGCAGGACTTATCCACTATTATTATATCGGGCCTGTTGTGGGCAACTCGTTGGTCTTTGAGCACGGTCCGATCCCAGTACAACCTGTATCCTGAGTTTTCTAGAACAGGCTCAGGAGTGTATCTATAGTAGGGCACCTTACTAAGTTTTAAAAGTCCCAGTTTCACCGCCAGTTCTTGATGAAGTATTTTTGAAACTGCGATATGCCTCTCTTTATAGTCTGTTGCAGTAATCGTTTGGCATCCTCCGGTGACGTGCTGGATAGTCTCTGATGACTGACACCCAAATCTACATTTGTCATCTTGGACCGACTTACCTCCACATATTATTATTATTATTATTATTATTATTATTATTATTATTATTATTATTATTATTATTATTATTATTATTATTATTATTATTATTATTATTATTATTATTATTATTATTATTATTATTATTATTATTATTATTATTATTATTATTATTATTATTATTATTATTATTATTATTATTATTATTGTTGTAATTATTATTAATATTATTTAGACTGTAAAGATGATATCAGAAAATGTAAGAATACATATAGTATATTTTTGTTTAGTTTCGTTTCTTGTCTTTGCTGTTGTTTCGTTAGAAATAAAGATCTTTATAAGATAGTTTTACACCTTCACAACATAAGTAGGTAATGGAAAATGCTACTGAAAATCGGGATACTATAGAAAGTTACTGCTTGAAAGCCAGCACAACTTTTTATTTGTCGAAATCCATTCCCATTTGAAATAAAGTAATAAGGTAAGGTAACGGGGGAATTTCCTGGTAAAAGGCAATGAAAATTTTATATAAAACCTTTGCAAGAATACTTTATGCACTCATAATTCAGGTTAATATCTTTCTCGCTGAGTGAATTTATCATCTCGTGGGAGACACATGTGTTCGATGTCTCGAGTAAAATGTTATGTCTACGTTGTAGTGCATTTCCAATTCAGTAAAAATAATTCTTGTCTCCGTATGCCAAGAATGAAACACAGTTGATATATCTATCTATAAAACGCATAACATATCTATCAAATATGTGTATTTTATTGCGAAGGCATGAATGTAATATGCACGCTATGTTTATAATAATGAATAGCAGTAGTTTAGTAAAGCCACCCCTAGACGGACAGGTAAATGTCTGCTTATAAATTTTATTATACACCTCGAAAAATCAAATAATCTAAATGATCGTCCATAATAGGGCTTTAACACATGACAACTAAATACCTGACCTACTAGATTATTTTGTAGTAAATGGCGTAGCTTCTAACTGTATTGACATAGAATCATATTTCTATCTAACATCTGATTATGCACCCGTTTTGATTACTGTTGGTACAACAGTGGTTAAACAACACCCAAAGCCAACACTAGGTACTAGGGACACTTCTCTTTCTCATATATATATAAACGATATTCCTCCTAACATTCCTGATGACATCCAACAGAGCAGGATAGCAACAGCCCTCTTTGCAGATGACACAACTTTTATTATCACTGGTAATGCTGGTAGTGATGTCAATAAGACTGTGGACAATGTTCTTCGTGAGGCGAGAGCTTGGTTTAATGATAATGAACTGTTACTCAATGAGGATAAGACAGTTTTCATGCCAGGGTAACTTCTAATGAGTCGAACACTGCTAGGAATTTTCTCGGTCCCAACATCGACCCTGTTTTTGTATGGAGGAGCCAAAGAGACTCGTTGGCTGGTAGGCTACCCTCATCAGTGTATACAGTGCGTAAGCTTTCTGCAATGGCTGGACTTGAGGCAGCTTTGATCACCTATTATGGGTTGTTTTACTCACGTCTGAATTACTGTTTGCTTGCATGGGGAAATGCAGCGAGCGTGCACTTGGATAGACTCTTTGTGTTGCAGAACGCAGCTGTGAGAGGTGTTGTCGGGGCGGGTTGCTGTGCTCACTGTAAACCCATCTTTCAGGAACTTAACATAATGTCACTATACTCACTGGTGGTTTACAGACAATTGTTGGTGGTAAGAGAGAACAGGAAAAGTTTTCACACACATGCTGAAGTGCATTGTTATAACACCAGACATAAAGATAATTTAATCCAACCGAGGCGTCGGCTAAATAAAACTAAAACGGTTAGGGTAGACTTTTTCAATGCACTCCCAAGGTGGTTGAGAAATGAACCTATTAATAAATTCAGAACACCTACTAGAAATGTTTTAATACAGGCTTGTCTATACAGAACAGATGAATATTTTCATGTAGTGTCGCAGTTGGATTCTCGATGGCCAGGTGATCCACTGCTTTAGTGATAGGCGGATATTGTGTGTTTTAGATGTGTATGTATTTTTGTTAATTTTTGGTTTTACATTTATTTACATGTGCTTTATGTATAATTTTTATCTTGGCTGGCCAAGTTCATTTTTGTGTGATCTTGTGGCTAATAAAGTTATTCTATTCTATTCTATTCTATTCTATATAACAAAAATACTCACTGGGATGTTTTTAGGAATCCGATTAACGTAAAACTTGATCGTTAAGTAAATATAAAGTCAAATGAAGAGCTCACCGACTTTAGAGATAACTTCATAACTGTGATTCAAGATGCTTGATAGCAAGCAACACCAGCTTGGAACAGAGTTATTGGGTTAAGAATATTCCAAAAGAAATTATGGAATTATTTACAATGAAATGAAGACTTTGAAGGTTGAAGCACTGTACAAGAGAACCCTCTGACAAAACTGCTTACAACCGTGCTACCAAAGGACTAAAAGAAAAACTACAAGACATTCGAAATCACGCTTCTGAAAAGAACCTGCACAATTGTGAAACATTTTTTAGAAACACCTTGTGAGCTGTCACTACCTTTACAAAAATTCGATAAGTCAGATGTTAAACGAGATATACAATGCCTCAACATAAAGAAGTGTCCTGGATATGATCTGATTACAGGAATAATACTAAAAGAACTTCCAGGCACAAGAATTAGGTATCTTACAATTCGTGTTTTACCTGCCTCTTGCATTGACCACCCCTTTGTGAGTTCCAAGTCGCAGTGTGAAATTCCAAGTTGCAGTGTGATGTTTTGAGCGCGGTCTACCACACTTCTATCACTGACCATTTTTTATATTTTATCAGATCTGCTAGTGAACTCTGAAAAAGAAATTAAAGCCAATAAATTACGGGTAAAATGCTACATAGATTATGATAGAGCACGCAGGGAACTAGAGCGTACAGATTGGCATAAGATTTGTAGTTCTGAAAGCTTGAACATTGCTGCGGAAAATGTTGTGGAGTTTCTTAAATCAATGCTGGAAAGGTGTACTGTTAGAGTTTAGAAAAAAAACAAGAATAGACCCAGAAAATCCTGGATAACAGAGGGTTTAATTAAATCCATAAACACAAAAGATCGCTTATACCGAACAATGAGACAAAACCCTGGTGATGAAGGTAAGAGACTACAGTTTGTGCGATATAGAAATATGTTAAGTGAGATAATCAAGTGCGCAAAAGCAAACTTTACCAAAAAACAAATTAACCTCCACCCCAATTCACTAAAAAGCTTTGGGAGACGGTGCATTGAAAACGAAACAGACCGATTTGCGTCCAGATTTTTTTTTAAGAAACGCTGAAACGCTCAATTTTATTATTGAGGGGGACTTGTTTTAACATAAAACTCAACTTTGTCACATCAACCCCTTAAGGGTGGTGATAACAACCCTTATATTTTAAATAGGGAACTAAGTTCGAGTGTTACATCATTTGAAATCTCTTTCTTTTCTGAATTCAGCACACTATTTTTTTTGGAGTTTTGTCAACTCGTTTAAAAATTATTAACAGTTGGAGTTGCAAGAACGTATTTCATTCAATGTGATAAGAAATGCACTAATTAGTCAATTTTTCGTTAAAAAAACTTAAAAACAAAACCAAACGTTCAAGAATGTTTATTCAGTTAAGCAAGTGTTCAAATTGTTGACCACCAGCTTTCATACAAAAGTACGAATTTTGTTCAAAACGAGCTCTGACATTCTGGAGCATTTGTGGAGTTATTAGACGGGATTCTTCAACAATGCGTCGTCGTAATTCTTCTAGAGACTCCTGTTCTGTTGCGTAAATTCTACTCTTCAAATGGCCCTATAGAAAGAAGTCTACAGGAGTTAAATCCGGTGATCTAGAGGGCCACTCAATAGCACATCTACGCTTAATCCATTGTCCTGGAAACTCTCTGTTCAAAAACTCCCTAACACGTTGTGAAAAATGCGGAGAAGCTCCATCTTGTTGAAACACTAATTGATTTTCTTGATAGCGAATATCATTTTCAACAACGTCAATTAGTAGAGGGTAAACGATATCTTCTAGTAACTCCAGGGGGCCACTCAATAGCACATCTACGCCTAATCCATTGTCCTGGAAACTCTCTGTTCAAAAACTCCTTAACACGTTGTGAAAAATGCGGAGAAGCTCCATCTTGTTGAAACACTAATTGATTTTCTTGATAGCGAATATCATTTTCAACAACGTCAATTAGTAGAGGATAAACGATATCTCCTGTTCTGTTGCGTAAATTCTACTCTTTAAATGGCCCTATAGAAAGAAGTCTACAGGAGTTAAATCCGGTGATCTAGGGGGCCACTCAATAGCACATCTACGCCTAATCCATTGTCCTGGAAACTCTCTGTTCAAAAACTCCCTAACACGTTGTGAAAAATGCGGAGAAGCTCCATCTTGTTGAAACACTAATTGATTTTCTTGATAGCGAATATCATTTTCAACAACGTCAATTAGTAGAGGGTAAACGATATCTTCTAGTAACTCCAAATACGTTGTGCCACACAAATTGCTATCAAGAAAAATTGGTCCGATTAAATGGTCTCCAAAAATGCCAGTCCAGACATTCAATTTCTGCGGAGTTTGAGTGTGGACTTCGTGAAATTTTTTTGGATTATTATCTGCCCAATAACGACAATTATGGCGATTGACTGTAGAGCTTAATATAAACGTACACTCGTCTGAAAAACAGATATTAAACAGAAAGTTCCCGTTATCAGCTATTCGTGCAGTCATAACTTCACAAAACTTCAGCCGCCGATCAAAATCATGTTCATTCTGTTGTTGTACAAGATGAGTTTTATACGGGTGAAATTTATGATGCTTCATTATTCGCTGAATAGTTCTTCTTTTGATGTTTGAAACAGTGACCAATTTTCTCGTGCTCAAAGTTAGGTCTGCAGCAATTTGTGCTAAAACTGCAATCTCAGTAGTCTCATCTCTAACCGGAAATTCACGTTCAGGATCTCGTTTTTTGTTGGTTACTGAACCACTTTGTCGAAACTAACTCCAAAATCTATTTTCTGTTAGCATGTCTGTTCGGATGTCGCCCATCAAACAAATTTGCGGTACGGTTGGCACAGTCATCGTTTTTGAAAAAAAAATAATTATTTCAACTCTTTCTTCTATAGAATACACCATTGTGAAATTAATTTTCGGAAGCACTATCAAGTATCAAACCGACCGATAAACTGAAATAATAAACCGCATTTCTCTCATTCCGATAAGAAATGTTCTGATAGTCAATTTTTTGTTTACAAACCAACAAAACATTGACTATCAGTAAATTTCTTATCCGAATGAGTGAAATGCGTTTTTGCATTTTCAACTGTGAATAATTTTTAAACGAGCTGGTAAAACTTCCAAAAAATTAGTGTGCCAAATTCCGAAAAGAAAGAGCTTTAAAATGATGTAACACGCGGTCCATGTTCCCTATTTAAAATATTGTTGTTATTACCACCCTTAAAGGGTGGATGTGACAAAGTTGAGTTTTATGTCAAAACATGTCCCCCTCAATATTAAAATTGACGTGTTTCAGCGTTTCTTAAAAAAAATTTCTCTGGAAGCAAATCGGTCTGTTTCGTTTTCAATGCGCCACCCTATATATATATATATATATATATATATATATATATATATATATATATATATATATATATATATATATATATATATATATATATATATATATATGTATGTATGTATGTATCACACCGATAACTAAAAAAAAAAACATTCTATTTTGATCAAATTTGGCACGTACCTTCCTTTTGTAAGTGGCTTAGACAGGTTCGTTAGCCAGGAACATCGGACCAGGTTTTTCGGGAAAATGTTGAGTTTCCTTTCGAAAAAAATTTTCATCTTAAAAAATAAAAAAGCTATGTTAACCAAATTTGGTAGGTAGGTTTATGATATAAAACGTAAACCATATACCAAAATTTAGAATACTATGTTACAAGAAAAAAAGCTAAAATGAATTAGTTGGTGAGAGATCATTTCTATAAAAATTCACTACCATAATGCACTAGCTGCATCCAGACTTTTATAACAATTAATAATAATTAACTAAGTTAGTACACATTGAAAAATAACTACCACCCATAGAGCGTGGCATTGTGTTTGTGCAAGATACTTGCCTTCGCCTCCGGAAGAGGCGCAAAACTGTTAATCCCGTGTACCGTTCGATGTTGGGCACCTGAAAAATTCTTATTTGGTAAAAAGACAGAAGTTTGTCAAAATTTGATGATTGGTGTAGTGTTACAACTTCCCACCGTCGGTAAATCACCATAGTCCCGGAAATCGGGCTACATTAAATAAGTATAATACAATATATTACAATAATTCTAGTCTTCTTAATAACCCAACGCCACACATGATTTGTCCACCGTACCATATCGTAACTGTGCGATATGTTCACGAAATCTGGTGGCTATGTTTCTCCTAGTTTGACCCATGTATTCCAATTGATTGCAATATATACCGGACATTTCAGTGACTTTGTCTTTGTCTTTCGTATTACCCAACAATTTTTTTAAAATTACTTTTCGTCGAAAAAGCCAAATGTAAATCGGGTTTCTTAAAAATACTTTCCAAACCATTTGTGATTCCTGGTTTATAAGGTAAACACATAATTTTTTCCTCTACTTTATCTTTCTGAAATGTCGTAAATAGATAAAATAGAGAAAAAAATTGTGTGTTTACCTTATGAACCACGAATCACAAAGGGTTTGGAAAGTATTTTTAAGAAAGCCGATTTACATTTGACTTTTTCGACGAAAAGTAATTTAAAAAAATTGTTAGGTAATACGAAAGACAAAGACAAAGTCATTGAAATGTCCGGTATTTATGAGATTAGTTGCAAAGATTGCGATCATAAATACGTGGGCCAAACTAGGAGAAACGGTGGATGAATCATGTGCGGCACAACATATAGGAGATAATAATCACCACATTGACAAAGAAAATTTGAAACTTGTCAAAAATTTTAGACATCAAACTATGCTTGATTCATTAGAAAGTATTTTTATATAAAGTCTATTAAGAACAAAACGTCATTGAATCCTGCGGCACCTTTAATTTCAAGTCTTTTATTTTTACTTTGCATTTGACCGCTTAAACACTCCTAATTTGTCTGGTAGAATAATAAATTACTGCCAATAACTCGGCCGGTTTATACATGTATTACTCCTGCGTTTGTCTCGACTTAAGACCCGTTAGTTTTGTTTGTATCTATGTAGTAAATATAAATACCTTCACGAAGAATTAAAATCAATATAAATATGGTTTTTATGTAGTATTTTAGTTGAATTATTTAGCCTTTGTTAGAGTTAACATGGTGAGTCAGACACCCGGGTTTAGTTTTCTATTTAAAAAAGATGAGTTGAGTTGATGTTGTTTATCTCACCAGATGTTCTTTGTCGGCATGATCCAATATCCACATAGTAAATTTCAAGATCGAAAGGGAACGTGCAGATTCCTCAAATAACTCGGTTCCTTTAAACCTATATTAGATAAGGGCTCATAAATTTATCGACCAGAAGATTAAAAGCAGGTCTTTGACCTCGTAGTTTCACTACACAATAAACAAACGATGGTTCTTGGACGACAATTTCACTTCGGATTAGCTGGTTTACCTTGACGCGATATAAATACACGGGAGCTAGTTTTTTAGTTTAGAATTTTCTTCCTCTGAGGATGTTGACATTGTCAACGAAACGATCGTAAGGTCTCTGAAATATGTGTTGTGGTGATTTGGGTTTCTCCAAGTGTACTTATTAGTGCTCATCACAGGTTACAGTTTTCACATAGAGAACCCAACGTGTTTATAAAAGTTTTGCACTTTCTTACATCACCTCCCACAACAACAAAAAGTTCTCAAAACGAGTGATCTCTACGTATACGTACACAAACTCAAGAATACATCAAACCTGATTGAAGGGATCACTCTTCTTCAGCAGGTGCTAAAACACGAACAGCATGCCTTTGGAAACCCAGGAAATGATATTCATTACGCGCTTCTGCCTGTCGGATGGGCCTAATGCATTATTGAATTCGGGCATATGACGTCCGCCAAAGCTATGAGGCTACGTGTTGAATACGACGTCCGGCTATTCTACCTGCAGGATTTTCATAAGCGTAGGAGTGGTACCTATGGCGCACGTCTAGTCTGGTGGATACAGGTGAGTCAGGATTCTGGTATTGACCCAGCGGCATTTGCAAGCGTCTCCGCAACCGGTTCGGGCGCTAGCGTCGCTCGATGTTACTCAGCGTCGAGCTTCAGTCAGCGCCCGCCGTGTGTGGAGACATGTCTTTGTTTGAAAGTGGTGTTGGATTCAAATAATTTCGGTAAGTTTAGTGGATGATTTTGACATTGGTGTTCATTTTGTCTTTAACTAGATGTCTACTGAATTTTTTTTCTGGTTACGAAAATATATACTGTTATATTTTATGGTAACTGACGTTGTCGAGTTTTGTAAAGTTTTCCCGCTCAAATTCTTCGCACAAATCATTGTGTGGAGGCCGGAATTGACGTTTTGATTAATTCGCGTTGACAGAACGGACTAGAAACGTATGAAAAATTGATGAACGATATACGGGTAATCGAAATCAATCTCAGTTTGTCAGAAAGCTTTTAGAAGTATTTCTTTTGAGGGAGCGATGCGTGTAAAATGTACAAGTGTTTTTGAATTTTGATAAATAATAAGAAACTTAAAAATAGGAACCACAAAGTCTTTAGCTACACGACAGAAAATAATTTAATTATAAGAATAGTAAAATAATTACATTTTGGGTTTGCAACTGCCACAAAAACTAAACGAAATAGTCTAACAAAAAAAATTGAGCCGTAAAACTTACGAGTTTCAAATAGAAAATTTGGTGTCGCGGCAAAGTTGTTAAATCGTGGACTATGCAATATTACAGTCCTTTAATTTTCTCTAGAGGTAAAATTAGTAATTATAAGATAAAATTTATATTTTAAGAATACTATGAGAAAATTAAATTAAAATTATGCGCAAAAGGGGTGAAAAATATATCTTAGGCAATGGAAAGCTAGTTTGAATCTAAAAACATATGAACGAGTCTTTTGTGTAGAGTGCCATATAATCTCTAGCGATTCCTTTGTTCTTTGTCCTGTTCATTTCGGTTTTAGAATAAGGCAATAAAAATTTGTAGCTGGTATCAAAAACGGCATTAAAAGTTTGCGTATTTCTACTTGTTTTTTCGAAGAGTTCTCATAGTGTGCGTATATAAAGTTTTTGAACTTAATGGATCGATGAAAAATTTACATAGGCATGGAATACCTAAAATTAAAATACTTAAAATATTTAAATTCACCTTTTCCAGTTTCTTTTGAGCGAATTTTCGTAAAAAAATGCACTAATGAGAAAATTGCGACTTTTGAATTCTGAAAAAAAAAATTTAAAAACGGAATTAAAATTTTTTGTATATCTGCTTGTTTTATTGAAGAGTTCTCATTGTGTGCGTATATAAAGTTTTTGAACTTAATGGAACGAAGAAAAATTTACATAGGCATGGAATACTTAAAATTGAAATACTTAAAATATTTAAATTCACCATTTACAGTTTCTTTTGAGCGAATTTACGTAGAAAATTTCCATAATGAGAAAATTGCGACTTTTGAATTCTGAAAAAAATTTCAAAAACGGAATAAAAATTTGTGTATTTCTACTTGTTTTATTGAAGAGTTCTCATAGTATGGGTATATAAAGTTTTTGAACTTAATGGAACGATGAAAAATTTACATAGGCATGGAATACCTAAAATTAAAATACTTAAAATATTTAAATTCACCATTTCCAGTTTCTTTTGAGCAAATTTTCGTAGAAAAATTCACTAATGAGAAAATTGCGACTTTTGAATTCTGAAAAATATTCTTTAAACGAGCGCAAATTACGCTACTAGTAAGAGAACTTCTACGCAGATTACACCTACATAACGTAGAGCATATCCATCTTTATTTCTTCTATTAAGCTTTCTTATACACAATATGTTTTCTTCTATCAACAGGGAATATATTTTGTGCAATTTTTTAAAGTTAGTTAAATCTGGACCAGGAAAAACTTGGATTGCAACTACTCCACTAAAATAAATTTTCGAACATTGAATTTTTTAGTTTTATGTCAGGATGTAAGTTGAATTTCGTAAAAACAGATTGACGAGTTTTGAAGATATCCCATTTTTGATAAGAAAATTTGGAATTTTCCATGGAGAAAATGGACTCTTAGAACTGAAAAATGAACTTAGTCTCCGGACAGAAGTCTCCAGTGTAATAAAAAGTTTGGACGCAGCAAGTTTGTTATGGTAGAGAATTTTCATAAAAATGATCTGGCACCAAATATTTTTATAACTTCTTTTTTTTCTTTTAACATAGAAATATAAATTTTGGTATATAGTTTCCGTAATATCGTAAACTTACGTACCAAATTATGATTGCCATAGATTTTCGATTTTTTGAGATAGAATTGTTTCCCAAAAGAAATCCCAAAATTTTCCCTGAAAACCTGGTTCGATTTTCCTGGATAAGAAATTTATCCAAGCCATTAACAAAAGGAACGCACATACTAGTTTTTAATAAAATCTAATAAAAGTTGTTTCGTCATATACCTACATATATACATATATATATATATATATATATATATATATATATATATATATATATATATATATATATATATATATATATATATAACCAGGTTTTCCGCGAAAATTTTGGGCTTTCTTTCGAGAAACAATTATATCTCAAAAAATTAAAAATCTATGGCAATCAAATTTGGTACGTAAGTTTACGATATTACGGAAACTATATACCAAAATTTATATTTCTATGTTAAAAGAAAAAAAGAAGTTATAAAAAAAAATTTGTGCCAGATCATTTTTATGAAAATTCTCTACCATAACACACTTGCTGCGTCCAAATTTTTTATTACACTGGAGACTTCTATCCGGAGACTAAGTTCATTCTTCAGTTCTAAGAGTCCATTTTTTTCCATGGAAAATTGCAAATTTTCTTCTCAAAAATGGGATATCTTCAAAATTCGTCAATCTATTTTTACAAAATTTAACTTATATGTATATATATATATATATATATATATATATATATATATATATATATATATATATATATATATATATATATATATATATAAATTCTGAAACTGAGTTCGGACATAGGTTCCAAAAGCTCCAATTCACGCTCTTCTGAAGACAGTTTTCTAAAATTCGAAAGTCCGTACTTCTCTATAAGCGAAATAGCCGTTATGAAATTTCCCTAATATTAAATAAAGTTAACAATTTTTTTAAATGCTCAAAATGTTGTCTATTTACTATTTGGCAATACCCTAAATGAAATAGAAACTCCTTTCGAACATTTCGAATTACTTCACCGGAGATTGGTCTAGATTACTATATTAGTGAATTTTCGTAGAAAAAATTCACTAATGGGGAGATCCCGACTTTTGAATTTTGAAAAATTTTTTGCAAATGAGCGCGAACTAGGACCCCTAGAACCCATATCCGGGGTCAGTTTCAATTTTTATATGTTTATATATATATATATATATATATATATATATATATATATATATATATATATATATATATATATATATATATATATATATATATATATATATATATATATATATATATATATATATATATATATATAGATATATATATATATATATATATATATATATATATATATATATATATATATATATATATATATATGTATCACACCGATAACTCAAAAAATAATGGGCCGATTTTGATAAAATTCGGCATGTACCTTTCTTTTGTTAATAGCTTGGATAAGTTCGTTAGTCAGGAAAATCGGACGAGGTTTTCCGGGAAAATTTTGAGTTTTCATTAGAAAAAAATTCATATCTCAAAAAGTAATAATCCGATTTTAATAAAATTTGGCACATACCATCCTTTTGTAAATGGCTTTGACATGTTTGTTAGTCAGGAAAATCGGACGAGGTTTTCCGGAAAAATTTTGAGTTTTCATTTGAAAAAAATTCATATCTCAAAAAGTAATAAGCCGATTTTAATAAAATTTGGCATGTACCTTCCTTTTGTAAATGGATTTGACAAGTTCGTTATTTAGAAAAATTGGACGAGGTTTTCCGGGAAAATTTTGAGTTTTCATTTGAAAAATTTTTTTATCTTAAAAAATATAAAATCTATGATAACCAAATTTGGTAGGTAGGTTTACGATATAAAAAGTAAACTATACATCAAAATTTAGATTTCTATGTTACAAGAAAAAAAAGTTATAATAAAATATTTTGTGCCAGATCATTTCTATGAAAATTCACTACCATAACGCACTTGCTGCGTCCAGGCTTTTTATTCCTTACTCTGTTTCGTCTTTAAAACTTTGTTTCGATTCAGGAACAAAAATAAAAAAATTGGTGGTGAAAATAGATGAAGTTCAAACTTTATCAATTTTTCATATAGTACAGTTCCTGTAATAAAAAAGTCAGGACGTAGCAAGTGCGTTAAGGAAGTGAATTTTAGAAAAAAATATTTAATTTTAATAGCAAATCTGTCCTCTCTAATGCAAGCAGGCATCAATCTGGTTACTGGTATAACCTATATAGTAGA
Organism: Tillus elongatus; assembly: GCA_964006375.1. NCBI lineage: Eukaryota > Metazoa > Arthropoda > Insecta > Coleoptera > Cleridae > Tillus > Tillus elongatus. The sequence continues at coordinate 155,409,412 of OZ023266.1, read as the reverse complement.
AACAATGTACCAAATTTTATCAAAATAACTTATTGGTTGAAAATGTTCCGAAAATTTTACGAAAATAAACTTAAATTGTTTCCGAGAAAACTGGTTTCCTAGCCAACAAACCTTGGGTTAGTAACAAATTGAGGTATTTAAATTTGAAGCATTTAATGAAAATTCGCTACCAAAACGCACTTACTGCGTCTCGATATTTTTCTTACAAACATGCATCATATTTCGATAAAAAATAAAAAAAAAATGATAAGGGTGTTCGAAAAAAAGATTTGTAGGTATGGGCCAGCCTGTGATTGTCAAAATAATTTTATAAGATGCAGCTCAAGACACCCTATAATTAACTTATACAACTTTTTCTCGTATCTTGTATAATAACAATTATATTGAGCTTTACCGTAGAAATGCGTCACCTGTATATATGTAAACAGATAAAAATTGAAACCAAACCCGGATATGGATTCTATGAGGCCTAGTTTGCGCTTATTTGAAGAAATCTTCTTAAACTTCAAAAGTCGCGGTCTCATAATTAACGAATTTTTTTCTACGACAATTAGCTAAAAATTATAGATCGTTAAACCATAAACTTAACTAAAATGTTAGAGGAAGAGTCTATTTGAAATGAAGGTTCTGGAAATATTTTAGTAAAATAAAAGACAATGACTGTTGAAGCTAAAACTTAGGGTTTGCAGAACACTCTTCTTGCGACATTTTCTTTACATAATCCGTATTCGTTTAGGTTCTTTTGCTAAATGTTACCAATTTTGACGTATCATATCGAAACTTTGACGTTTTCAGGAATACTTCAAATTTTTTTCTTTAAATGCTCATAACTTTTTAGTCGTTAAACTTACAGACAGGATTTGGTACATCGTTCACTCTTTACAATACAAACACGCGTACCAAATTTGATTGCCCCTACTTTGCAATTTCCGGAGATATATTTTTTCCGAAAGAAAACACAAAATTTTCCTGGAAAACCTGGGCCGATTTTCCTGCCTAACTAACTTGTCCAAGCCACTTGCAAGCGCAAGTAATAATTGTAGTTTAAGATACATTGGCCAAACAAGCAGAGTCCTTAAAGATAGGTTAACACAGCACAAAAGTGACATACGCTTACAAAAAAGAACTTTCGCTCTGTCAGAACATAATCTCGACACTAGCCACAATATAAATTTTAGTAATGATTCTATTTTACACTGTGAAACCGTAAATAATAAAGGAATGTGTTTAGAAGAATTTGATATTACTTTTAACGACAATTTGATAAACTTAAAGAAATAAAAAAATAATTTTAGAAATCACTACACCTACTTATATTTCCTAGACAAAAACAAAAAACCAATTCAATTAGACAATAGTCAGCTTTATATGTCAGTTTGATACTTTCCGACTTTATTGAATAATTATTTTAGTAAAACTCACGTTATTTGTAAGTATTTTAAACTTTTTTCTTTCCATGTTGTAGCCTTTTTTTGTTTCCACAGGGCTCGTCCGCGGCCTTGCCGCCCCGATAGAACTGCAACATTTGGTTGATTGTGCATACTCTTAGTCTTAATCCACCCATTCCAAAATCACTGTGCCTTGAACTAGTCTGCACAGCGATTGGTAGGGTGAAGTTTTATATTGCTCTGTCTCCGGTCTAGACTGACCGTAGATCAGTTGTCTTTTTCGGTCCAGAGCTTTACACTCGCACAAGATGTGCTGGGCTGATTCCTCCCCCTCGCCGCAGAGTCTGCATGCGAGGTCCCCTTCGAACCGCCCCATTTTATGCAGGTGTTTCTTGACGGCCATGTGTCCCGTCAAGAGACCTGTTGTGTGTCTGAGCTGTCCTCTGCTAAGATTAAGCAGCTCCACAGCTCTCTTTGAACTGGGCCCGTCAATTATTCACTTCCCATGTCTGAGCCCTGGACAGTCCGCCCAGTACACCTTGTGTTGGTTTCTGACCCAGGACTTAATGACTCCCCTGGCAGTTCTCTTTGACACGTGCAGAGCCGGTTCTGGTCCCATAAATGGTTCTGCTGACCCTCTCTTCGCGAGACTGCCAGCCTCTTCATTGCCTTTGACCCCCGAGTGGCCCGGCACCCAGATGAGGGTCACCTCATTCTGCCCAGCCAGGTCGCTCGTCTCGTCTCGGCACTCATGTTGTAGCCTTGAGAATGAAATAATTTTTTTCACACCGATAACTCCAAAAGTAATGCTCTGTTTTTGATAAAATTTGGCGTGTGCCTTCCTTTTGTAAATGGCTTGAACAAGTTCTTTAGCCGGGAAAATCTAACTAATTTTTCGGGAAAATTTTGAGTTTTCTTTAAGAAACAATTTTTATAAAAAAAATAGAAGAGTTATGATAACCGAATTTGGTATCCAAGTTTACGATATTAAAAGGAAACTATATGCTAAAATTTATTCTTCTATGGTACAAGCAAAAAAAGTTATAGAAAAATATTTGGTGCGAGATCATTTCTATGAAAATTCACTACCATAACGCATTTGCTGCTTCCAGACTTTTGTTTTTTTCTAATCATGTCAAACCTAGATTTAATGACGTTTAAAAAGTCTTATTTTCTTAACTTTCAAACGTAAAATATCTTTTCCATCGAGAAATATATTTGATTTCGTATTTAAATAACAATAACTTATGACAAATGTCAGTTAAAAATTTGTACTAATTTTAAAGCTTACCTTAACTTTGGTTTTCTAACATCCTTTTGCTTTGAAATTCTCATGCCCTGAGCCAATACCACAACCACCATCAAGTTAAAAGTATAAACCTAAAAACAAAAATAATCTAATGTACTCCTTTGTAGCCTAATCGATTTCACAGCATGCAAATGGTAAAATATAGTTGATGTTTAATTTATGTTTCAGTTTAAAGCTTTGGTGTATAATTATTAAAAGTCTGGACGCAGCAAGTGCGTTATGGTAGTGAATTTTAATAAAAATGTTTTTAATAGCAAATATGTGTGTGTGTGTTTTTTTTTAAGAAAGCAGGTATCGAATTTGGTTACCAGTATAACCTATATGGTAAAACAATGTGCCATGTTTTATCAAAATAACTTTATTGTTTCAAAATGCAAAAAAATTTCCGAAAGTAAACTTGAAGTGTTGTCGAAAAAACTTGTTTTTTGGTCAACCTTATAGGTTAATAGCAAATTGAGCTATTCAAATATAAAGCATTTGATCAAAATTCGCTACCATAACACACTTGCTGCGTCCAGAATTTCTTTCCTTACAAACATGCAATATATTTCGATTGAAAATGCACAAATGCAATAACATAAGGCGGGTTTCATTAAAAAAAAAGGAAATTTGTACAACCAACTACTTATGGGCCACCCTGTGATTGTAGAAACAACACCCTATAATTAATATATAATTTTTTTTTCATATCTTGTATAATAACGGATATATTGAGCTTTATTGATTTTTTACGAGAATTCGACAAAAATTATATACCAATAAACGATAAACTTTATAGCTAAGGCTACTGCCAAGCATCAGAGAAAGGGGCTATTAGAAATGAATTTTCTGGAAACATTTTAGTAAAATGAAGTACAATGACGGTTGAAACTAAGCATTCAGGGATTGTAAAACATTTTTCTTGAGACATTTTATTTCCATAGCACGTATTAGATTCAAGTTATTTGCCTAAATGTTGCCAATTTTGACGTTTTAAATCGCAACTTTAAAGTTTTGAGGAAAACTACTTTTTTTTTAAATGCCTATAAATGTGTTGTCTTTTGACCTATAGAGCTAAATTTTGGCAGATATGTGTTAATTAATACAGCACAAAAGTGACATACGTTTACAAAAAAGAACTTGCGCTCTGTCTGAACATAATCTCGACACTGGCCACAATATAAATTTTAGTAATGTTTTTATTTTACACTGTGAAACCTTAAGTAATAAAAGAAAGTGGTTAGAAGAATTTGAAACTACTTTTAACGACAATTTAATAAACTTAAACAAAGATAATAATTTTAGAAATCACTACCCCTATTAATATTTCCTAAACAAAAACAAAAAACAAAAAACAAATTCAAATAAACAATAGTTAGCTTATCTGTCAGTTTGGCACTTTTCGACTTCACTCAAATTAACATAAAGGTTTTTTTCCTGTTTGTTATTGCATAATTAGTCATAGTGAAATTCACGTTATATGTAAATAGTTTAAACTTTTATATTTTTCCTATGTAAATTGTAAACTTTTCTTTCCATGTTGTAACCTTGAGACTGGAATAAACTTTTCCGAAAGCTCAGCTTTTAATAAAGAGTTTTATTTTGCCCCAATTTTTTGAGTAAGTAACACTATTACCGCCACAAAAACTTAATACTATATATATATATATATATATATATATATATATATATATATATATATATATATATATATATATATAAACATATAAAAATTGAGACTGACCCCGGATATGTGTTCTGGAGGGCCTAATTAGCGCTCATTTTAAGAAATTTTTTCAAAACTCAAAAGTCGGGATTCTCATTAGTGAATTTTGTAAAGAAAATTAACTAAACACGTGCCATTAACAGAAAAAATATCATGTCTTCAAGAAAATGTCAAACACATGTGGGTACATCAAAGGATAACAAGACAAACATGATGTATTTGAAATTGAGAACCTGGTGATTAAACAGGAATACAAGATCAATATGCCTAACAGTTTAATCGGTTACTGGATAGTTTAATATATAAACGACCTTCAGGTCTGCGAAACTTCACATACGTTAACTACTTCGAATAGTTGAATAGTTTGCAATATAATTTGTGATACGATCTTCTTAAAAGCACACGCATATTTCGACAAACATTGCAATATGCAAACTTGGGAGAAATGCATACATGATAATAACACGCAATTGTAGGCGTATTGTCTAACATGTCATTTGTTGTACAAGTTATCCGCATTTACGAAAAGTAACCGGGTAGATATCTACCGTTTACCGAATGGTACACAGCTATGGCTTTATGGTAAATGGATCCAGTGCAGTAATTTTCCAACGCTTTAAAATGCGCGGTAACTAAATGACAAACGCCAAATTGTCAAAGGTTCGTCTTTGTTGTTTGATGATATTTTGGCTTTGAACTTTGAAGTAATAATATTAATATATCAGTATGGATATTGAAAAAAATTGCTTTAGTTAATGTTGTATCTGAAATATTAGACAGCGATAGCGACGCAGAGTATTAACAGGAGTTACGACTTATCCAAAAAGAAGCGCCGCGCCATTGAAAATGATGTACATATCTGATGTTGCACACTTTACACTAACTACAATTAACATCCACTAAATGCCAATACAACACCTTCACCTGCCTTCAAGTAACGATTGAGAAATGAACGAATGAAAATTATTTATTTACATTTTACATCCAGTTTGTAGGTTAGAATTTAGACAATTTGTATAGAGAATTAAGTTTGTTCTCTATACAAATACAAACTCAATTTACCGACTGTTTGGTTCGGTACACAAATCCTGCACCATGTTGATGCACCGGGTAGATACCATATAATATTCGAACGATGGACAGAGTAACCAATTACATTTTCGAACGCTTGCGTAAACGCCTATTAGTTCTCTCCTTTAACTCTTTGGGATTCCAGTTTGGAAAAAATCGTAAGAAAGTTGTAGTGAATCTTTTGTTTAGGGGAATTCAGATTTTAGGAAACACAATTAAAAATATCAGTCAATTGGATGTTACAAAAGATAAAAGACTAATGTGCTACAGAAATCTTAGATGCATGTTGCATTATTACATACAATGCGTTTGTGAAGTACAGACTAAAGAAATGTTTTTAGCGATATCTTGTAGAAAAAATTTGCTAAAGAAGAGAACCCGACTTTTGAATATTGAAAAGATTTTTTCAAATGAGCACGAACTAGACACCCTTTAGAACCCATATCCTAGGTCAGTTTACATTTCTATATGTTTATATACAGTGTGTAAAAACCAAATGGAATAAATTCATTATTTCGGTTATTGTACATTCTTATAAGAAAATCCCGAAACACGTCATATTCAAATTATATATTGACATTTTCCAACGTCAAAATGCGATCTCTACCTTCACACCCTTCGAATGACAGTTACAAGCCCAATTTTTTTAAGGGGAAGAATAGGCTTATGATATGTCGTTTGAAAGGTATGTTCATTCTCTATTCAAAAATATTATCGTTTTCAAGTTTATTGCAATAATTAAGATAGAATAAAAAAATGATGAAACAAAGAACTATGAATGTCAATGAAGTAGATGTTCAAAATGTTCACCGCGAACTTCTTTAAAACACCCTAATCTTAAATAAAACTGTCTTCTGACATTATTGAACATATCAGGAGTGATCGACCTAATCGCAAGCGTTATTCGATCCTTTAAGTCATTTAAATCAAAAGGTTTAGTTTTGTACACAATGCTCTACACATATCCCCATAAAAAGAAATCTAATAAGGTAAGATCAGGTGATCGCGCTGGCCATTCTATCAAACCACGCCTCCCTATCCACCGATTGGGAAATATTGCATCGAGGTACTGCCAGACATTGAGTTGGTAATGTAGTGGTGCTGCATCCCGCTGAAATCATATCGTATTCACTGGAACTTTAGGGTTTCCGGGATCAGGATCTAAATTTGCCAAAGTTGGAATGACATCATTTTGAAGTAGTGTCAAATAATTATCGCCGTTCAAATTACCCTCAATGAAAAAGGGACCAATGATATGGTTTACAACAATGCCTGCCCAAACATTACCCTTTTTAGGGTATTGCGTGTGTTCTTCTCTTATCCATTTAGGATTTGCTGTTGCCCAGTAGCGACAATTTTGCTGATTAGAATGATCGTTAAGTGAAAAAATGTACTGATCAGAAAACATAACGTCTTCTAATTGGATAATATTGTTATCTAACATGTCCATCATTCGCTCACAAAAATTTCTCCTATCATAATCGTCTGCCATGAGCCCCTGAGTAGGTATCATTTTATAGGGATGCATTTTATTTTCTTTTAACATGTAAACTATCGATGCATGGCTAACATTAAATGTAGTAGATGCCTGTCTAGCCGATGTATGTGGGTTTTACACAAATTCAAGCAGCACATCTAATTTGATATCATCACTCAGTGTATTGGCTGCTTTTTTTATCTGCCTTACATGACCAAACTCGCAAAACTGCTTCTCTATTTTACTAATTGTTCCTTGGGCTATAGGTGGTAAATCACGAAATTCCTAATGAAATGGACGAGTTACTTCGTGTTGTGTTCGGGTTTTATCTCCGTAACCAATCATTTGTTATTTTATGCATTTCCGTTAATCTGACTATTTTTCAGAATGGAAATTAACGAAATCCAAACTAAAATTACAATACTAACAATTTAAATGACAACTTATAATTAGAAAACAATTTGCTTAGGCGTTTTAAACAAACTAACATTGCCTCGGAAACTCTTTAATGTATTTTTAATGGATACAATGTAAAAAGCACATTACTATGGTTTTTGTTTACTTTATTATCTTCAAGACCTAAACGGGAAATAAGGTATGAGTATACTAATTATAATATTGTAATAAATTTTGAACCTTCTATAGCGAATTTCGGTAACCACATGATTTTATTTTATTCTATCTTAATTGTTGCAATAAACGTAAGAACGATAACATTTTTAATAGAGAATCAACAGACCTTTCAAACGACATATCACAAGCCTATACTTCCCCTTTAAAAAAATGGGGGTTGTACCTGTCATTCGAAGGGGGTGAAGGTAGGGATTGCATTTCTACGTTGATAAATGTCAATTTATAATTTAAATTTGATGTGTTTCGGGATTTTTTATAATAATGTACAGTATTAGTTTAGTATTAGTTTATTGGTGTATAGATTTTACAGTAACCGAAATAATGAATTTATCCCATTTGGCTTTTACACACTGTATATATAATTAAAATTATAATGAAAAATAATAATTAAAAATTGTTATTAGATTGTAATTAAGCTTCGTAGGCGTATTTCTTTGGTATATGACTTCGACAAGTTCGCCAGCCAGGAAAATCCGACAAGTTTTTCTGGGAAAATTTTGGGTTTAGTTTCAGAAATTCTTGGCGGATTTTGGACAATAAACATTGCAAGAAGTGTGCTTAGCAGGATGTTACAGTTCTGTTTCAAAAGCTTTGTTGTCCATTTGACTAAGATATTTGCAGAAAAGAAATTCTGGACGCAGCAAGTGTGTTATAATAGCGAATTTTCATAAGAATTGTACAATATTATTATACGGCATATTAGTAAACTTAATGTTTAAAACTTACACAGACCCTGAAGATCGTTTTTAGTGGTCCCTAGTACGCGCACATTTGAAGAATTGTTACGAAAGTTTTACCTTCGATATCTCTCTATTATCAAAAAAAAATCTTGTGTTCTAACTCCTTTTGAAAAAAAAAATGCTCAAAACTCAATTATCTATGTAGGTAAAGCACAAAATTTTGCTATATCTGTAGATAGTGTAAGTCTCTTTAAAAGAAACTTGTATTACAAATTTTATTAAAGTTATACAGAAGAGTTCCACAAGGAAACTTAATTAATACTTAGAAAAGAAAAGTATCTACCAAATTATAAACGTAGCAGTTATTTTTCCTTATTAATCGCCAGTACGATTTCGTTTTAGTTAACTTAATCAAACGGGTTTTCCAATAACAATTACAATAACAAAATTATAATTTGAGACTCAAAGGTAACAAACTTATTTAAGTGTTTTTAACAAAAATAAGATCTTGTGCAAAACGTATGAAATCTGTGCACTGTTGTTTCTCCAACTGTCAAAATAAAACATAAAAAAAACATATATTCATCGAGCTGGATTCGACAAGGTTTTATTTGCGTGATACTTTACATCGGCTTCATGCCCGGGATATTATATTCCAAGTATACGGAATTAATTACAGAATTAGTAGAATTACTATTGAAATACATCCCACGACTGTTTCTGTCTTATATGACGTCTTATGTTTAAGTTCAAAGATAAAAGAAACTATTTTAGAATTATTTTTATGGAGACTTGACTTGATTTTGTTTAAATTTCTGCTATATTATGTTACAGCATAATATATCTGTGCTGCGCTAAAACTCTGTTTGGGGCCGTTAAAACTAATACATCTATAAATATAGTGTGTTTTAATAATTGGTTGAATCGCCCAGTTAAATAACAATCAATTACCAATATTTTAATTTCATGTTGTCTGTCATTTTCCATAATTGCGGCCGAGATTTCACGATTATTGGTTCGGGTAGTAGGTTTTCTGCCTGGTATATATTTGATTTGGCTACAGTTGATGTATGGTTTATACCTGTTGTATGAATCAATCTACGCGTGGCAGTTAACTACTCAGTCTGTCAGGCATTGGAATTTAACCAAGTTGTTTCAACGCATGTCTTTCGGAATTTATTTTTACTTTGGAAAAAACTCTAAATATTCTGTACCAAATTATTTAAAATTTACAACATAGGTTTTTTTGCACTTTTTCTAGCCACATGTCAAGTCTCATTCCAGTTGCTCTGACACTTACAAAAATATAGCGTTTTCAAAAAGTTTTCCCCGCTTTTCCACCGGAAAAACTTAAACATAAAGGCTGATTAACGAATTCGACCTCGGTTTTCGCCCAAACAAGATTTTTGACAAGTTTGTTTGAAATCAGCTTAGTATTTTCTGAGTTATCGCTCGGATACATATAATAGATCTCCACTTAATTTATTTTCATAAAATTTTTTGTTTTGACTTCGATATTTAATAACTAAAGCAAAATTGATAATAATTATTGAATAATTATAACATTTCGGTATGTCTGTCATCACGCTCAATGCGTAACTGCGTTTTCCAGGCGCCAGCAGTTGAATTATCAACTCAACGTATATTTTCACCAGTACTGCTGAGTTTTGGTTTCCGGTGTCGCTGTTTGACAGCAACATTAAACAGCGAAACTGGTTACACAGAAAAAAAACATTTGTTAAGCTAGAGAAATAGCCGGTACGTCTGTATTGAGTATGGAACCATTTCACCAAGTAAGGACAATAATAATTAATGAATTGATTTACCTAAAGGTGTTGTGTTTGCAAATTTGGCATAGAAATAATGCGTATTACGAACCTCTAATGATCTCTCTCTCTCTCTCTCTCTCTCTATCTCTCTCTCTCGGAGGGTTTTAGACGTTTAATTTTGAACGACGCCTTGTTGTTTATTCACAGTCCTACAGTCTATGACCCTTTGTTTTCCTTATAGCGTGTACCCACTTTAGTAGGGTGTCATTCCGTTGCGTGTATCCACCTTACATCTTAATAAATAATAAAGGTTTAATGGAAACAAACGAAGCTGATCGATACTATTTTCCAAATATACGATAGGACGCATGTTATAATTAATAATTAAACAACTTAAATACTTAAAACGGATGATAATGATTTACTGACGAATACTACTCTAGACGTTACATACCTTAAGAGATATACAGGTATGGTCACAAAATAAAAATGTTTTATTGAAGATTCACTAGGTGTTTGTTTTATCGAATTTTCATTAAGAAAAATCGATCATAGGTAGGTCACGATGAAAAGCTTTTGATAAAATGTCTTCAGGTTAGCGAGAATTTGAGTCCCTAGAACACAAAACTAAGGTCCGTTAAAAATTATATATATATATATATATATATATATATATATATATATATATATATATATATATATATATATATATATATATATATATATATATATATATATATATATATGTATGTATGTATGTATCCGAGCGATAATTCAAAAAATACTATACTGATTTCAATCAAACTTGGTAAAAATCTTGTTTGGGCGAAAATCGAGGTCGAGTTCGTTAATCAGCCTCTATGCTCAAGTTTTTCTGGTTGAAAATCGGGGAAAACTTTTTGAAAACGCTATATTTTTGTATGTATCAGAGTAGCTGGAATAAGACTTTACATGTGGCTATAAATTGTGCAAATTTTTTTTTTTTTTTTTTTTTTTTAATGTCAACAACACACCACGAGGGCTTACAGCCTAAATACTATCGTACCGTGGGTGTTGACAAGGAGGAAAGAGGCAGCTTGTTAATTCTGGACTTGAAGGTTTGGAGGTTCGGAGGAGAAGGAAAAACATGTGCCGGCAAGGAATTCCACAACTTGGAAGTCCTCGGGACAAAAGAGCGGGCATAACAAGATGTTCTATGTCTGGTGACCTGGACGTTAAAAGGGTGCATTCGCTCTGTTCCCCTGGTAGATCTGCTGGGGGCAGCAGGTGGGGGAATTATGGAGGAAAGCTCCTCTGAGCAGTGCCCGTGCAGATATCTATAAAAGAGAGAGAGGTCACCAACGGCACGTCGGTGGGCAAGGGATGGAAGCCTTTGGGTGAGGGTAGGGTCACCGATGAGACGTACAGCTCTCTTTTGAATGGAGTCCAGGATAGCGAGTGTAGAAGCGGCAGCTGCACCCCAGATGTGGGAGCAGTATTCGAGGTTTGGCCTTATTTGTGAAGTGTATAAGGTATAGAGATTAGTTGGTGAAAAGAATTTGCGAGCCCGGAAGAGGAAACCCAATTTCTTAGCAGCCGCTTCTGCAATTGATGTAACATGTTGGTGCCAATTAAGATTTCGATCCACAGTAATGCCAACAAGAGAAAAGGACTCATTACTTTGAATAACTTGGTTGTTCATTGTGATGGGTCTAGGGCTGCTGTATCTCTTGTGAGAAAGAAAGCAAGACTTAGTTTTGGTGGGGTTGAATTGTACAAGATTTCTACTTCCCCAGTCTAATATTTTTTGGAGGTCTACGGAGACAGAACCCTCCATGAGTCTGCGATCCTCATCTAATTGGGCTAAAGAGACAGGCTTAGAATATTGTATGTTTGAGTGGAGGGTGCTGTCGTCCGCGTAACTGTGAACTGGATTGGATGTGCTAGAGAGGAGGTCATTGATGTGGAGAAGAAACAAAGTAGGGGCTAAAGCTGAACCTTGAGGAACTCCTGCATTAATTGGATACAGTTTAGAGGAATGGCCATCCACAACAACAGATATGCTCCTGTTGGAGAGGAAATTTGCTGTCCAGGTACAAAGTTTTGGTGGTAGGCCATAGGCCGGAAGTTTATTAAACAGCGCTGCGTGCCAGACCTGGTCGAATGCTTTGGATATGTCTAGAGCAACAATCTGGGATTCACCGTGTTGTTCCATAGACTTGTTCCAAGAATGGGTGACAAAGGAAAGGAGGTCGGCAGTCGATCTGCGCTGACGGAATCCGTACTGCCTGTCGTGGATTAGACTGTGTTTTTCAAGGAATTTTAGTAGTTCGGTGTTTATATACTTTTCCATCACTTTAGAGATGACTGAAAGAAGAGAAATAGGCCTGTAGTTGCTAGGAAGCGCTTTGGATCCTTTCTTGGGGATGGGTTGTACTCGAGCAGTTTTCCAGTTACTAGGGAATATGCCTTTATTGTAAGATATCTGAAACAGACGAGTCAGGACAGGAGCAAGTTCTGGTGCGCATTTTTTGAGAACAATTGCTGGGATCTCGTCAAGGCCAGAGGCTTTCCTGGTATTAAGAGAAGAGAGCATCTTTCGTACCTTTTTAGTTTGGAAAATGATATCAGTCATTTTATGCGCGACATTGGGGACTGTTGGTGGTTGAACATTTGGAGGTGGGTTGAGAGTAGAATTTCCGGCGAACAACGAAGCAAAAAGTTCAGCCTTGCCCAGGGCGGTAGAAACAATTTCATCACCTGAGACAAGAGGTGGGAACGTGCTCTTGCAGAAATTATTCCCAATAGACTTAGCAAGAGTCCAGAAGGGTTTGCCGCCGTTGGAGCTTGAGAGGACTTTGTTTTTGATGTGGTTATTAAACGAGTTTTTTGCCTCAGAAAGAATGCGGACATAGCGGTTTCTTGCGTCGTTGAATGCTTGACGATTTTCTTGACTGGGATTGTGTAGAAGCGTTTTGTGAGCTTTGACCTTTTCAAGTCTGGCCTTGTCACAGGATTTAGAGAACCAGGGCTTTTGAGTGGCTGAAGAGGTTTTCTGTGTACGTGGAATAAATAATTCCATGCCAGCTTGGATAATTTCGGTGACGTTTTGTGAGATATCAGAGGGGTCAGGATGAGAGAAGCAGACAGACGCCCATGGAAATGAGGAAAAGTAATTCCGCATTTCGTCCCAGTTTGCGGAGTTGTAGTGCCAAACGATACGTGGGTGTGATGACTGTGTGACCTCGGGTTGCATTGCACAGGAAGCAGTGACCATGCCGTGGTCTGAGCGACCAAGGGGGGCGGTGACTGATATCTTATAGCATTCAGGATTTGTAGTAAGAAGGAGATCCAAGGGATTTGAGCTGTGTGTTGGGATACGAGGAAAATAAGTAGGTTGCTGTACCATATTGGCCAAAGAATTGCTGACTGCAAAGGCCTCCGCTGCTCTCCCTTGTGGGTCGGTTTTTGAAGATCCTAGCCATTCCTTATTATGGACATTGAAGTCGCCAAGAATAGTGACCTCGGAGGAAGGATATTCAGAAATTAGATAGTCGGTTTTTTCAGAAAGGTAGTCAAAGAGCTGGACAAAGTTGTTGTCAGAAGGTGACCGGTAAATGCAACAGATAAATTTAGTTGCAGCCCTGAGAGAGAGTTTTATCCATAGTATGTCTTTTCTTCCAGCTTCTAAATTGGGAAGTCTGGTGCAGGGTAGATTGCTACGGACGTATGTATGCGCATATAAACTTATGTTGTGAATTTTAAGTAATTTGGTACACAACATTTAGAGATCTTTCCAAATTAAAAAGAAAATCCCAAAGACATGCATTTGAGACAGTTCTAAAACCTGTCTTAATATTTCTGACAGCTTGTTAACTTCCGGGGTGGAAAAATATAGTAAATATATGGACATAATACTCACTTGTGAACGCTCTGTAGCTAATAGTTTGCATGTTTTGCTTTATAAACAGTTTGTTTGTAATGCACACTTGTAAAACCTTTGAAAGGCGCCAATTACGCTTTCACTTCTGTGTAGTTTAAGGTTTAATACAAATAAACAACCCTCTTCATCTAAGTTCACTTGAAAAAAAAAATTAACCTAAGTTCAAAACCATAAATAAATAAGTTAGATGTTTTGTTTACATTTTTAATAAAAGCAATTGCCCTTAGGTATGTACTGTCTCCTTCTCTCTTTTGACTATCCATGTTTCTCTATCTCACTTTTCAGTGTATAGTGTCTTCTTTTTCAGTCTCTCTCTTTCTACCAGATATAATTTCTGAAATTTAATAAAATTCACTTAAAAGGAAATATTAACATCTCTCGTATCACTTCTTATCAAAAGTTTTTCTTTGTTCTTTGAAAAATGATTAATATTCACATGAAATGATATTTTAATTAATAATCCTGTAACTAAGCAGTAAAGTTGACTGCAGCAAGAAGCTGGAATTTGTCACTTTACAATTAATTACTATAGTTATTCAGTGGAGATTGTTTATTTTTTTTGTGGAACAAGAAATCTCATCTATTTGGGGTTTCTTGTCGGGGGGCTGAAGTCTGGTGGTTTTCTGCCTTTACTGGGTCAGCACTCACACCTGCGGAACCAAAGACGTTAAAGGACACGGACGTACACCCAGATAAGTCCACGAAGTTTTGTTTGTTTGTTTTGTATAACTGTTGCTGAATTTCACCAACAATCAGCTGATTATTACGCTATACATACCTTTAAGTTAATATTTGAACCTTGTATTTGTGTGTAAACTCGAAAAGTCCACTGTAAGGGGGATCTCTGCATCTTTGTTAGATTAAGTCAAATTAACAATTTAATCGGACATAGTAACACACTTTTTACCATCGCTGAGTGTCAGCCTAAAAGGACAACAGTTAATTAATTTAACCATTTCTCACTTATAGTGTTGTGATTCCAGCGATTAAAATTTCACTTACCGTTGATGTCGTTGTATTTATTTATCTATCGGATAATTACCTAAAATACTTTGTGTAGAATAATTTGTAAATTACTAACCTCAAAACTGTTCTTTTACATCTGTTTCTGTTGCACGTTGCACCTGTCACTAGAAATAGGCAAGCAGTCTTGACCTATCTGCTGAGCCTGGTACCAACTGCCGACGCTGTAGTTCCCAATTCCCGGGTGTACCGTGAAACCATTCTCTATTCTTTCTCTTTTACTCTTCACTGTGGTTTGTTTAATTTCCGTTTCCTTTCTTCTTTATTTTTCCGAAACCTCCCTTCTCCTAAATTGTGACGGGCCAGAAGCCGGGCCAGCTTTCATTATTTTTATCAAGAAACCCCGTGACACATTGAAACGACTTAGTGGTTAAATTCCAATGCCTGACAGACAGAGTAGTTAACTGCCACGCGTAGATTGATTCATACAACAGGTATAAACCATACATCAACGGTAACCAAACTAAATATATACCAGACATAGAACATACTACCAGAACCAAAATCGTGAAATATCTGTCGCAATTATGGAAAATGGCATATGACATGAAATAAAAATTTTGCCAAAAGACGTCATATAGACCGAAACAATCCTTGAATTTGTTTCAATGGTAATTCTACTAATTCTGTAATTAATTATTATGTACTACCCCGTGCATAAAGCATGTGTCAAGTATTATGTAGACAACGTCAGTTGACGTATTATCAGATAACGCATTGTAAGCGTGCTGGACTGCTACGCAGAATGCATTATCGCATCCAGCTCGGATGAATGTATGTTTTTTTTTATGTTTTATTTTGACATTTGGAGAAACAATAGTGCACAGATTTCATACGTTTTGAACAAGATCTCCTTTTTGTTTAAAACGCCTGGTTGGTCACTGAAATTATAAGTTTCAGCAGATATTTTGTTATTGCTGATATTGAAAAAAAAACGGTTTGATTAGGTTGACTAAAACGAAATCATACTGAAAATTGATAAGGAAAAATAACCGATACGTTTATAATTTGGCAGATACTTTACTTTTCTAAATATGAATTGGGTTTCCTTTCTGGAAATCTTTTGTATAACTTTAATGAGATTTAATATAAGTTTCTTTTAAAAAGACACTATCTACAGATAAAGCAAAATCTTAAGCTTAATATAAAATTGAGTTTTGGACATTTTTCTCAATATGAGTTAGAACACAATATTTTTTTAATAGAAAGACATCACTGGCAACACTTTCAAAATAATTCTTCAAATGTGCGCGTACTAGGACCTCTAAAATCGATCTTCAAGGTATGTGTAAGTTTAAAGTGTTAACTTTACTAATATGCCGTATAATGATAGTGTACAATTCTTATCAAAATTCGCCACTAAAACGTACTTGCTGCGTCCCGAAATTTTTTAAATTGCACACACTTTATTTGGCTACTTATAGCAAAATGGAAAAATTTTTAAAACATATTTTTACAACTAACTAAGATTTGAACCTGTGATGAGCACTTGGAGAACCCAGACCAGCACATAACATTTTAAAAAGTTTAAACGCAGGAACTGCGTTACGGTAGTGAATTTTCATTAAAATGTTTTAATAGCAAATTAGTCTTTTTTAATGGACGTGCATCAATTTTGGTTACCTATGTAGTAGAAACATCGAACCATATCTCATTAAAATAACTTTATTGTTTAAAAGCCCACAATTTTTTTGAAAATTAACTCAACTCGTTGCATAAAAAAACTGGTCCGATTTTTCTGGCCAGCCAACTTCTTTTTGTATTGGACATACGAGAGGTAAGGAAAGATCTATGAATAACAATACTAGCTTCAAAATTGAGGATTAAACTATACACCCGGATAAATATACAGGGTGTGCCAATTAAAACCTCCCACCTGGAAAATACCGGATTAAAAAAAAGCTGAGATACGTCTCGTTTGTTTTCAAGAGGGATACATGATAGATAATGTTTTGGTGCCTTGGAACCTTCGACACAGGCGTAAAGTACCATTAAATTTTCAAATCCATACAATAATAAAATCTTTATCCCACTTCCGAACGAATATTTAGAAGCATTTCGGGCATTATTTGACGACATTCTTCAACAATTCGCCGACGAAGCTACTCAGTTGAGTACAGTTGCATAAATTTTCGACTTCAAGTGTCTCCCAAAAAAAGTCTAAGAGTGATAAATCTGGCGATCTGTGAGGCCACTCATTGGAACCTCTGTGCTCTATTTAGTGATTGGAAAAGTTCTAAATACAAAATCACGCAGAGCCGTGGAATAATCTGGTAGAGCACCATCCTACTGAAACCGCACATACTCTTTTGCCAAGCATTGCCATTTTCCAATATTTCTACAATCGTCGGGCTGATATGTGTTTCTAGTAGATTCAGACGCATGTTTCCATCCAGAGATCCCGGTGGGAAGAGAGCCTATGAGGTGGTCTCCTAGGATGCGTTTCACGAAGAATTCTTAGATTTTCATCACTCCAAGAGCGGCAATTATGGTGGTCGACTTGGCCATCCTGCTGTGACGTACATTCATCGGAAAAATAGAGTAAGTACAAAAAGGTTGGATTTCTGTTGGCAGGATCACTCATTTCTTTACAGAACTGCGCGCGGCGATCAATTTCCTGTACGGAATTAATTTTGCCTGCGTAACACCTATAACTTTATAGGATTCGGCGGCAACTATCTACAGATTCCAAAAGTACCTGCAAGTTTGCTGAGATTTACATTTGTTTTCATTGCGATGTGACCCAGGATAGTTACCTGATTACCATCATTACGTACGGCCAGCTCACGTTGATGTTTTTTGTTTGCAACCGATCCAGTGTCCCAAAATGTATGTATTGAATCCAGAACGTAGCGATGCAAAGTGTAATCTCAGGATGACGATCATCAAAAATATGTGCTGCCCGTCGCGTAGAATTGTGACTCTTGTGGAACACAGTATTTATTTCAACTTTTTCAGCAATTGTATAAACCGTTTTTGCGAATTGGAATTTAATCGACTTTGTGATGATTTTACGGCATATTTACTTATCTCGTTTAAAGTAAAACTGCCAGATAGTTGGATTGATAAAGTTTATTAACAGATAAACCAAAAATCATAAATCAAAATATTTTAATCGAGAAATTGTTAAAAAAAAGTCATCAAATAACGCCCGAGATGTTTCGAAATATACGTTTTTAGTGAATTTTCTTAGAAAAAATTCACTAATGAGGAGATCTCGACTTTTGAATTTTGAAAAAATTTCTTCAAATGAGCGCGATCTAGGACCCCTAGAACCCATATCCGGGGTCAGTTTCAATTTTTATATGTTTATATATATATATATTTATATATATATATATATATATATATATATATATATATATATATATATATATATATATATATATATATATATATATATATATATATATATATATATATATATATATATATATATATATATATATATATATATATATATATATGTATCACACCGATAACTCAAAAAATAATGGGCCGATTTTGATAAAATTTGGCATGTACGTTTCTTTTGTAAATGGCTTGGATAAGTTCGTTAGTCAGGAAAATCGGACAAGGTTTTCCGGGAAAATTTTGAGTTTTCATTCGAAAAAATTTTTTATCTCAAAAAGTAATAAGCCGATTTCAATAAAATTTGGCATGTCCCTTCCCTTTGTAAATGGATTTGACATGTTTGTTAGTCAGGAAAATCTGACAAGGTTTTCTGGGAAAATTTTGAGTTTTCATTCGAAATAAATTTTTATTTCAAAGAATAATAGGGCGATTTTGATAAAATTTGGCACGTAGCTTCCTTTTGTAAATGGCTTTGACAAGTTCGTTAATCAGAAAAATCGGACAAGGTTTTTCGGAAAAATTTTTAGTTTTCATTTGAAAAAAATTTTTATCTTAAAAAATAAAAAATCTATGATAACCAAATTTGGTAGGTAGGTTTACGATATAAAAAGTAAACTATACACCAAAATTAAGATTTCTATGTTACAAGAAAAAAAAGTTATAATAAAATATATTGTGCCAGATCATTTCTATGAAAATTCACTACCATAACGCACTTGCTGCGTCCAGGCTTTTTTTAAATTTCAACAACACACCACGAGGGCTTACAGCCTAAATACTATCATAACGTGGGTGTCGACAAGAAGGAAAGAGGCAACTTGTTAATTCTGGACTTGAAGGTTTGGAGCAGATGGAAAAACATGTGCCGGCAAGGAATTCCACAACTTAGAAGTCCTCGGGACAAAAGAGCGGGCATAACAAGATGTTCTATGTTTGGTGACGTGAACAGTAATAGGGTGCATTCGCTCTGTAGATCTGTTGGGTGCAGCAGGTGGAGGAACTATAGAAGGAAGCTCCTCCGAGCAGTTCCCGTGCAGATATCTGTAAAAGAGAGAGAGAGAGAGAGAGAGAGAGAGAGAGAGAGAGAGAGGTCCCCAACGACACGTCGGTGGGCAAGGGATGGCAGGTGTAAAGGACTCATTACTTTGAATAACTTGGTTGTTCATTGAGATGGGTCTAGGGCTGGTGTATCTCTTATGAGATAGAAGGTAAGACTGAGATTTGTTGGAGTTGAATTGTGCAAGATTTCTACATCCCAGTTCAATATTTTTGGAGATCCACACAGACAGAACCCTCCATGAGTCTGCAATACTCATCTAATTGGGCTAAAGAGACAGGGGTAGAATATTGTATATTTGAGTGGAGAGTGCTGTCGTCCGTGTAACTGTGAATTGGGTTGGATCTGCTAGAGAGGAGGTGATTGATGTGGAGAAGGAAAAAAGTAGCGGCTACAGCTAAACCTTGAGGGACTCTTGCATTAATTGGATACAGTTTAGAGGAATGGCCATCCACGACAACAGAAATGCTCCGGTTGGAGAGGAAATTTGCTATCCAGGTACAGAGTTTTAGTGGTAGGCCATAGGCCGGAAGTTTATTAAGCAGAGCTGCGTGCCAGACCTGGTCGAATGCTTTGCATATGTCTAGAGCGACAATCTGGGATTCACCGTGTAGCTCCATAGACTTGTTCCAAGAATGGGTGACAAAGAAAATAAGGTCAGCAGTTGATCTGCGCTGATGGAATCCATACTGCCGGTCGTGGATTAGACTGTGTTTTTCAAAAAATGTTAGTGTGTGTATGTGTTTATATACTTTTCCATCACTTTATTATGGACATTGAAGTCACCAAGAATAGTGACCTCGGAGGATAGTCTTTTTTTAAAAGGTAGTCGAAGAGCTGTACAAAGTTGTTGTCAGAAGGTGACCGGTAAATGCAACAGATGAATTTAGTTGCAGCCCTGAGAGAGAGTTTCATCCAAAGTATGTCTTTTCTTCCAGCTTCTAAATTGGGGAGTCTGGTGCAGGGTAGATTGCTGCGAACGTATGCGCCCACACCTCCATGGAATCTAAAGGAAGTAAGGAGCTCATACCCAGGGAAACTAAGGTGATTAGTGGCTGTTTTGGCACTGATTTGGGTTTCGGTGTGGAAGAGGATTTGGGGCCTATTAGCCTGGAGAAAATGGTTGGCGGCGTTCAAGTTAGAATTTAGGCCACATCTATTTGAGAAGGGTATGTTAAATCTTGTGCCGGCGCCCCCTGTACACCCCTCTCCCGGAGATCCGAATGGAGTGGTATTTTATCTTCGGAATGTTTTTTACAAGGAGGAGCCGTCATCATTTTTGTTTGTAAGGGAAAGCGACTCATATACCATGACCAGAAATGTCCGTTGGGATTTCACCGGCCCCTTGATGTAAGGGGTGGTACCTCCTCGGGCGTGAAAAAATCATTTACTATCACGTAAAGGAAACGTCCGCTACCACTTGCCCCCGATTAGTATCCTCTTACGACAGGCAGGAGTTACAATGGGCCTATTATTTTAGTTAGTCCCCGGACCCACATGGGAAAAAATTCGTCAGATAACGACCGAGATGTTTAGAAATATACGTATGAAGTAGAGCAAATATTTTATAATTGTATGTAAGTGGAGGGAAAACAATTTGAACATCTAATTAAATAATGTCCTTTCATTCATTGATAATTTGTCTTATTCTCTAATTGATGGTTTTATTTCCATACCTAAAATTTAAAAAGTCGTATACTGACGTTATCAGAATTGACAAATCTTTAAATTGAGGTGTCACTCAACAAAAGTCGGGTTTTATTCTTTATCGAATTTTTTCTACAAGATATCGCTAAAAACATTTTGTAGTCTGTACTTCACAAAGGACCGTAATCTTTTATCTTTTGTAACATCCAAAAAACTAATATATATATATATATATATATATATATATATATATATATATATATATATATATATATATATATATCTATTTAATAGAAATACTCAACGGGAATGATCCCAAATTAAGAGTGGTAATACAATATAAAAGACATAGCATACACTAGAAAAATTAACATCGTAAAAGTAATTCTAATTACCAAGCGGAGTGCCACGTGTCTCAGCTCAGACTCACCACAATACAATATGTATATTGACTGATGCACGCTGTTATAAATGGTTCACGATCTGCAAATCGGTGAGTTAAGTCTAACATTGGTCCTAGGTGGCGGTAGATAAAAGAAGTCGTGTCTTCTAGAGTTGACTCTAGGGGTCTGAAAAAGCAGAGTGCGCATCAGTTCAGGACAGACGATCCTACTGTGCAGTAAATTATATATCAGGTAGAGAGCAGAATAAATACGCCTAGCCTTTAGAGATGCCAATGAGAACCTCGACAGTATATTGGTATCTGGTGTACCTTTAGCGGAATACACCCGAATTTCTCTGTATGCGAGGAAATTTACAAATTTTCGTTGGACACCTTCAAGAGCCCCTATATGGACGTCATACAGAGGAGACCACACCACAGAGGCATATTCCAGAGGCGACCGCAAATAGGCACCGAACAAGAGCCTCGGAATGTCCGCCTTATGAAAGGAACGGAATTGCGAATAATAAATTCTGTCTTCGATGCCCTGGCAATACCATGTTCATAGTTTTCCACGAACGAGAGTTTCGAGTCGAAGACAACACCCAAGTCTTTAAAGGTTGTAGGTCTTAGAAGAGGCTGTTCATCTATGGAGTATGGCAACTCGATTACACGGCGGTTGAGCGTATAAGACTTTACCACACATTCTGTAATATTCAGTGGGAGGTTGTTAATGGAGCACCAGTGTTGAACTCTACGCA
The DNA here is from genome assembly GCA_964006375.1 of Tillus elongatus. Lineage (NCBI taxonomy): Eukaryota > Metazoa > Arthropoda > Insecta > Coleoptera > Cleridae > Tillus > Tillus elongatus. The sequence continues at coordinate 155,387,234 of OZ023266.1, read as the reverse complement.
AACATCCCCCAAGCACCGAATAATCGCAGGGAGCAGCAATGGATGAGAAGATTTTTACATCATCCGCATACAGAAGATAGGGTCGATGACATCTGTTATATCACTGATGAAAAGATTAAACAACAAAGGTCCCAAAACCGATCCCTGAGGAACACCCGATTTAGCCAAGACTCCCACGGACTGATACCCATGATAGTGGACAACACCAACTCGATCACAAAAATACAATCCCATAAACTTCAGCAAGTTTGGTGAAAAACCCATGTTATCCAGTTTCCTCAGAAGAATATCGTGATTTAATCTATCAAAGGTCCTGGAGAGGTCCAGGTAGAAATCATCCGTCTGCGACCCGTTGTCCATGGTAGGAAATATAGATTTAGTTATGCTGATTAAGTAAGTGGCCGTGGAGCGGCCCTTCACGAAGCCATGCTTATCGCTTCTAATCACATTATTTACCGCAAACGAAATCATCCCATGCAACACAAACTCGAACCCTTTCGCAAAGTTATCCATTACAGCAATTTATCTATGGTTCTCAATCAACGTAGAATCGTCTACCTTTGGAACAGGTATTGACTTCGCCTTCTTCCAGGTGATAAGAAATACAGAAGACCCCAGCGATATACTGAAGAGTATATTCAAGGGCTGAACAAGTATGTGAGCACAACCCCTGACCAGAAAAGCTGGAATTTGGTCAGGGCCCGATGTGTGCTTCGGTTTCATCTTAAGCAACGCGCTAAAGGCCTGTTCTTCCGATAGCCGTTTAATATCCAGGCTAGTTCCACCACTGTAACGAAAAGGGCAGCACACGAAGACGCTGCTAGACGCATCCGTGCAGGAGCTCTAAAAAACTCTGCAAAGGCATTCACTGCATCTGCATCGCTCGCAACAACCTCCCTCCTATATGAAAGCGCAGACTGACCAGATTGACTCTCTTTTTAGGTTGACATACCTCCAGAAGCTACTCGGATCAACGCTGATATTTCTTTCCACCATCTCCTCATAAAGCGATTGTTTGGTTACAGACAAGACCGTGGCACGTCTTCTAAGTCCCCTGAATATCTCATAGTCCGCAAGATGATTTGATCTTGCAAAGCGTTTACAGGACTGAAATTTTCTTCTTGTATAACTGATAAGTTCAGAGTCAAACCAGGGGCGCACTCGTGAACGAATCCTGGTTACGTAGAGGTAAATGGTTGAGTACAACAAAACATAGAAACTGTGGCAGTCTTCGTCCACATTTCAGAACTGGGCAAGTGAAGTCCAGTCAACTGAAGAGAGGTGGTTATATAAACCAGGAAAATTGGCTTTGCGAAAGGAGTATCGGAAGGATGTTGGTATATTCACAGCGTGTTTGTTCATCGGACATTCAATTGTAGGTGTTATGTCAAGCACGGTATGATGACTATCCTCGTCCACCAATATGTAAGAAGCACGATGTACACAACCTCTCGCATTAGTGAAAACAAGGTCAAGAAGTGTGCCGTTGGTATTTCTAATCGCATTAAGTTGTTCCAAACGAAAAATATCTTGCAATGAAAGAATTGTGTGCACCTTATTAGTAACTGGAGCTTCATCTATATAAGCAGAATATTTCGGAACATTGAAGTCGTCCAAGGTCAATAATATGACGTTCACAAGAAATTCGCAAGCACACAAAGCATCAAGAAACACGTTAAAAGCAAAACCAGTGGTGTTAGCCACCAAACAAGCCAGAATAACGAACAGTGGATAATCGTTTACATATATCTTGACGCAAATAATATCTATTAGTGGAAGACTGATAAGATCCGCATTAGAGATGTTCACAAGATTTGTATTATAGAGGGAATTGACGCCCAGTAGGATACCCCCCACCCCTGCTAAGACCAGTTAGCTCAAATTTCCTGTCCGACCTCAAAATGGTATAACCACTTCCAAGTATTTCAGAGTTATCGATGTCAGAGTCAAGCCACGTCTTAGTAAATTCTAGTATGTAATAATTAAAGGAAAGTGCAGCATTGTACAACGGGCCAAGTTTATTTTTAATACCTGTGGATTCTGCATATATATATATATATATATATATATATATATATATATATATATATATATATATATATATATATATATATATATATATATATATATATATATATACACTGTGTAAAAGCCACATGGAGTAAATTCATTATTTCGGTTACTGTACATTCTTATAAAAAATCCCGAAACACGTCAAATTTAAATTATAAATTGACATTTAGTAACGTGAAAATGCGATCCCTACCTTCAGCCCCCTTCGAATGACAAGTACAACCCCCAATTTTTTAAAGGGGATGTATAGGCTTGTGATATGTAGTTTTAAAGGTCTATTCATTATCTATTCAAAAATGTTGTGGTTTTCAAGTTCATTGCAACAATTAAGATAGAATGAAATAAAATTATGTGGTTACCGAAATTCGCTACAATACAACAAACAACTAAAATGTAATGCAAAATGTAATAAAATGTAAAACACTGAAAAAAACTATGAATTTCAATGAAGAAGATGTTCAAAATGTTCACCGCGAACTTTTCAGCAAAACCCTAATCTTAAATAACACTGTCTTCTAACATTATTTAACATATCAGGCGTGATCGACCTAATCGCAAGCGTTATTCGTTCCCTTAAGTCATTTGAATCGATAGGTTTAGTTTTGCACACAATGCTTTTCACATATTCCCATAAAAAGAAATCTAATAAGGTAAGATCAGGTGATCGCGCTGGCCATTCTATCGATCTTCGCCTCCCTATCCACCGATTGGAAAATATTGCATCGAGGTACTGCCGGACATTGAGTTGGTAATGTGGTGGTGCTCCATCCTCCTGAAACAATATCGTATTCACTGGAACTTGAGGGTTTCCTGGATCAAGATCTAAATTTGCCAAAGTTGGAACGACATTATTTTGAAGTAGTGCCAAATAATTATCGCTATTCAAATTACCCTCAATGAAAAAGGGACCAATGATATGGTTTCCAACAACGCCTGCTCAAACATTAACCTTCTGAGGGTATTACGTGTGTAAAAAGCACATGACTATGGTTTCTGATTACTTTCTTATCTTCAAGACCTAAACAGGAAATAAGTTTTGAGTATACTGATTACAATATTGTAATAAGTTTTGAGCATTTTATAGCAAATTTCGGTAACCACAGGATTTTGTTTTATTCTATCTTAATTGTTGCAATAAACTTGAAAACGATAACATTTTTGAATAAAGAATGAACAGACCTTTCAAACGACATATTACAAGCCTATACTTCCCCTTTAAAAAATTGGGGGCTGTACCTGTCATTCGAAGGAGGTTGAAGGTAGGGATCGCATTTTCACGTTGGAAAATGTCAATTTATAATTTAAATTTGATGTGTTTCGGGATTTTTTATAATAATGTACAGTAACCGAAATAATGAATTTATTCCATTTGGCTTTTACACACTGTATATATCCTATATACACGCATATATATATATATATATATATATATATATATATATATATATATATATATATATATATATATTCTTTTTTTCAATCGAGTGTTTTTTGTGGATATCGTGACCTAAGCTTTTATAGCATATCCTTTTCAGAAATTATGAAAGAGGGCATAAGGTTAAACATCCGTATATCAACAGTTTAATTATTCTACATGTCGTACATGTTTATTTTTCTCGTAAACTACGACTATGTATCAGAAAAAGTAAAAATGGTGTTTGTTAAAAAATGTATGAAATCAGAATAACACAGTCCTAATTATACACGTAGGGCAAATATTACAACCATATAATCACAACTGTTTGTTCGATGTATATTATTAAGTTCCATGTCTATTCGATGTAAATGTGTTAACACGCCAGTACGTTATAGGTTACCTACACCAAACGAGTCATGTGTGTGAAATGCGTTATATATCCATCAGTGCTTCACAATTCATAGGATACAAGTGGCATCATTAAAAACACATTAGACGTTTAAAATCAATCGCAGCGCTGTCAATACATTAAAAAAATTGCATATACCTTCTAAACATATGTTTCGTAAAAATATTATCAGAAAATAAAAACAAATAACAGCAAATAAATTTGAGGAAATTAAAAAAAACATTAAATAATTTCTGAAGCTGAATTTATTGAAAAAGTGGTTAAAAAATTTTTGGGACGCAGCAAGTGCGTTATAGTAGCGAATTCTCATAAGAATTGTACACTCTTGTTATACGTCATATTAGTAAAGTTAACACTTTCAACTTACACAGACCTTGAAGATCGATTTTAGAGGTCCTAGTACGCGCACATTTGAATAATTCTTTCGAAAGGGTTACCATCGATATCTCTCTATTTTCAAAAAAATCTTGCGTTTTAACTCCTTTTGAGAAGAATGCTTAAAACTCAATTTTCTATGAAGCTCAAGAACTAGATTTTGCTATATGTGTAGGCAGTGTAAGTCTCTTTAAAAGAAACTTGTATTACAAATTCCATTAAAGTTATGCAGAAGATTTCTAGAAGGAACCTTAGTTCATATTTAGAAAAGCAAAGTATCTGCCAAATTATAAACGTAGCAGTTATTTTTCCTTATTAGTCGCCAGTATGATTTCGTTTTAGTCAACCTAATAAAACCGGTTTTTTCAATATCAACAATAACAAAATTATAATTTCAGGCTCAAAAGTGACAAACTTTATTTAGTCGTTTTAAACAAAAATGAGATCTGGTTCAAAATGTATGAAACCTGTGCACTAATGTTTCTCCAGATGTCAAAATAAAACATAAAAAAACATACATTCATCGAGCTGGATTCGATCGCGTAACCATCTGCTTATGAGGAAAGCGCGACGCCTCTCAGTCATCTAGGCATACGTCAAGTAACGTTTTGTTTGCTTCATGCCCAGGATACTATATTTAAAGTATACCTAACAATTAATTCCAGAATTAGTAGAATTACCATTGAAACATGTCTCACGACTGTTTCGGTCTTATATGACGTCTTATGTTTAAGTTTAAAGATAAAAGAAACAAGTTTATAAGCATTTGTATAGAGACTTGCCTTGATTTTGTTCCGTTCGTCCAACGTTTCTCCAAATTTTTTATCCCTTCCAAAAAATAAGATTTGTCGAGGTCCTCAGAATATGTATTTGTTTGTGAGACGATTTTATCATTGGAGTCAAATCTTTTCCGCCGTGCCATTTCTTTATATTCGGAAACAGGAAATCGTCACTAGGGGCTAAATACGGAGAATCGGATGGATGGGGTAGCAATTCGTAGCCCAATTTATGCAATTTTGACATCTAGACTACACATGTCATTTAATCAATCCAATAAGTTGGTGTAATATTCATCATTGATTGTTATTCCCTTTTGAAGATAATCCATGTGGATTATACCGCGTGCATCCCCAAAAACGGTCGCCATGTTTTTATTGGTTGACAAACCCACCTTGGCCTTCTTCCGCGCCGATTCGCACGGAGAAACCCACTATTTTGACTGCTCCTTGGTCTCTGGTGTGTTGTGGTTAATCCATGTTTCGTCCGCGGTTACAAAACGCTGCAAAAACTCATGCCCATTGCGGTTGAACAACGCCATACACTCCTTCGAAGTTGTCACACACTTGCGTTTGTGGTCGATTGTGAGCAAACGCGGCACCCATCTTGCGATATGCCTATGACTTCCACAATCTCCCGCACTTTGAATCTCCGATCGGCCAACACCATATCGTGAATTTTTTCTATTGTTTCGGGTGTAGCGGCCTCAACTGGGCGTCTAGAACGTACGGCGTCATTTGTGCTTGTACGGCCGCAACGAAATTCAGTAAGCCACTTTTTACCATGGATATTGATGGTACAGAGTCCCCATAGTATTTATCAAGCTTAGTCTAGGTTGGAGTGATGGTTCTTTTCCGCAAAAAATAATGTTTGATGAGCACACGAAATTAACTTTTTTTCCCTTTTCGTTAAAACTCAAGACGGTGTCTGCTTTCAATGGCTATCTAACACAACTTAATGACGCAGCTTGTGTAAAATTTGAGGAGTAAACTGACAGATGCTTGTTGACAGGAGCAGTGTTGCCCCGACTTTTTGACCCGCCCTCGAATATATGGCTATATATATATATATATATATATATATATATATATATATATATATATATATATATATATATATATATATATATATATATATATAAGCAAATAAAAATCGAAACTGACCTTGGATATGTTCTCTAGGAGGCCTAGTTCGCGCTCATTTTAATAACTTTTTTCAAAATTCAAAAGTCGAGATCTTCTTGTTGGTGAATTTTACTTTAAAAAAAACGGACTTTACCACTGAATGTTAACTACAAATTGTATGTACCGCAGAACATCTGTCGACTTCGATAACATAAGGCACGTTTTATAAGTGAAGAAAGTAATAACCAAAAAACTACACCAATGCCATAAAAAGGAAAAATCCTTCGTATCTCCAAAGCTGTCGATTTGCGGACCAATATTGGTTAAAGGGTTTCCACATATTTTGAAATATACTATTCCCCTTAAAGTTTGTGACACATTTGTTTCAACGCCCTATATAAATATAAAGAAGGAAACACCTAATGATTTATTTCATCACTTAATTTTTACGCCTGTTTTATTAATATATTTTCAGAGAGGATATGCAAACATCTGCACCTAATGTCTCTCTAAGGTACTGCTGCTCTGTAACTGGCTGTTTATTTCCCTTGATAGATGAGCATAATTTGGCTAATGTAGCTTAACCCCTGGCGCACCTATCCATCGCAGCTCACTGACAAATTCATTGCTTCACTCTGTGTTACCATTTGGGTGTTTGCTAATGCTAAGTTCATCAATATTTTTTCATGTGATAATACTTTACTTGGAGATCTCAATCATATATTTTTTCTTGTCACTTAAACCATGGAACAAGAAAGTGTTTACTAGGGTTTCTTAAGGGCAAAGGCATACATTCACCTATGAACATTACAAATTTACTTTCTACAAAAGATAAATATATATATATATATATATATATATATATATATTATATTATATATATATATATATATATATATATATATATATATATATATATATATATATATATATATGTACAACTTGTGAAGTTTGTAAAAGATTCTAAAATAACAATGTAATGTAAAAGTGTTCTCATTTTATTTGTAACTCATTTTATCCAAAGAGGGGAAAATAAGGATCTAGGTTGTAAACTTGTATAAATACATTGTTCCAGATAATACATATTAGCAATATGTAGATTAAGGCGTAGAGTTATTTATTGTATAAATTTATGTTTCTTTTAAATTTTAAGTTCCTAGTGTTTTTCCTTTTGTTTTTACCTCCTAACTGTGGGCCACTCTTGTTTGTTTTGGAGAGTGTTGAAGGTTCTGGCGGGTCCGTGAACTGCACTATTGCATCCCCTTTTTTCCTCTTAAATATGAAAAAAAAAACATTTTAAATTAAAAAAAAAAGAAAAAAAAGTTAAAAAAAGAATAAATATAAATAAATAGATGTAAAAACAAATATAATGTAATATAGATAGGATTTTATCTAGGTATGATTCATTTTTTAAGGCATAAAATTCTAGCTTCTAGCTGCTTGATTCACTGAATTGACGCTCTGCTTACATCTCGTCTGTCTAATGCAACAGTTTGTGGCTAATGAACCTGGTTTCCGAGGCCATACAGTAGTCATCACACACACACACACACACACACACACACACACACACACACACACACACACACACACACACACACACACACACACACACACACACACACACACACACACACACACACACACATCATTATTCTTGATCACTACACCTGTGGATCTAAAGCATCTTAGATAATGTTTTCGTGATATAGCTTACCATTATACTGGTATGGACGTAGCAAGGGCGTTATGGTAATGAATATTTGTAGAAATTATTGACGCATTTTTTTCTAAAATTATATCCGTGTGTGTATTTCGATTTACTGCCCGTGGCTTTGAGGAGACATTAGCACATTATTACCCTCATTTCTTAACCCTTCCTTAAAATTATACCCAAAAGTATGGAAACGCCTATACAAGGTAGCCCATTGAAAACGACCTGGCAGCCATAACTACCACGAAAGGATTTTGTCGAAACAAACCTAAAACAGGTCAAGTTTGCTTTTGAGGGGGACAACTTTCAAGGCAATAGCTCAAACTTTACCATCCAAACTGAATCTGTCATCCCTTAAATTTTTACATTTTTTTTAGTTGAAAAGAGCTTTTAATTCCTTATATACTGCTTTTTTATTTTTGAAATTAGGTCTATTCGTTTAAAACATATGGAGTTTTGAAAACACTAATGAATTTCCCGACAAATTAAGAAACTAAATCGTTTCACTCAAAAACTTAGCATAATATTGCAATAGATATTGAAAATAATTTGGACCAATCATATAAACCGACAAACCAACATACCAACGAATTAAACTTTAATCCAATAAATGTTCAAATGGAGCATCACCAACTTCCATACAATTGTGTAAATTTTTGCTTAACATTTGCAAGCATTTCAGTAGTAAATCTCCGGTATTCATCAATAATGCGCTAACGTAACCCTTCCAACGAATCGCACTCGGTAGCATAAACTTTGATTTTAAATGCCCCCACGAAAAAAGTCTAAAAGGGACGGGTCTGTGGATCAGGCTGGCCATTCTACAGCACCTCTTCGACTTATCCATTGGCAGGGGAAATATCTATCAAAGAACTCCCTAACAGTAACCGCATAATGCAGTGGAGCAGCATCTTGTTGGAAAAATAAATGTTGTGCCGAGTATCTCTTATCGTTTTCATCAACGTCAATTCGCATAGGGCAATTCGAGGTTTGGTCTTATTTGTGAAGTATATAAGGTATAGAGATTAGCTGGTGAAAATTATTTGCGAGCCCGGAAGAGGAAACCTAATTTCTTAGCAGCCGCTTCTGCAATTGATGTGACATGTTGGTGCCAATTGAGATTTCGATCCACAGAAATGCCAACGAGTGAAAAGGATTCATTACTTTGAATAACTCGGTTGTTCATTGTGACGGGTCTAGGGTTGGTGTATCTCTTATGAGAAAGAAAGCAAGACTGAGATTTGGTGGGGTTGAATTGTACAAGATTTCTACTTGCCCAGTCTAATATTTTTTGGAGATCCATGTAGACAGAACCCCCCATGAGCCTAGGATCCCCATGTAATTGGGCTAAAAAGACAGGCTTAGAATATTGTATATTTGAGTGGAGGGTGCTGTCGTCCGCGTAACTGTGAACTGGGTTGGATGTGCTAGAGAAGAGGTCATTGATGTGGAGAAGAAACAAAGTGGGAGCTAAAGCTGAACCTTGAGGAACTCCTGCATTAATTGGATACAGTTTAGAGGAATGGCCATCCACGACAACAGAAATGCTCCGGTTGGAGAGGTAATTTGCTGTCCAGGTACAGAGGTTTGGTGGTAGGCCATAGGCGGGAAGCTTATTAGGCAGCGTTGCGTGCCAGACCTGGTCGAATGCTTTGAATATGTCTAGAGCGACAATCTGGGATTCACCGTGTGTTCATAACCGTTAGTACAAAGTAACTATACAATGTTTAGTCATAGTCCCACTTAGTGGATTTTAGTGAAAGTACTTCAAAGTTCCGGCTTTTTAGTATTCGGCACCAAAGACAAGCTGTAAGTACTTTAAAGTTGCATATTTTAGTGAATGCGACATCACAGTGTTTGTTTTAAAATGCGATATTTTGCAGATGGAGTTTTACGACGCCATTATTACCACCGCTGTTATGATAAATATCTAAAAAATGATTTGTTGCCATTTTTGCAGTTATCGCAAGAAATTTTTACACAATTATTAGTTTCATGTGTAGAAAAACAAATTAGAATATAAATTGCTGCACTTAGAGGGTAATGATGTGAAACGTCGATATTAGCTAATATATAATTTTTATCAAAAACTGCAAATTTTAAAGGCGCGTAATTTGTGGATTCACAAATCATTCTATTTTATCCGTAAAGTCGCACTCGTTAAGATTTCAACACTCAAGACATCCAAATATAAAGCATCAGAAATATCATTGTAAATGCTGACTTGTGGCCTCGCTGGTATCTATAGAATTGGAATAAAAGACAAAAATGACTGCAGACCATAAGAGTTGGGAGATATATTATTCTCTGAAATAGTTTTCAAGACAAAGGAAGCAAGCACCTCCGTACCGATAAACCCTGTGGTAGTGGCTGAAAATTATATTAATATCTTTTTACGAATAAGCTGAAAGTTTAAAAAAAAATCCTGCATTGTTACCAGATTTGACCCCCTTGGTTATGTCTTTTGGAGTTTTCTAAAGCAAAAAGTTATGGCGATTGTACCTACAACTTTACATTATATGAAAATTCTGGACGCAGCAAGTGCGTTATGGTAGTGAATTTTCATAAAAATCTTTTTAATAACAAATATGTGTGTTTTTTTAAGAAAGCAGGCATCAAATTTGGTTACCAGTATAACCTATATAGTAAAAACAATGTGCCATGTTCCATTAAAATAACTTTATTGTGTGAAATGTACAAAAATTTCCAAAAGTGAACTTAAAATGTTCCCGAAAAAACACGTTTCTTGGTCAACCTTATAGGTTAATAGCAAATTGAGCTGTTCAAGTATGAAACATTTGATCAAAATTCGCTGCCATAACGCACCTGCTGCGTCCAGAATTTATTTTCTTACAAATATGCATTATATTTCGATGGAAAATGCAATAACATAAGGCGTGTTTGATTAAAAAAAGGAAATTTGTATCACCAACGACTTATATAATAACGGATATATTGAGCTTTATTAATTTTTTACGAAAATTCGACAAAAATTATATACCATTAAATGATAAACTCTATAGCTAAGGCTACTGCCAAGCATAAGAGAAAGGGTCTCTTTGAAATGAATTTTCTGCAAATATTTTAGTAAAATGAAGGACTATGACGGTTGAAACTAAGACTTTAGGGTTTGTAAAACATCCTTCTTGAGACATTTTATTTCTATAGCCCGTATTAGATTTAAGTTATTTGCCTAAATGTTGCCAATTTTGACATTTTAAATCGCCACTTTGACGTTTTGAGGAAAACCCCAATTTATTTATTTTTAAATGACTATAACTTTTTTGTCTTTTGACCTAAGTAGCTAAATTTTGGTAGGTAACTTACCTATAAGGTACCAAATCTGGTTGCCCTTACTTTGTTAGTTCCGGAGATATAAATTTTTTTCGAATGAAAACACAAAATTTTCCGGGAAAACCTGGGTAGATTTTCCTGGCTAACGAACTTATCCAAGCCATTTGCAAAAGGAATTATTTCACCAAATGTGATCAAAATCTGCCCATTATTTTTTGAGTTATCGGTGTGATACATATATATATATATATATATATATATATATATATATATATATATATATATATATATATATATATATATATATATATATATATATATATATATATATAAACATATAAAAATTGAAATTGACCCCGGCTATGTTTTCTGGGGGGCCTAATTAGCGCTCATTTGAAGAAATTTTTTCAAAATTCAAAAGTCGGGATCTCCTCATTAGTGAATTTTTTTAAAGAAAATTCACTAAAAACAGTATCTATTTTGCCTGATCGTTAATGACACGTGAAACGTTTAAGTATGCATGGGATTCATTTATAGAAAGAGCAAATCAAAAATTGTCTTTCACACATACCTAGTTTTTTTCGTGGACTCGAGTTTTTCGTTACGCCCATTTAAAAATCCAAAATATGTCAAAAAATGTTTAAATATGTCCCTGTCCCCCCTTATTACTTCACTAAAATTTCACAACAAAAATTAAACCGTTTTCGAGATATCCCCTTGTAACACTTAAAAAAAGTCACCCTATATATATATATATATATATATATATATATATATATATATAAAATTCTGGACGCAGCAAGTGCGTTATGGTAGTGAATTTTCATAAAAATGTCTTTAAAAACAAATATGTGTGTTTTTTTAAGAAAGCAGGCATCAGATTTGGTTACCAGTATAAACTATATAGTAAAAACAATGTGCCATGTTTCATCAAAATAACTTTATTGTGTGAAAATGTACAAAAATTTCCAAAAGTAAACTTAAAATGTTCCCGAAAAAACACGTTTCTTGGTCAACCTTATAGGTTAATAGCAAATTGAGCTGTTCAAATATGAAACATTTGATCAAAATTCGCTACCATAACGCACTTACTGCGTTCAGAATTTCTTTTCTTACAAACATGCATTATATTTCGATGGAAAATGCAAAAATGCAATAATTTAAGGCGTGTTTGATTAAAAAAAAAGGAAATTTGTATCACCAATGACTTATGCGCCATCCTGTGATTGTAGAAATATTATTTTAAGATGTAGCTCAAGACACCCTATAATTAATATATACAAATTTTTTTCATATCTTATATAATAACGGATATATTGGTTTATTGATTTTTTACGAAAATTCGACAAAAATTATATACCATTAAACGATACACTCTATAGCTAAGGCTACTGCCAAGCATCAGAGAGAGGGTCTATTTGAAATGAATTTTCTGCAAATATTTTAGTAAAATGAAGGACAATGACGATTGAAACTAAGACTTTAGGGTTTGTAAAACATCCTTCTTAAGACATTTTATTTCTATAGCGCGTATTAGATACAAGTTATTTGCCTAAATGTTGCCAATTTTGACATTTTAAATCGCCACTTTGACGTTTTGAGGAAAACCCCAATTTATTTTTCTTTAAATGTCTATAACTTTTTTGTATTTTGACCTACATAGCTAAATTTTGGTGAGTAACTTACCTATAACGATGTAAACATGTGTACCAAATTTGGTTGCCCTTACTTTGTTAATTCCGGAGATATAATTTTTTTTTTGAAAGAAAACACAAAATTTTCCGGGAAAACCTGGGCAGATTTTCCTGGCTAACGAACTTATCCAAGCCATTTGCAAAAGGAATTTTTCCAGCAAATTTAATCAAAATCGGCCTATTATTTTTTGAGTTATCGGTGTGATACATATATATATATATATATATAAATATATATATATATATATATATATATATATATATATATATATGTATATATATATATATATATATATATATATATATATATATATATATATATATATATATAAATATATATATATATATATATATATATATATATATATATATATATATATATATATATATATATATATATATTTTTTTTTTTTGCACATACTGTAACATTAACATCATTCGAAGTTGTGGCATTGTATAGGAGAAAGTTGAATGTCGTAGTTGAATTCGGAGAGGGCGTAAATCCGTCGGTCCCGTGTTCGTGCGATGTTGGGCACGTTAAAGAGCCCTACCCTGCTCAGAGAAAGGCAGGGGTTCGGCAAGATTTCCAGGATAGTGAGGTCAAACTGCTCCCTGGTGTCGGTGATTGGCCATTGTAGACCGACGTTAAAGAAACAAACGCACACCCACATCAAAAAAAAGTGCCAAAACATATAGCGAACATTATTTAGGAACGACATTTTTTTGTCTGTCGGTCTGTTGGTCTGTCGGTCTGTCTGTATGTATGTCTGTCTATCTTTGTAGCTACGATAACTTTAGAACAAACTGAGATATCGTGTTTAAATTTATTATACACTTAGCACCCCCCAACAAACCGACGGTTCGGATTGTTTTAGGGTAAAATCGCTTCAGGGGATAGGGGATGGATGACTGGGGGGTGATTTGATGAAGATTAATATTTTTCGTTAAGCTCGGGTAATATAACGTTTTAGGATTTGTTTCTTAGAAAACCTTCAGTTTCATCAAACATCTGGTAGTCTGTGCTGGAATTAAATTAGGGGTTGAATGTGTGGGAGTGGAATATCGGTGACAGAAACTTTGAAATTTGTTTTTGCTAAAACGGCCTAGAAAGTCTCAAAACATATAGAAAACTTGATTCTGTAAGGAAAATGTTCTTGTCTGCCGGTCTGTCGCCCTGTACGTTAGTAGGCGCAATAACTTTCAAACGAATTGAGATATCATCTTAAAATTTGCTACGCAGTTAGCACTTGACAGAGGAACGCTTCGGATTGTTTTTGGGTAAATCGCTTTAGGGGAAGGGGATAAATGAGGGGTGATTTGGTGAAAATTGAATATTTTTCGTTAAAACACAAGTAATATAACGCTTCAGAAGTTTATGGGTAGACTTCAGTTTTTAAGTTCCTAAAAAAGTAACTACAAGTTTAATGAGGTAATTGAACGTTACCTCAGGATTTTAGTAAATTTAATGGCGACTAAATTAATTTCGTCAGAACGTCGTTCTTAGGAGAGTAGATTATTACAGCTATGTGGAAGTTACGATTCAATTTGCAGCACTATTTCTTTATTTAGAGGGCATTTACGAGTACATTAGCTTAACATTACTATTCTTGCGGGTACAGTCTTTTGCCTAATTTAAATACCAAATTTCTCTGAAGACTTCTCATACAACTATCAAGCTAATTATTCCACCCTCAAGTTCAAATCTAGGCTTGCTAAGTTATACGTGATCAATAACGGAAACATCGTCTGCTGAAGCTTCAAGTTGTGTGCATTCTGGCTTCCTGCGATTTACGGATCGCTTCCCCGTACTATTAGATACTCCATGAATTATTCAAATGGAAATAACCTACATCCTGTGACGCAACTGGATGCAACTCGTGATCCACAGGATAAAACCTACATCAACTGTTGCAACTTTCTTGCTTGCATGCGGAATGGTTGACCTTTAACCCACAGGGGATTGGAAATAGATTAATTATTTAAATATAGAAACCAATATCCACCGAGGTTCTACAGAAATGTGCGCGTCAGTGTTTCAGATAGTGATTTATTTGTGTCCTAACTGAACAAAGAAACACAATCTCACAGAAAGAAGATAATAATGAAATGTCGAAAGTTAATGCAGTTTTGCTTGAGTAATCTTCGTTATTACTTTGATTTATGGTTACAAACATTTGTAAACTCATTTTGAGCAAATTTTTGTATAAAAAATGCGCTCTGGTGGAGATCGCTTTGAATTTTGAAAGAATTTTCTTAAATAAGCCCAAATCAGGAACGCTATTAGAAGCCATAATTTTCATGTTTATTTATATATATATATATATATATATATATATATATATATATATATATATATATATATATATATATATATATATATATATATAGATTGAATAAAGAATATTGTTATTGTACACAATTTTAATAGTCAGGAGTGTGGAGAGGTGTTTACGAAAATAACAGAGATGTTTTATGGAAGCTGCACAAGCAAGATTAAAAATGACAGTTATGACAATACTTTTTGATACAGATTAGTTTTGAAATGTATACTTTTTAAATTGTGTTT